>CM035163.1:114912523-115414784 GCA_020205615.1 Panax quinquefolius
ATTAGAGAGGAGTTTCTAATTTGCATTATTTGGAGTTGTGCATTTAAGAGTCAAAATACATATAATTAAATAAAATAAGACTTGATAGTAATTCCATGTCTTATATTTAATTGGGACATTGTATGGTGGAAGGATTGAATTATACGGTAACTATTTACTCAAAGGTTCTTTTATGATTAATGTTGAAATCTATATTATCTAGAAAGTCGTTAATCGCTAGAGAGGCTTATCCTTATTGTAGAATAAATATTATTTATTTAAATAAATTAATATTTTAATTTATTTATTTAAATAAGATTAGAATTGTTCTAATAGATTTATTCACAACCTAGGTTTAATATGGAGAACCTAAAGGGTCACACCATAAAAAGCGAATAATTATTTAAGAAGTTAATGGCATAATCGTAATAATAAGTTAAGTATATTTAATTTAATCTATGGTGATAGAATAAATTAAATAGCTTAATATTTATTATTTAATATTTTGGAAATATTAAATATAAATTAATAAGATGAGTCTTATTATTATTATTACTATTATTATTATTTAATTTCTAAAGGAGTTTGGGAATTAATTAATAAAAGTACTCTCATATATCCTAATAAGATTAGGAGGCTAATTAATTAAAAGAGTTCAATTAATTATCCCTAATAAGACTAGGGAGCTTAATTAATTAAAGGAATTTAATTAATTAAATAATACCCTATTTTCTAATCAAATTAGAAGGGTTAACTGTTATCTTTATAAGAGGAGTCTTATATCAGATATCATTACACGTGATTCCAATTGTTGGAGAGTACGCTCTTTTTCTATAGAGATAGAAAACTAGGGTTTAACCAACCACCCATCTTCTTGAATCTTTCTTCTTCCTTGGAGGATCACCTCTAGAGGCCAAACACTTGGGTGGCCAACGTTGATCAAAGGAAGGAACCAAACCCGGTGGATTCAAGTTGAACGCGAAAAGGATTTGGAGGTGAACTTGTACCTGAGGAAGCTCGAATCTTCAAGGGTATGATTCTTGTTCTTCATCTTTTTGTTTAATTAATAATTGTGCATAAAGGGTGATTCGGGTATGTGGTTTGTAAAATTTTAAAACTCTAATTTTCCACGCTTTCGCTTAATTTATGCAATTTGATTGTGTTCATGAATATTACAAACCTAACATAACCATGGGGCAATTATAGATTGTCAGAAGAAATATATAAATATTAGAACGTTGAGACAAACTAATGTAGTGTTTTACGGTAATAGATCGCCGGGGCGTTCGTGTTGTCTTACTATGACACAAACAAGGTAATTATTGAGGAAGGGATGTGTAGGTTATCTGTGCCATGTTGTTGATACCCAAAGAGTGGGAGCGACCATGGACCAAATACCTATAGTTAAAGAATTCACGGATGTATTTCCAAGTAAATTGTCAGGTCTTCCACCGGATAGGGAAATCGAGTTCGTAATAGACATTGTGCCAGGAGCGACACCAGTTTCCAAGGCACCGTATCGTATGACGCCAGTGGAAATGAAGGAGTTAATGGTTCAGTTATAAGAACTGTTGGATAGAAAGTACATTCAACCGAGTGTTTCACCGTGGGGAGCACCGGTACTGTTTGTAAAGAAGAAGGACGTATCGTTAAGACTTTGTATCGACTATCGAGAATTAAATAAGTTAACGATAAAGAATAAATACCCATTGCCCAGGATCGATGATATTTTTGATCAGTTGAAAGGGGAAAAGTATTTTTCTAAAATAGATTTGAGGACGGGGGTATCATCAGTTGAAGGTTAGGAAGGAGGATGTACCAAAGACGGCATTTAGGACACGTTATGGTCATTATGAGTTTCTGGTGATGTCATTTGGGTTGACTAATTCGACAACTGCATTTATGGATATGATGAACAGAGTTTTCAAACAATATTTGGACAAGGTCGTCGTGGTGTTTATCGATGATATTCTAGTTTATTCTAAGACGCCAGAAGATCATGCTGAACACTTAAGAATAGTGTTGGAGATACTAAGGAAGGAGAAGTTGTATGCGAAATTCAGTAAGTGTGAATTTTGGCTGAAAAGGGTATAATTTTTAGGACACATTATCGACCGGGAGGGGATTTCAGTGGACCTAGCGAAGGTGGAAGCCATGGTAAATTGGGACAACCGAAAATGCCGACTGAGGTGCGGAGTTTCCTAGGGTTAGCGGGATATTTTCAGAGATTCATCTAAGATTTTTCAAAGATAGCTACTCTGTTGACTAATTTGACAAGGAAAATGGTGAAATACGTGTGGACTGAGAATTGCGAAGACAATTTTCAAGAACTGAAGAAAAGGTTAAGTGAAGCACCTGTTTTGTCATTGCCTTATGACACATGAAATTTTATAGTTTATAGCGATGCTTCGCATAGAGGACTTGGTTGTGTGCTCATGCAGCATGGCATGGTCATTGCATATGCATCAAGGCAGTTGAAGGATTATGAGAAAGTTTACCCTACTCATGATCTGGAACTGGCCGCAGTAGTTTTTGCCTTAAAGATATGGAGACATTATCTTTAACAAGAAAAATGTAAGATATACACGGACCATAAGAGTCTGAAATATATCTTCACACAGAAGGAGTTGAATATGAGACAAAGGAGATGGCTAGAGTTCATAAAGGATTATGATTGTGAAATCCTGTATCACCCTGGAAAAGCCAGTGTAGTTGCCGATGCCTTAAGTAGGAAGGGTCGGGAAAAGTTGTCTATGTTAACAACTCAAACTGAGTTAATAACAGAGATGGCTAGAATGGAGATAGAGGTGAAGTTGCCGAGTGAATCGGGACAAAGACTGTTTACAATAGAGATTCAATCTACCATTGTAGAGAGAGTCAAGGAGGTGCAACTCAAAACTGATGAGTGTGACCAGATGAAGAAGCGGTTAACCAATGAAAAAGATTTAAAGTATAGTCTTGATAATGAGGGATTATTAAGATTTGAAGGAAGAATTTGGGTTCCAAATGAGATGGAATTAAAGGAACAAGTGTTACAAGAGGCTCATAGTTTGAGGTACTCAATTCATCCTGGTAGTACTAAGATGTATCAAGACCTTAAACAGAGTTTTTTATGGGCAAACATGAAGAGAGAGATAGCGGAGTATGTGAGTAAGTGCTTGACTTGTCAGAAAGTTAAGGCCGAACATCAACCACCAAGTGGCTTATTACAGTCATTGGAGATTTCAGAGTGGAAGTGGGAGCATATCACGATGGACTTTGTGGTGGGACTTCCGATTATAACGAAGGGGTATGATGCGATCTGTGTAATAGTGGACCAGTTGATGAAGTCGGCTCACTTTTTGCCAATAAGGGTTAAGTATAACTTAGACCAGTTAGCTAAGCTTTATGTTAAGGAAGTTCTTTCTAGACATGAAGTAACAGTTTTGATTGTGTCAGATCGTGATCCAAGATTCACATCGAACTTTTGGAGGAGTCTGCAAGAGCAGTTGGAAACGCAGTTGAAGCTGAGTACGACTTATCATCCACAAACTGATGGCCAGAGCAAGAGAACAATTCAGACGTTAGAAGATTTGCTGAGATCTTGAGTCATGGATTTTAAGGGTAGTTGGGATGATCATCTACCATTAGTAGAGTTTGCGTATAACAACAGTTATCATGCAAGCATAGGCATGCCGCCTTACAAAGCCTTATATGGAAGGAAGTGCAAAACACCATTGGGTTGGGAAGAAGTGGGAGAACACCGAATGCTAGGGCCAGAATTGGTGCAACAGACAGCGGATGTAGTGAAGTTAATACGGATGCGTCTCATAGTAGCACAAGACAGACACAAAAAGTATGCGGACTTGCACCGAGTAAATAGGGAGTTTGAAGTAGGCTCCTATGTGTTTCTAAAGGTATCTTCCTTGAAAGGAAAGATACACTTTGGAAAGAATGAAAAGTTAAGTCCAAGGTTTATAGGACCCTTTGAAGTGTTAAACGGGTAGGCGAGGTAGCTTATATGATAGTATTACCTCCAGACTTATAACAAATACATAATGTATTTCATGTATCTGTGTTACGTCCTTATAAGCCAGATTATAAGCACATAATAGAGTATGAGCCTATTCATATCAAGAAGGATTTAACGTATGAAGAGATGCCAATTCAAATCATCTATAGAAAAGAACAAGTTCTGCGGAACAAAGTTATACCTTCAGTAAAGGTGTTATGGAAGAACCACGATGCCGAAGAAGCAACGTGGAAATTGGAGGAAAAGATGAGGAAGGATTATACTTAGTTATTTGTATAATGTAAGACAAAATTCTGGGGACAGAATCTTTATCAGCGGGGAAGAATGTAACGACCGAGAAATTCAGATTTATTATAAAATAATTTTATTTAAATAAAAAATGAATAAAATTATATTATATGTTATTATTATGTGTTAGCAAGATGAATGTCATTCTATATCCTAGGAATGTAGGAATGTCGTAGTATTTCGACTACGTGAAGGAATTTAAGTGTTTGAATTTCCAAGATGAAAATAAAAGTTTTTTGAGAAATTTTCTGAAAAAAACTATTCACTAATTTCTGTTCGGTAATTATTTTTGAACTTCCGAGAAATACGCAACGATAGAATATCGAGGTGAGATAGATTATGTAATAATAATTCTAGTATGGAAAATGTTGTTTTTTGCCTGTGGACTTAATTCGGGAACGTTAGGGAAAGTAAAACGTTAACTTGTTAAAGCGATGATCGTATAATACGTAGGTATTGTACGAGGTAATGAATAGAGTATGATACGAGGTATTAAACGAGTATGTATGAATGAGGGTATGTCGTATATGATGAATGAGTATACGAGTTAGAATACGAGATTAATACGTAGACAATATGTTATAAGGCTTTAAGCCATATGTAATAGACTTGTAGGATTGTGTATGAAGTGTAAAGTCCAAATGGGATTATGATTAAGCCCAATGCTAACTAAAGGTTAAGGCCCAAATGTTTGTTAATGTATAAGCCAATATGGATTAATGCAAGCCCAACTCATAAGTTATGTTAATTAAACTTAAATCGGAAACTAAGAATCCAATGGGTAAGGATGATCCATGGGGCAACCTATGTGGTCCCCATGATCACATGGGTGATCTTGGTGGGCAAGCAAATGATAAGAGTTGTGATGACCAAGTAAACTTAATGGCTAAGTAATGAATAGTAAGGAGGTTAATTATGGCGGTGAGATTGGTTTAATGTCTAAACTACCCTAACTTTGGTTTTCCTATAAATAGAAGACTTGCTAGATTATAATTCACTTGTTAGATTTCATCCAACAAACATATAAGTGCTTATTGGTTAGAGAGAAAAATCTAGAAAAGCTAGACTTTGATAATTCAAGTAGAAAAGAAGAAGAACCAAGTGATCTTCAAGGGTAAGAATCCTATATCATTAATCTTCCATCTCTTCAATTGTAGTTTGATAGAGAAGTGTTGATTAGTGGAGTATGTATGCTAAGAAGTAAAGAGAATAATTAATCAAAGGACTTAAGCTTTAATAAGCCATGAATAATTAATTAACACTTATTTAAGTTAAGAACTTATGAAGAACAAGTAAGAACTTATCATGTATATAAGTTAATGAAATAAGTAAGAACTTATCATGTATATAAGTTAATGAAATATTATGTTATGATGTTAGTATGATAGAATGAATCCATTTGAAATGATGAACAAATCTTAAGTAACGAAGTTATGGCGGAATTCACGAGTTTGGACGATAATCGTCGAAATCGTGAAATTCTCGGAATGGAAGTCAAATTTTGACATTAAGCTCAGAAATGTTAGTTTTCGATGGGGATAAGTTTTATTTGGCATTATAGAGATGCGGACTCGAAGATGACCGAATTTTGACTTAGAACGAAGAAACGAACGTTGAATGTTCACGAACGTTTATCATTTTTGTTAAAATGAACTAATAGGTGAATTTTAAGTTAATGGATTCAAAAATGGAAAATTCTTGCATGAACATGTAGAGTATATGATTGGTTAGTTAATGGATTTTGAACGAGTCAATTCGGACTTAAAATGATCAAATTTGGAGTCCGGGAGGTTCGCAAAGTAAGAAACTGCATCATTTTATTCGGTTCACATTGGCCATGGCAAGGCCAAATTTCAAGGTTAAACTAAACAGTGGTGTAAAGACCGTGCCATGCCTGACTCTACTAGAGTTTTGCACTGCAGTGCGGCCTTTTGAACTAAAGTTGGCGCTACAGCGCCGGGACTAGGTGAAAACCACTAAAGGGTGGCACCGCAACGCGGCTTAGAAAAGGAAAGTTGGCGTCGCAACGCCAGTACTAGATCAAACCCAAAAAAGAAAGCTTATGAAGATAAAAAGAAAGACAATTGGTTAATTATGAAGTAAAACATTAATTAACTTAATGTAACATTGTTTAAAATGTTATAAACCTTAAGTATGATAACTAAAGGTTGAAGATAATCACTCAAACGTGAACGTAATAACAAGGTAATGCGTAACCAATAATAACAAATTTAATAAATGATTAAATTAAGAAGAAGGGTAAGATACGTTAGGTACCATACATATCTGATTATGACCTAATGTGGTATGTTATGTGGTTATGTATTGTAGAGACTCTAAAGACTTAAAGGGAAAGTATACTAACCGTAGCAGACGCTAAAGGCAAGTGTTCTAACCCTTGTCTATGTTCAATCTGGATAAGCTTTGTAATTCATGTATTCTTACGCATGAATTGATGTATGATGAAGTCAAAGCTAATTCTTTCGGCTAGACTTAAGATGTTTTGGATTTCTTATAATCTATCAAAGTATTGTCAATGTTTTGCCAAACTATTTTGGTATGGTTTTCAAATGAAGACTGAGTATGCTAAACAAATGTTTTGTCATTAAACGGCAGGCACGTGAGGTTGCCACAACTTAAACGTACATACGTTTAAAGAATGTAGTGTTGTACAACATAGAGTACTATAGGCTGATCACCTAGACCTGCTCGTAAGTAATGCCAAACTTACAGTCTTTGTGTCGGGTTGTCATTTTCAAAGAAAGTATGAAGTGCTCAAGGTCTTGAACCAGAATTGATGTTTTACTGAATATTATTCATTGTAAAACGTTTTAAGAAAAGGGAAGTGCTATTTTGAATTATCGATAGTACTTCATAACTATTGTTCAGTTATTGAAGATATAAAATTTGTATGTTTCAAGCATGTCATTTAAATGAATTTGTCATACTTGCTGAGCTAGTTATGCTCACTCTTGCTTGAACCATATGAATGCAGCTAAGACCGAACGGACCGAAGGATCCAAAAAAGATAAAGGGAAGGCTAAGGCGAACCTATAGATTGCTTTTGTAATAGTATAGGTTGAATGTTGATATTATTTTATATTATGACAAGAACAAATGTATTGGTTATTAAGAACTTGGGGAATGGTAATATTGTTTGGAATATGTGTAAGACATATTCGTTCTTTTGAGGCATTTCAATTGAATGTATGTGTGAACTATACCACCGTGTAGCACCATATGTCGGGTTGGAAGATACCCATATTTGGGGGCGTCATAGGTGTCGTTTAATACTATAGCACTTGTAGAAGAGATGACTCCGGGGGAGTCAATGAAGGCGTTGTTCATGATGGTATTGGATATAAATATGCAGTTTGGGAAGGAGGTGAAAGAATTAAAGGAAGAGATCTATTACATCTTGGCAAACAAGAAAGACATGGAGACGTTATGGGAGGAAGAGCATGATGAGAAGGTTTTAGCGAAGGACAAGGTCCATGAGCTGAAACATGAAGTCTTTGAGCTTAGGCAAGAGCTGAAGACTAAAAAGCAGAAGATTAGTAGAATATCCTATATACATAGGAATTCTCACAGGGACTTTCAGCGGCAAGTGGCTGAGTATCCTGTGGAGACAGGGCAGACTTGACATACTATCAGTCGAGATGTGATAGCCGGTCTTGCCAATACAGATTATGAGAATGCCATTAGACAAATGTAACCTAGTAGTAACTAGAGTAGAGTTAGATATGTAAATATGTTGTATCTAAGTAGTGATGTAAAACCCTCTTTTTTATATCAAAGGGTAGTCTGTTGTAAATCCCAATTTTTGGAAAGCAATTGCGGGAAAGTAATGTAATCAGCTAAGGCTGTGTAATGACGAATGATGTAGTATTATACTACAAGGAAGAAGCAAATCAATATAAGCCTTTTATGGAACATATTTTTTGCAATGAGTTTGAGTTATTGTTTAATAATGAATAATAACTAATCAATAAGAAGAAATTAATAATGAAGTGTTATTTATTCTAACAGAAAGATGCCGCTAAGAAGAAGACAACGAAATCAAGAAGCAAATGTGAATCAACCAGAAGGGGGACCGGTTAACTTGATGCAAGAGTTCTTTAATTTATTAACTAATACTTTTAATTGGAATGGGGTGAATATACCTGTAAATCATACGGTAGTACGAGCTACTATGTTTAAGGATTTTAAAAGTGTAGGTCCGCCAGAGTTCAAAGGAACTACGGGCCCTATAGAAGCCCAGACATGGGTGAAGGAAATAGAGAAGGCATTTGTTATTGCAAATGTCGAAGAGGGGCAAAAGGTTTCTTTTGCTACCAATATGATGAAAGGAGAGGACAACTTCTGGTGGGAGGCAAACCAGGCTAGGGCTGAGATAAAAAACCTAACGTGGACATGGGTCAAGGAGATTTTTTTCGAGAACTACTTTCCCATGAGTATGCAGGGTATGATGGAGATGAGGTTTCTAGAACTGAAATAAGGGGAAATGACTGTTCCCCAATATGCTACCAAGTTCAATGAACTGGTGAGGTTTGCTCCATATCAGGTGGATACAGAGGTGAGGAAGGCGAGGAGATTCGAGCAGGGCTTGAAACCATGGCTCTATATCTGGATATTAGTGTTTTAAAGTATTTCCTTTGGAATCATTCTGGAGAAGGCAATACTTGCCGAGGGTGGTAATGAGGCTTTAAGCCAATACCACAGAGAGAAGAAGAACAAGAATAAGGTAGAAGGGGGAGTGAAAACCAAGGGAGCCAGCGGGAGTGGTAATGGCCAGAAGAGGAAGGGTTTTAACTCTGGGAATACCAGAGTAAAGCAAGGAGATCCTAACAAGCAGATGGAGGCGTGGAAGAACTATGGGAAGGCTCACTTAGGAGTTTGTCTCAAGGGAAAAGTGGTGTGCTATAATTGTGGACAGGAGGGGCATATTTTGCCTAACTGTTCAAGTCCGAAGAAGAATCACGAATGCTTTGTATGTGGATCGACTAATCACATGGCGAAGAATTGCCCAAAGAATGGGATGGATGGAAATAAGGGCACTAATAGTGGTAAGTTAGCTATTAGTGGTCCAGCTCAGACGAGTAGGCTAATGGCCCACACCTTTAACATGACAGTCCATGATGCAGTTGCATCAATGGATGTAGTTGTAGGTATTATCCCAATCAACAATGAAAATGCTTATATATTGTTTGATTCGGGTGCTACTTGTTCTTTTATAGCATGTGATTTTGCTAGACGATTAGGATTACATCTCGAAAAATTACCTATACCTTTCAAATTAAGGTGGCAAATGAAGAAATAATTCCTGTTAAAAATATTCATAGGCGTTGTTGTGTAAAAATACGGGGTTATAAATTATCGGTAGATTTGATACCGATAAAGTTGAGAGAATTCGATGTAATTCTCGGGATGGATTGGTTGTTTAACCATGGTGCAATTATAAATTGCCAAAAGAAATGTGTAAACATTAGAATGTTGAGACAACCTCATGTAGTGTTTTACGGTAATAAATTGCCAGAACGTTCATGTTGTCTTACTACGACACAAACTAGTAAATTGTTGAGAAAGGGATGTGTGGGTTATTTGTGTCATGTTGTTGATACCCAGGGAGTGGGAGCAACAATGGAACAAATACCTATAGTTAAAGAATTCGTGGATATATTTCCAAGCGAATTACCAGGTCTTCCACTGGATAGGGAGATCGAATTCATAATAGATATTGTACCAGGAGCGACACTAGTTTCAAGGGCACCGTATCATATGGCGCCAGTAGAGATGAAGGAGTTGATGGTTCAATTACAAGAACTTTTGGATAGAAAATATGTAAGACCCCAACTTATTATTAATGAAATTTAATTTTCTCTATTTATTATTTTAAAATAGTAAGGGTTGATTTGATTAATGTGGATAGTTAGGGGTAAAATACGCAAATACTTCAAAATAAGCAAGTGGTTATAAAATATTCATTGTTGTTAGGGGAATATTCGTTTGGTCGTGGAATATTCAGACCGTTGGGAATATTAAATGCGACAGTAGCAGACCATGTGTGGGCCCCATAATGAAAGCGATTGGATGAAGAAAGCGACAATTATAAGTGGTTTAAAAATAACGGTAGTAGTTATATTAAGCTAATCTTGTTAAAATACCCGTGGTTAAAACATAGTAGCACCAGTATTGCACCAATTATTGATTCTTACGTGAAGAAGGCACTACTCAATAATGGTTCTGATGAATTACTCGCTCAAAGATTTTATTGAGTTAATAATTGTTGCGTTGATATTTTATATTGCTGTTGTTTCAATAATTGTCATTACACAATATTTTTCATTATCGAAGCAATAATTCATATTATCTGAATAATATTATTAGATAAAATTATTGGCAATGTCTAGAAAGTTACGCTCTAAGGAGAGGTTTGGTCACCTAATTGCGCCAAGAAGAAGAAATTCTTATTGAAAGCCCCTCTTTCCTAGAACGCACTGGTTGTCAATATTGTGATTTACGTAATATTATTTGTGAATAATTAATTATTGATTCATATGATGAGGGAAATATTGATTTTATGTGGATATAGATGGAGAAAAATTTTAATGTGACAATTGTTGAAAATTGAAATTTTATATTTTTCTGATAAAATAATTCATTTAAATATATTATTATATTTTAATAATATAATAATGGTGATATTTTTACAACGAATGTGGGATATATGAGTATACGAGGAGGAAGAGTATTTTTGTTGTAATAAATGTTTAAAACATGTTAAACATATCGGTGGACCCCATTTATTGACTGAAATTTGATTATAGCCTGTAAAATCATCCGTTTGTGGATTTCGGTCAATTTCTATTTGGAATTTGGAAAAACTTTCTTCTGCAAAGTTGTAGAGAATTGAATTTCCTATACAAATTCGAGAGATTCGAATTTTCTGATGAAAGGGCTATTTATTATGAATTATTGAAGTTCCGAAGCTCTGAAATAATTGATTTTTGCAAGTTTAAAATATTTAAAATTAGAAAAACGTTTTTTTCATTATGGTGTGTTACACATGTGGGTTGAATGAGCTGAATTCAGTTCTTGGAAGGTTGGCGTAGGAAATTTTATTATAAATAATAATATTTATATTAAATTTCTACTTTTGGTGTTCTAAGCATTTTCCTATAAATAGGGTGCTTAGGTTAGAATTGAAAATCACAATTTAAAGCTCAAGTTTTCTCTCTATATTATCGAAGCGTATTCTTGTGAGTATTTTGAGTATACTTTGAGTATTGTTAGGCGGTGTAAGTTCCTTCAAAGACTATACCTTAGATTCCAAACTATAAGTACTAATCTTTCGAGGTAAGGATGTTATTTTCTTCTCAAATGATATTATTTCTTCAATATCATTATCTTTGAAATATTGGTTGGAACTTTTTATCAAATTTGGAACTTTTTCATGTCGGGGTTACTATTCATGAGAGTTTCTTATTCACGAGTTACTATTCATGAGTTACTATTCACGAGTTCTTATTCACGAAAGTACTATTTATGAAGCGTGAAGATGTTTTTTGGGAAATTTCTATCTTTTGGTGTCTGAGTTACTATTCACGATACACGGCACTATTCACGATATCTGCACTATTCAATAGAAAAATGAAAATTCTTCTTTCGTCGTCAAAATATCTATTCTAGATACTAGCTTTGATTGTATCCATGTTTTGATCATTCTTGAATTTTACACCACTATGATTATTTTTGAGGTATTTTGAACATGGATAAAACAAAGTACTAATCCTTAATCCTTAATCCTTGTCATTTTGTTTCAATTTGGATTCGTTTCTTTAAAAATATTTTCATCATCCTCGGTCTTAAATGATGATATTATTGAATATCTTTGGCTGTAGTGCAAAAGATGAATGATTTCTGAAGAATATCTTTGGGTTGTAAGTGCAAAGATGAACAGTGTTTAGATGAACATGACTAATCGATGAATATCTTTGGCTGTAGTGCAAAGATGAATATTTGATTCAGATGTATATTGATTGATGTTACAGGTTAAAAGATAGACGATGAACTTTTAAATTCATACATGAAGATAGTAGTTTGCATTCTCTACTTAACTCTTCTAATGAATTATTATTTCACTGCGAATATTGATTTAAAATTTGTTGTCTATTGTATTCTATTAGATTTTTCCTGTTGAAGACTAACGGTAATTTGTTGTATATTATCTTAGTCATAATATTCTTTACCGGGCTAGTTGAGCTCACCCTTTCCTTTTTGTTCCATTTTTCTTCTCAGAGGCGAGAATATAAGCGAGTACGAGCTCTGGGTATGGAATGAAGGTTTAGAAAGAATTGTTTAGTAGTCCTCACCATTTTTGTAAAATAATGTATCAATAAATGTGATGGGGATTTATTTGAGTATAGATATTGTCTAGAAGATAATATTTGTATTCAAACTCACGCTTTATTGTTGTAATAATAAAGTTGTAGTTGTTTCGCATCGTATGTATTGACAACTCGTAATAGGTGATGTATACCTATTTTGGGGGCGCCACGGTTGGTATCGAGCTTAGGATATGATCTCTGGCGGAGATCGGGAATAGAACTAGGAGGGAGAGACGAGTAAATCCTTCGCTAAAGTGTGTCCTACCTAAGCTTTTTTTTTTAGTTGGTCAAGATATAAGGATATTATGTGATATATTAATTTCCTTAATTAACCCTTGTTTTATATGACAAGATTTGAGAATATCGATCGAGAATATTAGCAATGGAAATGAGACCGTGGAGACACTGTACTCACCAACGAGGAGAACGCGGCAACAGTCGGGCAATGTTCCTCCCTGTGAACAAACACCATCGAAAGAGATGATGAACGAGGGGATGTTTAGAAGCTTTTTGTAGTTCATGCAAAATCGCACGAGGAGACTCGTGTTCAAAATACAGGAGGAAATGATAGCAATTCACGGATTGTCACAACCCAAGCAGTTCAAAGAGTTGGGACCACCGAATTTAAGGGAAAGCAGATCCGATCATGGCGGAAACATGGGTCAAGCAAATTACCAAGATATTCGATGTCTTGGGATGCACGGAGAACAGAAGGTTCCATTCTCCACCTTTATGTTCCGTGGCGAAGCGAGATCATCGGTGGGAGTCGTGAAGCGTACTCCATCCAAACCAAGACTCAAAGATGTCTTGGGAGACGTTTGAACTATTTAATGACAAATACTTTCCGAAAGTGTTCGCTATATGAAGGAAGTGGAGTTTATTAGACTGGGAGAGTAACAACACATGACGGTGTCTCAAAGACGAGGCAAAGTTCATAGAGAGTTATCTGTGTTTGCACCTCATTTGGTGGAGAATGAGGAACGTATGACGTGGATGTTTCTTAGAGGTTTGAAACCCTACCACGCCAAGATCTCATTTCTCATAAATTTTCTCTTTATTCAGATGTTGTAAACAGGCTCAATTATTAGAGCGAGATAACGAGTACGGTCAACCGAGGGACCACAACCAGGATCGCATCAGAGATAGCGAGCCAATGTAATAATGATAACCAAACGGAGAAAGAAACAGACGGACAAAATGGTAACCACTCTGGTGGTAATCATGGCCATGAAAATAGAAGAAGCGAGTCGGGAGGAGATTTTAAAAGAGGAGATTTAACAATGACCATGTGAAGACGACAAAGTCTGCGAAGAATCGGTTCTAAGGGAGGAGAACGACCACCCATCATATGTTACAAATGCGGAAAAGTGGGACATATCACCAAACCGCCCACAACAATTCAAGGTATGCTATAATTATGGAAAGGAAGGACATATCGCCGAGATTGTACAAGAGCGAAACCTAGTTCAATGGGGGACGGTGACTCAAAAGATCTGTCCCGTAAAAGTCAAAGTCAACGATTCCGGAAGAGCGTTTGTTCAGGATCGGTCATAATGTGAGAAACCCAAACGAGGTGATCACGGGTAAGCTATTTATAAATTCTTGCTAAGTTTATACCTTACTTGATACCGTGCTACCCATTCATTTATCTCTCCTACATGTGCTCAACGCTTAAACTTGACTCGGAGAAATTAGACTTTGACCTATCGTGGAAACTCCGTTAGAGAAACTTTCATCACATCCAATCTGCTTATAAGTCTTGTTTGATTCAAGTTGGCACCATCACCTTACCCATTGACCTTATCTCTTTAAAGATAGTTGCTTTTGATGTGATTTTAGGGATTGATTGGTTAACTACTCATCATGCCAAAATTGATTGTTTTCGTAAGGTTGTTAGTTTTCATATTCCTAACCAACCTGTTGTATTTAATTCAAGCAACTAAACCATTAAAATCAATCACCGTCATATCTAATCATAAAGCTATTCGTTTATTGAAAAACGGATGTCAAGCTTTCTTAGCCCATGTTATGGATTTGAATAAAGACACGTCAAATTTGAATAATATTCCGTTGTTATTGACTTTCCGACGATTTCGAAGAACTTCCCGGCCTACCCTTTAACGTGAAGTTGAATTCTTTATTGATCTTGAACCCGGTACAAAGCCCATTTCTAAAACCCCATATCGAATGGCTCCTATTGAACTTCAGGAGTTAAAGGTCCAACTACGTGAATTGTTGGACATCGGTTTCATTCGCCCTAGTACATCTCCTTGGGGTGCCCTGCTTTATTTGTAAAGAAGAAAAGACGGGAGTATGCGACTTTGTATTGACTATCGAGAATTGAACCATGTCACCATCAAGAATAGGTATCCTCTACCTCGTATTGATGACTTGTTTGACCAATTGCAAGGGGCACAATTCTTTTCAAAAATCGATCTTCGATTCGGATATCATCAATCAAGATTAGGCGAGGATATTCCAAAGAGCGCCTTTAGAACTCCGAGACGGGCATTATGAATTCTTAGTCATGTCTTTCGGATCGACTAATGCTCCTACTTGACTTTCATGGATATGATGAACCGAGTATTCAAGGAATATTTGGATCGCTTTTTGTTGTTGTCTTTATTGATGACATCCTTATATATTCCAAAAGTCGTGAAGATCATGAGCACCATTTAAACCCGGTACTCCAAAGGCTTCGTGAAAACAAACTATATGCCAAATTGAAGAAATGCGAGTTCGGCGAGGAAGTAGCATTCCTTGGGCACGTGGTGTCGAAACATGAAGTATCTGTTGATCCGCGAAGATTGAAGCAATACAAAGTTAGGGAGCAACCAAGTTTGTGATCAAGCACGTAGCTTTTGGGCTTAATCGGTTATTATCGAAGATTCGTGGAAGGGTTTTTTCTAATCGCTACTCCATTAACTCGCCTAACTCGGAAGGATACAAAATTCGTTTGGAGCGAAGAATGTGAGAAGAGTTTCCAAGTGCTTAAGAGGAGACTTATTTTCGCACTGTTCTAACAATACCATCCGGTTCGGATGGATTTGTTATCTACAAATGATGCTTCGTGCAAAGGGTTAGGATGTGTTCTCATGCAACGTGGGGAAAGTCATAGCCTATGCCTCATGACAACTTAAAGAGTATGAGAGGAATTATCCTACTCATGATCTAGAGTTAGCGTGCAATCGTTTTGCCGCTAAAGATATGGAGGCACTATCTATATGGGGAGAAAGTGGAGATATATTCGGACCATAAAAGCCTTAAATATTTCTTCACTCAAAAAGAACTCAACACGCGGCAATGACGTTGGCTCGAGCTATTGAAAGACTACGACCACACTATTCAATACCATCCCGAAAAGCGAACGTGGTAGCCGACGCGCGTTGAGTAGAAGATCATATGCACGAACGAAAAGTGCGATGATGTCAAGTATACGACAGAGCCAACTTTAATAGAAAAAGTTAAGGTTGCTCAAGCCATCAATCCGAAGGCGATGCGTATGAAGAAGAAAGTAAAAGAAGGAACTATTTCGGAAGTGAGAATTGATGAAGAAGGAATACTTCGAGTCCACTCTAGACTTTGTGTTCCTAACGACTCTGATTTGAAGTACAAGATTATGATGGAGGCACACAATACACCATTTGCAATCCATCCTGGAAGTACTAAAATGTATCGTGATCTTTGACATACATTTTGGTGGAACAATATGAAGAGAGAGATTGCAAAGTTTATCTCAATGTGTTTAACTTGTCAACGTGTAAAGGCGGAGCATCTAGTACCTAAGGGTCCGTTGCAACCACTTGAGATTTCGAAATGGAAGTGGGAACACATTACCATGGATTTCGTTACGGGTCTTCCTACGGTTTCTCAGGGCATCAATGCTATTTGGGTTATTGTTGATAGATTAACCAAGTCTGCTCATTTCTTGCCGATACGGGAGACTTATTCACTTGAACGTCTTGCTAGTATGTACGTGAATGAGATTGTGAGGTTGCATGGCATGCCTGTATCCATAGTTTCGGATCGTGACCCAAGATTCACTTCAAGATTTTGGGTTAGCTTGCAAAAAGCTATGGGCACGGATTTACGATTCAGTTCGGCATACCATCCTCAAACAGACGGACAATCAGAAAGGACTATTCAAACTCTTGAAGATTTATTAAGACTCTGTGTCCTAGACTTCAAGGGCAGTTGGGATAAGTATTTACCATTGGTGGAATTCTCCTACAACAACAGTTATCAGGCAAGTATAGGTGTAGCTCCATTTGAAGCATTATATGGACGAAAGTGTCGCTCTCCAGTATGTTGGGACGAGGTGGGTGAAGCAACACTGTTGGGACCCGAGTTGGTACGTATGACTACGGAAAAGATCCAAATGATTCAACAACGTATACAAACGGCACAAGATCGACAAAAGAGTTATGCGGATCTTCATCGAAAGGACATGGAATTTAGTGTAGGGGATCATGTATTATTGCGAGTTGCTCCATGGAAGGAGTTACAAGATTTGGGAAGAGAGGAAAGCTCAATCCACGATTTATTGGTCCATTTCAAATTCTTGACCGAGTAGGAAATGTAGCCTATAGACTCGCGTTACCTCGAAAGTATGTCTCGTGTTCATAATGTGTTTCACATATCGTGCTTCAGTAAATATGTGAAAGACCCAAACCACGTTATAGAGTTAGAACCCGGACGAGATAGCCAAGACTTAACGTATGAGGAGGTACTGCCAAGATTTTGGATAGGAAGGAGCATGTCCTACGTGCAAAGGTCATACCACAAGTTAAAGTTTTATGGAGGAATCAAGTTTATAGAGGAAATGACGGGAATTGGAAACGAAAATGAAAGCGAGGTATCCTCACCTTTTGAAACACCAGTGTACGCACGTCAATTTCGAGGACGAAATTTCATAAGGAGGGAGGTTGTAAGACCCCAACTTATTATTAATGAAATTTAATTTTCTATTTATTATTTTAAAATAGTAAGGGTTGATTTGATTAATGTGGATAGTTAGGGTAAAATACGCAAATACTTCAAAATAAGCAAGTGGTTATAAAATATTCATTGTTGTTTGGGAATATTCGTTTGGTCGTGGAATATTAGATGCTTCGGAGAATATTCGCATTTAGTATGCAGTAAGACCATGTGTGGGCCCCATAACGGAAAGCAATTGGATGAAGAAAACGACTATTATAAGTGGTTTAAAAATAACGGTGTAGTTGTTACCGTTAATACTGTTAAAATACCCGCCGGTTAAAACATAGTAGCACACGGTATTGCACCAATTATTGATTCTTACGTAAGAAGGCACTACTCAATAATGGTTATGATAATTATTATTCAAAGATTTTATTGAGTTAATAATTCTTTGCGTTGATATTTTATATTTGTGTTGTTTCAATAATTGTCATTACACAATATTTTTCATTATCGAAGCAATAATTCATATTATCTGAATAATATTATTAGATAAAATTATTGGCAATGTCTAGAAAGTTCTGTCTAAGGAGAGGTTTGGTCACCTAATTGCGGCCAAGAAGAAGAAATTCTTATTGGAAAGCCCCTCTTCCTAGAACCGCGCTCGTTGTCAATATTGTGATTCTCGTAATATTATTTGTGAATAATTAATTATTGATTCATATGATGAGGGAAATATTGATTTTATGTGGATATAGATGGAGAAAAATTTTAATGTGACAATTGTTGAAAATTGAAATTTTATATTTTTCTCGATAAAATAATTCATTTAAATATATTATTATATTTTAATAATATAATAATGGTGATATTTTTACAACGAATGTGGGATATATGAGTATACGAGGAGGAAGAGTATTTTTGTTGTAATAAATGTTTAAAACATGTTAAACATATCAATTGGACCCCATTTATCGATCGAAATTTGATTATAGCACCGTAAAATCACCCGTTTGTGGATTTTGGCCAATTTCTATTTGGAATTTGGAAAAACTTTCTTCGCAAAGTTGTAGAGAATTGAATTTCCTATACAAATTCGAGAGATTCAATTTTCCGATGAAAGGGCTATTTATTATGAATTATTGAAGTTCAAGTCTCAAAATAATTGATTTTTGCAAGTTTAAAATATTTAAAATTAGAAAAACGTTTTTTTTTCATTATGGTGTGTTACACATGTGGGTTGAATGAGCTGAATTCAGTTCTTGGAAGGTTGGCGAGGGAAATTTTATTATAAATAATAATATTATATTAAATTTTTCGCTTTGGTGTTCTAAAGCATTTTCCTATAAATAGGTGCTTAGGTTAGAATTGAAAATCACACCGTAAGCTCAAGTTTTCTCTCTATATTATCGAGCGTATTCTTGTGAGTATTTTGAGTATACTTTGAGTATTGTTAGGCGGTGCAAGTTCCTTCAAAGACTATACCCCCTAGATTCAAACTATAAGTACTAATCTTTCGAGGTAAGGGATGTTATTTTCTTCTCAAATGATATTATTTCTTCAATATCATTATGCTGAAATATTGGTTGGAACTTTTTATCAAATTTGGAACTTTTTCATGTCGGGGTTACTATTCATGAGTTATTATTCACGAGTTACTATTCATGAGTTACTATTCACGAGTACTATTTATGAAGCGTGAAGATGTTTTTTTGGGAAATTTCTATCTTTTGGTGTCGGAGTTACTATTCACGTATACGGCAAGACTATTCACGATATCTGAGCACTATTCATAGAAAAATGAAAATTCTTCTTTTCGTCAAAATATCTATTCTAGATACTAGCTTTGATTGTATCCATGTTTTGATCATTCTTGAATTTTACACCACTATGATTATTTTTGAGGTATTTTGAACATGGATAAAACAAAGTACTAATCCTTAATCCTTAATCCTTGTCATTTTGTTTCACTTTGGATTCGTTTCTTTAAAAATATTTTCATCATCCTCGGTCTTAAATGATGATATTATTGAATATCTTTATTCAGTAGTCAAAAAGATGAATGATTTTTGAAGAATATCTTTGGTTGTAGTGCAAAAGATGAGCAGTGTTTAGATGAACATGACCAATCGATGAATATCTTGGGCTGTGAGTGCAAAGATGAATATTTGATTCCAGATGTATATTGATTGATGTTACAGGATAAAAGATAGAGCGATGAACTTTTAAATTCATACATAGAAGATAGTAGTTTGCATTCTCTACTTAACTCTTCTAATGAATTATTATTTCACTATGCGAATATTGATTTAAAATTTGTTGTCTATTGTATTCTATTAGATTTTTCCTGTTGAAGACTAACGGTAATTTGTTGTATATTATCTTAGTCATAATATTCTTTCTTTGGGCTAGTTGAGCTCACCTTTTCCTTTTTGTTCCATTTTTCTTCTCGTGGAGGCGAGAATATATGAAGTATGAGTCTGGGTATGGAATGAAGGTTTTAGAAAGAATTGTTTAGTAGTCCTCACCATTTTTGTAAAATAATGTATCAATAAATGTGATGAGGATTTATTTGAGTATAGATATTGTCTAGAAGATAATATTTGTATTCAAACTCACAGTTTTACTGTTGTAATAATAAAGTTGTAGTTGTTTCTGTACCATGTATTGATAACTCAGAATAGGTGATGTATACCTATTTTGGGGGCATCACAAAATACATTTAACTGAGTGTTTCACCATGGGGAGCACCGATACTATTTGTAAAGAAGAAGGACAGATCGTTAAGACTTTGTATCGACTACTAAGAGTTGAACAAGTTAAAGATAAAGAATAAATACCCATTGCGTAAGATCGATGATCTCTTTGATCAGTTGAAAGGGGCAAAGTATTTTTCTAAGATAGATTTGTGAATGGGGTATCGTCAGTTGAAGGTTAGGAAGGAGGATATACCTAAGACTGTATTCAGAACTCATTATGGCCATTACGAGTTTTTGGTCATGTTATTTGGGTTGACAAATGCACCAGCTGCATTTATGGATATGATGAACTGAGTGTTCAAATAGTAGTTGCACAAGTTTGTCGTAGTGTTTATCGATGATATTCTAGTCTATTTTAAGACGCCAGAAGATCACGCTGAACACCTAAGATTACTGTTGGAGACACTAAGGAAGGAGAAGTTATATACGAAATTCACTAAGTGTGAATTTTGGCTAGAAATGGTACAATTTTTATGACATGTTATCAACCGGGATGGAATTTCAGTAGACCCAGCGAAGGTGGAAGCAGTGATTAATTGGGAACAACCAAAAATGCCGACTGATGTACAGAGTTTCCTACCGTTAGCGGGATACTATCGAAGATTCATCCAAGATTTTTCTAAGATAGCTATTCCGTTGACTAATTTAACAAGGAAGACAGTTAAGTGCGTGTGGATTGAGAAGTGTGAAGACAGTTTTCAAGAGATGAAGAAAAGGTTGAGTGAAGCACCTGTATTATCTTTACCCGATGATACAGGGAATTTTATAGTTTATAGCGATGCTTCGCATAGAGGACTTGGTTGCGTGCTCATGCAGCATGGCAAGGTCATTGCATATGCGTCATGACAGTTAAAGGATTATGAGAAAGTTTATCCTACTCATGATCTGGAACTGGCTGCGGTAGTGTTTGCCTTAAAGATATGGAGGCATTACCTATATGGAGAGAAATGTGAGATATACATGGACCATAAGAGTCTAAAATATATCTTCACATAAAAGGATTTAAATATGAGACAAAGGAGATGGCTGGAGTTGATAAAGGATTATGACTGCAATATCCTGTATCACATTGGAAAAGCTAATGTAGTGGCCGACGCCTTAAGTAGGAAGGGTCGGGAAAAGTTGTCTATGTTAACGACTCAAACTGAGTTAATAACAGAGATGGCTAGAATGGATTTAGAGGTGAAGTTACCAAGTGAGTCTAAACAGAGATTGTTTACGACAGAGATTCAATCTACCATTGTAGAGAGTATCAATGAGGTACAACTAAAAAATGATTATATTAACCAGATAAAGAAGCGGCTAGTAGATGAAAAAGATATAAAGTATAGTCTTGATAATGAGGCATTATTAAGATTTGAAGGAAGAATTTGGGTTTCGAATGAGACAGAATTAAAGGAGGAAGTGTTACAAGAAGCTCATAGTTCGAGGTACTCGATTAATCTTGGTAGTACTAAGATATATAAAGACATTCGACAAAGTTTTTGGTGGCCGAACATGAAGAGAGAGATAGCAGAGTATGTGAGTAGGTGCTTAACTTGTCAAAAAGTTAAGGCCGAACATCAACGACCCAGTGCCTTGTTACAATCATTGGACATTCCGGAATGGAAGTGGGAGCATATCACGATAGACTTTGTGGTGGGACTTCCAATTACACAGAAAGGGTTTGACGCTATTTAGGTAATAGTGGACCGGTTGACGAAGTCGGCTCAGTTTTTGCCAATAAGGGTTAAGTTTAACTTAGATCAGTTAGCTAAACTTTACGTTAAGGAAATTATTTCCAGACATGGAGTACCAGTTTTGATAGTGTCATATCGTGATCCACGATTCACATCAAATTTTGGAGAAGTCTGAAAGAACAGTTGGGAACACAATTAAAGTTAAGTACAGCTTATCATCCACAAACTAATGGGCAGAGTGAAAGGACAATTCAGACGCTAGAAGATATGTTGAGATCTTGCGTTATGAATTTCAAAGGTAGTTGTGACGATTACCTACTGTTAGTAGAGTTTTCGTATAACAATAGTTATTATGCGAGCATAAGCATGCCGCCTTACAAAGCTTTATATAGAAGGAAGTGCAGAACACCATTGTGTTAGGATGAAGTAGGAGAACGCCGAATGCTAGGACCCAAGTTGACAGAGCAAATAGCAGATATAGTTAAGTTGATACGAAAGCGATTGGTAGCAGCTCAAGACAGACAAAAGAAGTTTACAGATTCGCATAGAGTAAACAGAAAGTTTGAAGTAGACTCGTATGTATTTCTAAAGGTATCTCCCTCAAAAGGAAAGATACACTTTGGAAAGAAGGAAAAGTTATGTCCAAGGTTTATAGGACCTTTCAAAATATTAAAAAGGATAGGAGATATAGCTTACATGGTAGCATTACCTCCAGACTTGGAACGCATACATAATGTGTTTCATGTATCTTTGTTACGTCCTTATAAGCTAGATTATAAACACGTAATAGAGTATGAGTCTATACATATTGAGAAGGACTTGACGTATAAAGAAATGCCTATTCAAATCGTTGATAGAAAAGAAGTTCAGAGGAATAAAGTTATACCTTCGGTAAAGATGTTATGGAAGAACCACGATGTCAAAGAAGTAACGTGGGAACTTGAAGAAAAGATGAAGAAGAATTACCCTCAGTTGTTTATTTAATTTAAGCGAGATTTTGGGGATAGAATCCTTATACGGGGGAGAGAATATAACGACCGAGAAAATCAAATTAATTATAAAATATTTTTATTTGATTAAATAATGAATAAAGTTATAATATATGTTATTTATAACGAGTAAACAAGATGAAGGTTGTTTTATAACCTAAAAGTGTCGTAAAATCGTAGTATTTTGGCTACGTGAAGGAATTAATGTGACACCCCCAAATCTAGGCACTTTATTCCCACATGATTTGGTGCTCACTATCCACAACTATTACATCTAACTACCAATAATAAAGGATAAAAACAAAATTTAAATAACTTAAACAATAATCTTCCCCTTTAAAGGGTTACATCAACTTTAAACAATCCTAGGTAATCTAACCTTAACTTATTACATAAGTTTGTGGAATACATCACAAAATAAATTAAGTCTTATACTATATTTCGTCTAAATAAATTCACATAAACCTTCAACACTTGGACATCTTACCCTTTTCTTTGCTGGAAGATGGCTCATCGACCTTTTTGACTTTGGATGCAGTGTTAATTGCAAGAGTGAGCAAAAAATTGCTCACTGATATAGAGAGTAATAATAATAATAACATGAGAATGAACAATGAATGCTGAATAATGGTGAACTTAATCTACAAATCAAAAATAGAAAACAAGCTCAAATTTAATATCTAAGGGTCTTAAGACCACAAACTATGTCCCTGGTATTTAGGTATTATTACCTCAACCTTAACAGTCATTTAGACTATACAGACCCTTCTTTATGTATTTAGGGGGATCAGCCCTTTGTACCATGTATTGTGTACAAACATCTAAATGTTACACGTACAGAATCCCCTATGTTAGGGTTATTCGTCTCAGTTTGAATTTAGAATTTCCGCACTAAAGAAAGTTTAGTTTGGAACTAGCTTATCAGTGGTTCTAGAATTTTAGATTACTATTCAATTATAGACCAATTTGATCAATAAGAGTTTGCTTGCTACTAGAAGGTTCAATACAATAATATAGAATTAAACAAGTTTATTTAAGTCAAAGATCGAATAACAACAATATACAATTGAGTAGACATGGTATACATGAAAAGTACTACATTCAAAAGAGTTAGAACAATCTCATTTGAATCAATGTATTAAAATAATATGTGCTTTGAATAAAAATAACAAGAATTGGGAAAATGATACTCGCTCAATGTAACAAATTAGGTTACAAGAGCTTATACAACTATACACAAGATAGAATCAACAAGCTTGCTCAACTGTAATTTAGGATTTGCATAATGATAATTTAGAACTAGAAATCTTGCTTGACAATAACAAAATAACAGAGTTATGGAACTTGAATTCATTATAAAGAGAATGAAGTTAGGGAACTTGCCTCGTGTGTAAGCTACACAAGTATAATAATGTTCGCCAATTACCCTACGTATACCATTGAATTGCAATAACAATTAGTTGTATTAACATTAGCTTTATAGGTTTAACCCACCATTTATGTTATAACCTTTAATTTAATGTCTAATCATGTTGGTTAACCACCCTTATGATTCTAAAGTCTCACTATTGCCTAATATAAACTTTATCATTCATCTCTAACCCTTGTAAATGTTAACTTTTGTTCGGTACATAAATTATTCAAGTAATTATTTAAAATCTCCACATTTTGGTATCACCACCCATAACCAACTGTTATAATGTCTTATTTTATGATTTAACATGTTTATCATGCGTACCATACAAGATTAGGTCCTTGTTTTATAGTCTACAAATAATCGTAACTCACTCGCTTAAAGCTAGGTACACTGGCAGAACTAGGCCGCAGTCTTTCGCAGCATCAAGATCTGTCTTTGGTGCGAGAAATGCAAAAGGGCATTACAGTAAGTTCTTGCCATTTCTACTATTGTCTTAAATGTGCAAATTGCATTACCGTCTACGTATAAAACCGCATTTGAAACTCTATTTCACAGTGCACCCAATTTCTCCTAATTCCACAGAAATTTCCAATTTCTAACAACTAAAACTTTGTAATAACACCAAATATGCATGAAATTCATCATTCTAATAACATAAACACTATATATACTTAACTTTTAAGGATCAAAACCACACTTTTTTCCAATTTCTTCATTTTAATCACTTTTAGCGAATTTGATTACCACAACTTCGTTTCTTAACCAATTGACATGATACAAATTATGTTGTTTTCGTTTCTTAATGTACTAACATAATCTAACATCAATTTTCAGATTATACCAAATATTGGACATCAAATGTTGTACTTAAACAAGCCATATTATGTGAACATACACTGTTATTCTAATTCTCTTCTTGCAAAGCCAATTCTCACAGATTTGATCACCAAATAACGCTCATATATGATGATTAACAGATTATAACACCATATATATATATATATATATATAAATCCAACGTGACTTAACAATTTATAGAAAATATTCAATAAAAACTCAAAACATAAAAATTAGGAGTACAATATACCTTAATCCTTGATTATTGAAGCAATTGATATAGAGTGACTTCAATTCTTTCCCCTTCCACAACAAAACCCCTTAATCTCCTAATAAATTTTATTTATGTTTCTCCCTTTCTCACCAACTGTCTGTGTTTTCTTCTTTCTTTTCCAGCCTTAGAGAAAACATACGCGTAACACATATAAACTGACTCCCACGTTCGTCAGGTAAAAAACAATATGTCTGCGTCAGTTAAAATAAGCCAAAGGCCTTGTTTGGATACACACAAATTCCCCCCTTTTAGATTATTTTTATAATTATATAGTTTTTATTTGTCACATATGTAACCAATTTACATAACTTACAATTATAGTTATAATAATTATAATTATTATTATTATAATTATACTTATGATAAATAAATAATTATATATCTAATTTATTTATTAAATTAGACTTAAACATCACTTTATTTAATTTATTTAGTTTCTTAAATATTAAACAATTCTTTTAATTTAATTATTTTATTAAATTAAATCTTCAAATAATAAAATTACCATTATTCAAATCTTCAAATAACAAGAGTGCCATTATTTTATTTTAATTAATATTAATAAATTTAGTTACTAAATTCTTGCATCACAATTCCATCAATTATTTATTTTTCTCAATAAATAAATTATTCAGAATATTTATTTAATTCAATAAATATTTAAATTACAAAATTTTTTAATCGTTACATCCTTCCCTTCTTAAAAAGATTTTGTCCCCAGAATCACGACTCAATAAATTTATTCGTTACATTCTTCCCTCCTTAAAAGGATCCTGTCCCCAGAATCGTTATACAAGATTAAGCAAATAACTGAGGATAATTTCTCATCATAACATCTTCAGGTTCCCACGTAGCTTCTTCAATATTGTTGTTTCTCCAGATTACCTTAACGAAAGGTATCACTTTATTCCTTAGTACGTGCTCTTTCATGTCGATAATTTGAACAGGGACTTGTTCATAGGATAAATCTCTCTCAAACTGTAATGGCTCATATTCTATAACATGCTTATAATCAGGCTTATATGGCCTCAATACCGAGACATGGAAAATGTTATGAATATGCTCCAATTCTGGAGGGAAAGCTACCTCGTACGCCACTTCACCAACTCGTCGAAGTACTTCAAAAGGTCTTATAAACCTAGGGCTTAATTTTCCCTTTTTGCCAAACCGAATTTTCCCCTTCCAGGGAGACACTTTCAAGAAAATAAAACTACCGACATCGAATTCCTAATTTTGTCGGTGTTGATCGGCATATTTCTTCTGTCTATCCTATGCGGCTATCAATCTTGCTCGAATCACCTTGATGATCTTGACTGTTTGTTGTACCAACTCTGGACCCAATAGCTGATATTCATCTACCTCATCCCAGCATAACGGAGTTCTGCATCTCCTGTCATACAACGCTTCTTAAGGCGGCATGCCAATACTTGCGTGATAACTATTACTATAGGCAAATTCAACTAATGGTAGATGGTCATCCCAATTTCCCTTGAAATCCATGATACATGCTCTGAGCATATCTTCTAGAGTCTGGATGGTTCTCTCACTCTGTCTGTCGGTTTGAGGATGGTACACTGTGCTCATTCTCAATTGCGTTCCCAAGCACTCTTGTAGCCGTTTCTAGAAATTTAATGTGAAACGTGGATCTCTATCTGATACAATGGACACTGGTACACCATGTCTTGAAATAATTTCCTTCACGTATAGTTTTGCCAACCGGTCTAGGTTAAATCTAATCTTGATTGGCAAAAAGTGCCGATGTCGTCAATCGATCCACAATCACCCAAATGGCGTCGTAACCTTGTTGATTCGTTGGAAGACCGACCACAAAATCCATTGTGATATGCTCCCATTTCCACTCTGGTATCTCCAACGGTTGCAATAATCTACTTAGCATTTGATGTTCAGCTTTAACTTTCTGACACGATAAGCATTTTGCCACACACTCAGCCACATCCTTTTTCATATTTGGCCACCAAAAATGATGTATAAGATCCTGGTACATTTTCATACTTCCAGGGTGAATCGAATATCTCGAGTTGTGAGCTTCACTCAGAATTTCTTCTTTAACTCCCGGTAATGGTGGAACCCAAATTCTCCCTTTGAATCAAAGTAACCCTTCTGAATCGATTTTAAATTTGTTTTCCTCACCTTTAGATACTTTCTGTCTTATCTTTTCACAGTCTTCATACTGAAGTTATGCATTCTTCACCTTATCTATTAACGTTGAACCGTTTCCCATTTGGAATAATTTTTCGTCTAATTCTGTCGAATATTTAATTTCCAACTCCATCTTTGCCATTTCTGACACTAGCTTCTCCTGAGCAGTCAACATCATTAACTTCTCTCATCCCTTCCTACTTAAAGCATCAACAACAACATTCGCCTTTTTGGGAAGGTAGAAAATCTCGCAGTCATAGTCCTTAATCAACTCCAACCATCTTCTTTGCCTCATATTTAAATCTTTTTGTGTAAAGATAAACTTCAGACTTTTGTGGTCGGTATATATCTCACACCTCTCTCCATAAAGATAATGTCTCCAAATCTTTAGAGCAAACACCACCGTAGCCGACTCTAAGTCATGAGTCAGATACCCTTTCTCGTAATCTTTCAATTGACGTGATGCATACGCAATAACTCTATCGTTTTTCATAAGAACACATCCTAGTCCTTTATGCGATGCGTCACTGTACACCACAAAATTCTCTGTATTATCAGGCAATGATAACACAGGTGCTGAACTCAACCTCTTCTTTAATTCTTGAAAACTTTCCTCACACTTCTCCGTCCAAACAAACTTAACCGCCTTCCTAGTTGAATTCGTCAACAGAGTCGCAATTTTGTAAAAGTCTTAAATAAAATGCTTGTAGTAACCTGCCAATGACAAGAAACTCCTTACTTCTGACGGTGTCTTCAGCTGATCCTAGTTTATTACTGCTTTAACCTTTGATGGATCTACCAAAATTTTGTCTTTATCAATAACGTGCCCGAGAAACTATACACGTTCCAACCAAAACACACATTTAAAAAATATAGCGTCCAACTTCTCTTTTCTCAATGTCTCCAATTTCACTTTTAAGTGTTCCACATATTCCTCCTTGGTTTTGGAATACACCAGTATATCATCGATAAACACTACCACAAATTTGTCTAAGAATGGTTTAAACACCCTGTTCATTAAATCCATGAACGCTGCAGGTGCATTGGTTAAACCAAAAGACATAACCAGAAACTCGTAATGACCATACCGAGTTCTGAACGCGGTTTTTGGTACATCCTCTAGCCTCACCTTCAACTGATGATAACCACTCCTCAAATTTATCTTTGAGAAATATCTCGCCCCCTTCAGTTGATCAAACATGTCATCGATTCTAGGTAATTGATACTTATTTTTAATCGTGACCTTATTCAATTCTCAGTAATCAATGCAGAGCCGCATCGATCCATCTTTCTTCTTAACAAACAACACCGGTGCTCCCCATGGTGATACACTCAGCTGGATATACTTCTTGTTGAGCAATTCTTGCAGCTGCACCATCAACTCTTTCATCTCTACTGGAGCCATTCTATATGGAGCTTTAGATATTGGGGTCGTTCCTGGTACCAAATAAATTACAAACTTGATATCTCGATCCGGCAGAAGTACCAGCAAATCGTCTGGAAATACATCTAGAAAATCTCTTATGACCAGTATATCTTCTAACTTCGTACTCTTCTTCTGTGTATCAACTATGTAGGCTAAATATCCTACACATCCTTGTCTCAACAACTTCTTGTCTTACATCACCGTCAGACAACTTGCTTGTTGAGGTGACTTGCTGCCATAGAACACAACCTTTGACGGAGTCATAAGGTTAACCCATTTCTTTTGGCAATCAATTACTGCCCCGTAATTGAATAACCAATCCATTCCCAGTATGACATCAAATTCTCCAAGTTTAATTGGTATTAAATCTACCATCATCTCATGACCCTTTATAACCACTCTATAATTCTTATATATGAATCTAACAGGAATCAGCTCCCTATTCGCAATTTCTATGCTCAAAGGGTAATCTAATTCTTCCTGAGGCAAATCTAAGTTCTTAGCAAATTCATCGGATATAAATGAACAAGTAGCACCCGAATCAAATAACACATAAGCATTAATACCATTAATCAAAATGATACCTGACACCACATCCTTAGACTACACAACATCCTGCATGGTCATATTGAAAGTCCTCGCAGTAGGTCCGCTTAATTGTGCTGGTCCAGTGATAGTCAATATACCACCACTGTTATTTCCCTTTCCTCCACTTCTACTTCTCGTTGTCTTTTTAGGGCAATCACGAGCCATGTGATCCTTCGAATCACAGATGTAACATGCTCCTTTCTTTGGGCTAAAAAAGTTCGGTGCAATGTGACCCTCCTAGCCACAGTTGAAACACACCCTCTTACCTTTCAAACATACCTCAGTATGGTTCTTCTCGCAAATAGCACAAGCTTCAAACTTTTTCTTTTGTTGACTTCCTTGCTGTCCTCTCATAGTTGAATTCTCACTCCACTTCCTCTTCTGATTGTTATTTCCATTATTAATTCCACCAGCCTTATTTTCATTCTCATTCTTTTTCTTCTTTTGTTATTTTGTTCCTCTCTTCTTTCTCTTCTCTTCCACCCTCCGCGATAATTGCCTTTTCCAGTACAGTCGCAAATGTGTTTAACTAGAACATTGAAACCTTGCTATAAAGCCAGGGCTTAAACCCTTGTTCAAACCTTCTTGCCTTACAATCATTGATATTAACTTGATAAGTGGCAAACCTTGCCAACTCATTAAACTTCACAATATATTCTAGCACCTTCATGGTTCCTTGTTTCAGCTCCAAAAATTGAACCTCCAACATGTAACGCCCTGAAATCCGGTCTATCTTCATACCCGAATTCCGTACATCACGGTCCCACTTCTTTCCAAACATACATCATTATATACTGAAATATAACGATATACATTCTTAATTCCTAGGTTCTAATACCTTATAACCTCGTTCATTACAAATAATAATAATTACATTATTCTTTACATTTTACAAGAGTGACTTTTATCCGCCACCAAGGATACATAACAGTTCATTAAACTAATCTATAGTTCAATTAATTTCTACATTACAAGTCTTCACTTGATCTTCACACTCATTCATATAATGAATGAGACTTCTTCTGGATACCGATTAGCTTAATCTTTACGGGATTCTTAAGTTCTTCTAACATCGTTCGCTGAAAATGTTTTTTCATTTAAAGTAAGTGTAAGCATTCAATTGCCCAATAAGTCATAATAGTTGAACAAAAAGCTTTAAAAATTCAAACATTCCTTTAGAACTTCAATAACTGAACAAAGGTTATGAAACAACTTGAACAATACGAATAATCTTGATTCCTATCATTTTAAAACATCAGTCACATTCACTTTGAAATACTTCCATTCCTCTACCTTTTTCCATACACATTCTGTCTGGCTAGAATCAATAGCACAGACTTAACACTAACGGTTCATGTATAAACAGAACATTCTCATATTGAACAGTTCATCTCATAAAAACACCGAAGTGTTCACATTGTGGCACAAGGCCTCATACGTTCTACCACCTTGTACAAATATCACACATTTGCATATAGACAGAACTTCTCAAGTTCAACATCTGAGAAGTTTTAGAAACTAGCATTCATTTAGAGTATGAAAGAAGTTAGGAAACTTGCCTTATGCACAGCTACAGCTTACATTGAACTGCCCATTCCAATCCCTATTATACATGTAACGACCCAGAAATTTTGGATTTTTGAGAATTAAATTTTTATTTTTATTATGTGGATTAAATGAATTTAATTAATTATTTATGGGAGTAAGCTAATTGAAGGTCGTTCTATGACCTAGACATATCAGAATGTCATAGTATTTTGGCTACGTGGTAGAATTAAAGTGTTTGAATTTTCAGGACGAAAATAAAAGCTTTTCGAGAATTTTTTTGAAAAACACTATTCACGCATTTCTGCTCGGGAATTATTTTTGAACTTCCGAGAAATACGTAATGATAGAATATCGAGGTGAGTTAGAATATCCAATAATATTTCAGTTATGGCAAACACAGTGTTTTGCCTGCGGACTTAAAACCTAACGATTAGGAAAAGTGATTTCCGAGAAGGAAATGAAATGTGTATGATGAATTAAAGCAATGTTCGTATAATACGTAGGTATTATACGAAATAATGAATACGAGTATGATACAAGGTATTCTTCGAATATGCATAAATGATGGTATGACGTACATGAATAAGTATACGAAGGGGAATACAAGATTAATACGTAAATTATACGTTATAAGGCTTTAAGCTATATGTAATGGATTTGTTGAATTGTGTAGGAAATTGTAATGACCAATTGGGATAATAATAAAGCCCAATACGAATTAATGTTAAAGCCCAAATATAGGAATGGTTAAGTCCAATGGAAATTAATGAACAAGGTTAATGTTTGTTTAATGCAAGCCCAAGTATAAGTTAAGCTAAAAGCCCAAGGTAAGAACCATGGATTATTGGATGATTAAAACTCATGGGGAAACCTATGGATGACCCAAAGTGATGACCAGGTAAAGTACTTGGTGGCTAGGTAAAGAATAAGTTAAGTAATATCAAGTAAAGTGCTTATGTGTGATAAGCAAGCAAAGTGCTTAAGTGTGGTGGCCAAGTTTACTTAATAAGCTAGGTAATGAATAGTAAGGAGGTGGAGTGGCTTAATGACCAAGTTAACTTAATGCCTAAGTGTTGTGGAGACCAAGTAATTCAAGTGAGGAGCAAGTTAACTTAATGTCTAGGTAATGAATAGTAAGGAGGTGATTAAGGAGGTGGGTTAGATTAATGACCCTAATGCCCTAACTTAGGATTGCCTATAAATAGAGAAGCCTCACTTCATTTGTTGGTTGTTAAATTTCTCCCAACTCCTCTCAAGTTAAGCAACTTATTGGTTAGAGAGAATAAGCACTTATAAGTCAAACTTCCATTATGAGATTTTCAAGAAGCAAGAAGGAGATTAAAGCTTAGTCAAGTGATATTCAAGGGTAAGAACTTAAACTATGAATCTCTTTCTCTTCTATTGGTAGGGAGATGGGTAGTGGTAGAACATGTATGCTAAGGAATGATAAGAATGAGTAATCAAAGAACTTAAGTCTTAATAAGCCGTATAATTCAATAATAAGCTATTAGTAATCATATAATTTATGAAACAAGGAAGAACTTGTAGGAACTTGTTTTATGTTAAAATAATAAGGTTGTATAATAATAAGAAGTAATGATGATGGGTAAAAGATTAAAGCTATGATAAGTTATGCAAAGTGAATTCATAAGTAGTTTATACTTTTATAAGTTATAAACTCATAAAGAACAAGTAATAACTTATCATGTTTATAAGTTAATGAATTATGTATGTCAAGATTCTAATATGATGGTTAGAATCCATTTGAAACGATGAACAAATCATAAAAAATGAAGTTAAGGCGGAATTCACGAGTTTGGACGATAATCGTCGAATTCGTGAAAATCTCGGAATGGAAGTCAAATTTTGATATTGAGATTGGGAACATTGGTTTTCAATTGAGACAAGTCATATTTGGCATTATAGAGTTGCAGACTCAAAAATGACCGAATTCCGACTTAGAACGAAGAAACGAGCGTTGAACGTTCACGAACGTTTATCGTTTTTGTTTAAAATGAACTAATAGGTGAAATTTTAGCAAACGAAGTCAAATAGATAAAATTCTTACATGAACGTGTAGAGTATGGAATTTTTGAACCGTAGGCTTTTGAACGAGCCAATTCGGACTTATAACGAAGAAGTTATGCGTCCGGGAAGTTCACAAAATTAAAAATCTTCAAAATTTTTCTAAGGCACATAGTTGGCGCCGCAAGCGACAACCCAAGGCCAAATGGTGGGCACAAAGGTCTTGAATAATGTTGTCAGGGCATACTACTAACTAACTGGCGTAGGCACGAGATGAATAACTAAATGTGGTGCATGGCCATTTCCGTCCAGTTTTGATAGACAAGAATGTTTACAAGTATAGAAGGAAAGATAACTCATTAGTAATGAAATAAGGTGTTAATATAACATTGTTAAGGCATTGTTAGACACTTAATGTATGATGATTAAAGGTTAATAATCAATTGAAGATGAACGTAATGAGAACAATGTAATGTGTTAAGCCGGCTATAGAAATTTGTTGACCAAGTTGATTATGAATCCAATGGTTTGCAATACCAGTATGGGTTATGTAATTACTTAATGAACATGATAAGACCTTTCCTAAATCACTTTTATAGTGATGACTTTAGGAATTTAATGTTGTTTAATGAGTACTTAAACGATGAACGTAAAGTATAAGGAATGTGAACTGTATTCAATAATGGCTATAATGTTAAGAGTTGCATCTAAAAGTTTTTAAGTAATTGAACATGAACGATATGCAGTAAGTGTACTTAACCAATGACGATCTAGTTTCAATTAATAATGTAAGGATGTTAGTAAGCCATGAGGAAGGATGATTAACTCAAAATGAGTTGTATTAAATGCAGTAAATCTACATAAGACATATAAGAGAAAGAAGTTGTTAAGAATAATGTAAAATATAATGGCAAGCCGGAACCAATAGTAACAAATCTAATATATGATTAGATTGAGAAGAAGGGTAAGATTCATTAGGAACCATGTATGTTCATTCATGACCTAATGTGGTATGTTATGTGGTTATGTATTGTAGAGACTGTAAAGACTGAAAGGAGAAGTTATTTTTTTTTGTCAGAAGCTGATGTCAAGGCAAGTTTTTCTTAAACGCTTGTCTAACCTTCGTGTTAGCCAAGTTTTCTGTGATTCATGTTATGAGATGCATGAAGTGTTTTACTAAAGGGTCGATGCCAGTTTTATCTCGGCTAGACTAATCTTGAAGAGTTAATTGCTTTATTTACAAGTCTTTCAATATAGAATTGCTAATGCTATCCTACGCCAATTGTTTGGTATAGATTCAAGGTAAGCCTGAGTATGAATAAAGAAATCTATTTTTCATCGATTATTCGATGGGCACGCGAGGTTGCCAAAACTTAAACATACATACGTTTAACAGGATTTAGTGTTGATCAACATAGAGTACTATGGGTTGATCACCCAGAAGTGCTCGTAAGATATGCTTGGGACTTTACGGACTTAGAAAACATTTGTTTTAAAGTGAATGGAGTGAATCTGAATGGCTAAATCCAGTGAGGTGCATTTTTTTTTGGTCTAAATAATTTGAATCGGTAAGATGGACGAGCTGAATGGCTAAGTCAAATTTTTTTAGCTGAATGGCTGAATGAGTAGCTAAATAAAGTAAAAAAAAATTTAAAAAATTTAAAAAAATATTAACTATTATATTAAGTAATATTAAATAAATTTACAACAATTTTGAATTTTTTCAGAAGGGTAAAATAATAAAATTTTGTCATTCGGGATGTTTCGGACATGTCGATTATCAAAGCGACTTTTTCATTTGATTGATTCAACTCATTCAGATTCAGATTTAGCTCATTCAGATTCAGATTCATTCAATTTTTATCAAACACCCCCTTAGTGCCGGGTTGTCCTTTTCAAAGAAAATATGAAATGCTCATGGTCTTGAGCCAGAGTTGATATGTTTACTGAATATTGTTATTGTAAAACATTTTAAAGGAAAAGAAATGCTATTTTGAATTATTGCTAGTACTTCATAGCTATTACCCAGTTATTGAAGATATACGATTTCTATGCTTCAAACATGTTGTTTAAAAGAAATTGTTGTACTTGCTGAGCTTGTTATGCTCACTCTTGCTTGAACCATATGAATACAGCTAGGACCGAACGAACCGTGGGATCTGACAAGGATAAAGGCAAGACGAAGCTGAACGATTAGTTTACCTTGTAATAAACTAGTAAGTTGTATATATTATAATATGATGAACAAAGAATGTAATGGTTATAGAACCTGGGAACTGGATGTAATATTAATAATGTAATAAGAATGTCGTTGATACGCACATTTTGATGTCGTTTCAATAGAATGAATGTACAGTTTTGAGTACCGTGTAGCACCATCTGTCAGGTTGGAAGATACCCGGATTTAGGGGCGTTATAGGTTGGTATCAAAGCATTAGGTTATAAACTTAAGGGGGGAAGAACCATAGGCTAATAACCTCGTTAAGGAAGAAAAGTCCGAAGGAAGTAAACTCAAGATTTACTTCTGTCAAATGAGTTAATAAGGTATTTAGGAAACTCAGTACCGAAAGATTTAAAAGATGGAAAGTAATCCTAAATAAATTAAATGTGATTTGTGCTTATACTAGGGTGTGTTATGTACTAATCAACATGTTATGTGTTATTGTAAGATGTCAATCGATAGCTTGATGTATAGAGATATACACGCGGTGATCGAAGAAGTTGTGAACAGAGTAGAACCTGTACCTATGCCGGTGGCAAAGGTACCATTAGTGATTCTAGAGAAGTCGGAGACAGTGGAGTACTTTTCTGAGGAAGACTACTCTGAGGGAGAAATGGATATAACGTCATATCTTAATATGATGGTCTATGAGGAGGAGGAAATTGAGGTAACATCGGTTAATACGGTGGTACCTACACTAGAGTCAATACCTCTAGATGCAATGAGAGCATTGTATCTGGTAGTGCTTGACAGGAATGTGCAACTGAGTACAGTTGTGTAGAATCAAAGTGAAGAGATTAATTATCTACATGAAGCTAAGGTGTCTGCAGAAGCAGATTTTGAGTCAGAGCATGATAGGCAGGTGCTTATGATAGAGCAGGATAGGGACTATAAGGAACATGCCGATAAGCTTCGTAAGAAGCTAATTAAGAGAGACCGGAAGATAACACAGATGTCTTACATCCATAAGAGTGCTCATATGGATTTCAAGCTGAAAGTTGCTTGTCATCCCATGGAGTCAGGGCAAACTCGACATACTATTAGTCGGGACACTGTAGCGAAGATTGCGAATGAGAAACACGAGGACGCTGTTATGCATTATTAGAAATCTAGAGTTATAAATATATGTGTAGTGATGTAAAACCCTCTTTTGTATAAAAGGGTAGTCTTTTTGTAAATCCCAACTTTTGAGAAGTTCGATTGCAGGATAGAAATGTACTAGCCGTTAGCTATGGAAGTAAAGTGTAAATAGTTTCAGACTATAAAGAAGCATATTAATATAATGAAGTTTTCATTTAATATGCTTTGTTATGGTATGAGTTGTTATGAGATGAATAATAACGAAGTAAGTAAATAGATAATAATAAAATTCTATTTAATCAGAAAATGTCGCGAAGGAGAAGACACCGTAATCAAGAAGCGAAATCACGTAATGAAAATCAAGGGGGTCAAAACAACCCTATGTAAGAGTTCGTTAATTCATTAACGGCTGCATTTAACTAAACCAGGGGTAAAGTACCTGCGGAACCTAGGGTAGCCAGAACAACTACCTTTAAAGAATTTAAAAGCGTAGGTCCGCCGTAGTTCAAAGGAACAACAGACCCATTAAAAGCCCGGACATGGGTAAAGGAAATAGAGAAGGCGTTTGTTATTACAAATGTAGGTGAGGCGCAAAAGACTTCTTTTGCAATTTACATGATGAAAGTGGAAGCTAACTTTTGGTGGGAGGCTCACCAGGGTGGGGCTAGAACAGATGGGGTAACGTGGGAACAGTTCAAGAAGTTTTTCTTCGAGAATTATTTCCCTACAAGTATGTAGGGGAGGAAGGAGATTAATTTCTTAAAACTTAAACTAGGGGACATGACGGTTCCCCAGTACGCGGTCAGATTCAATGAATTGGCAAGGTTTTCTCCACACCAAGTGGACACTAAAGAGAGGAAGGCTCGTAGGTTTGAGCAGGGCCTGAAACCTTGGCTCTATAGTAGGATTTCTGTGTTCCAGAGTGTTTCTTGTGGGACCATTTTGGAAAAGGTGATTATAGCCGAGGGTGGTAGTGAGGCGTTGACTCAATACCACAAAAAGAGAAAGAATAAGAGCAAGGGAAAGGGAGGAACCAAGGCAGAGAGTTCCAGTGGTAGTGATAGTAAGCCAAAAAGAAAGAATTTTAACTCCGGGAATACTGGAGTGGGACAAGAGGATCCTAAGCGTAAGATCGAAGTGTGTAATACATGTGGAAAGACTCATCTAGGAGTCTATCTAAAAGGGATTATAAGTATCTTTAAACATTACGGTAGAGAATGGGGAAATAACTTTCGTTAATTATATTCATGGAAATGGTTTCATGGATAATAATGGTAAGAAAGTATTGATAGATAAACACCGATAATGTTGAGAGAATTTGAAGTAATTCTCGGTATGAATGAGTTGATTAACCATAAAACTTTGATAAATTGTTAGAATAAAAGAATGGATCTTCGGTTTTCTAAGTAACCCAAGGTAGTATTTTATGGTAATAAAATACCGCGACGCTCTTGTTGTCTAACGATGAAGCAAGTTAGGAGGATGTTAAGGAAGAGGATGAGTCGTTACGGTTGCGTATCGACTATCATAATAGGAGTAAGTTAGCAGTTAAGAATGAATACCCATGACCCAGGATCGATGATCTATTTGATCAGTTGAAGAGGGCAAAGAATTTTTCTAAGATAGATTTGCGTACGAGGTATAGTCGGTTGAAAGTAAGAAAAAAGGAGGAGGTACCTAAGATGACATTCAGAACTCGTTATAGTTATGACAAGTTTTTGGTTATGTCAATTGGGTGGACTAATGTACGGAAGCTAGATTTTTCGTAAGAGGCGCTGAGCAAGTCGGGGGTAAATTGATAGGTACCCTTATGAGGTGCTATATTTAAAAGTACCATTAGTGTCACAGGTTGGTATTGTCAAAATTGGAAGTGAGAAAAATAGTTTTCAGGAACTAAAAAGGGAAGTTAAGTGAGGTACTTGTATTGTCTCTATCAGATGATATGGGGAATTTTGTAGTGTTTATCGATGTTTCGCATAAATGGCGAGATTGCGTGCTTATGTAGCATGGCAAAGTCATTAGGTATGCATCACGCCAGTTAATGGATTACGAGAAGGTCTATCCTACTTATGATCTATAATTGGCAGCAGTAGTTTTTGAATTGAAAATTTGAAGATAGTATTTATACGGTGAGAAGTGTGAGATATACACGGACTCTATGAGTCTGAAATATATCTTCACACAAAAGGAGTTGAATATGAGGTAGAGAAAGTAATTAGAATGGATATGAGATTTCGACGTTGATATGTTATATCAATCCGGGAAAGTTAACATAGAAGCCGAAGCGTTAAGTAGGAAGGGTAGGGAAAAAACTATCGATATTAACAACTCAGAATGAGTTAATAATGAAAATGGCAAGAATGAATTTAGAAGTTAAATTATGGAATGAAGTGGTAGAAATGTTATCCACAACGTAGACTCAATCCACGATAATGGAATGTGTTAATTGAGTATAACTAAGTAATGAGGAATGCAAGCGAATGAAGAAGAGGATGCAGGATGAAGAGAAGATCAAGTATAATCTTGTTTTGAAGGAGGAATTTGAGCTTCATATAATTTGGTATTAAAAGAAGGACTAATAAAAGGAAGATAGCGTAATGTGTCAATAAGTATTTAACTTCCAACTCAAATTATTGATAGGAAGTGACAAGTCATGAAGAATAAGATAATACCTTCGGTGAAGGTGAAATGAAAGAACCTCAATGTTGTAGAAGCATTGTAGGAATTTGAAATTAAAATGATGGAAAAAATTTTCCTCAATGGTGTATGTATTATTAGTGTGATTCTGGAGACAGAATCCTTATAAGGGGGGAAAAGTGTAACGCCCCAAAAATTTTGGATTTTTGAGAATTAAATTTTTATTTTTATTATGTGGATTAAATGAATTAAATTAATTATTTATGGGAGTAAGCTAATTGAAGGTCGTTCTATGACCTAGACATATCGGAATGTCGTAGTATTTTGGCTATGTGGTAGAATTAAAGTGTTTGAATTTTCAAGACGAAAATAAAAGCTTTCCAAGAAATTTTCCGAAAAACACTATTCACGCATTTCTGCTCGGGAATTATTTTTGAACTTCCGAGAAATACGTAATGATAGAATATCGAGGTGAGTTAGAATATCCAATAATATTTCAGTTATGGAAAACATAGTTTTTCGCCTGCGGACTTAAAACCTAACGATTAGGAAAAGTGATTTCCGAGAAGGAAATGAAATGTGTATGATGAATTAAAGCAATGTTCGTATAATACGTAGGTATTGTATGAAGTAATGAATACGAGTATGATATGCGGTATTATTCAAATATGCATGAATGATTGTATGACGTACATGAATAAGTATACGAAGGGGAATACGAGATTAATACATAAATTATACGTTATAAGGCTTTAGGCCATATGTAATGGATTTGTTGAATTGTGTAGGAAATTGTAATGACCAATTGGGATAATAATAAAGCCCAATACGAATTAATGTTAAAGCCCAAATATAGGAATGGTTAAGTCCAATGTAAATTAATGAATAAGCCTAATGTTTGTTTAATGCAAGCCCAAGTATAAGTTAAGCTAAAAGCCCAAGGTAAGAACCATGGATTATTGGATGATTAAAACTCATGGGGCAACCCATGGATGACCCAAAGTGATGACCAAGTAAAGTACTTGGTGGCTAAGCAAAGAATAAGTTAAGTAATATCAAGTAGAGTGCTTATGTGTGATAAGCAAGGAAAGTGCTTAAGTGTGGTGGCCAAGTTTACTTCATAAGCTAGGTAATGAATAATAAGGAGGTGGAGTGGCTTAATGACCAAGTTAACTTAATTGCTAAGTGTTGTGGTGACCAAGTAATTCAAGTGAGGAGAAAGTTAACTTAATGTCTAGGTAATGAATAGTAAGGAGGTGATTAAGGAGGTGGGTTGGATTAATGACCCTGATGCCCTAACTTAGGATTGCCTATAAATAGAGAAGCATCACTTCATTTGTTGGTTGTTAAATTTCTCCCAACTCCTTTCAAGTTAAGCAACTTATTGGTTAGAGAGAATAAGCACTTATAAGTCCAACTTCCATTATGAGATTTTCAAGAAGCAAGAAGGAGATTGAAGCTTAGTCAAGTGATATTCAAGGGTAAGAACTTAAACCATGAATCTCTTTCTCTTCCATTGGTAGGGAGATGGGTAGTGGTAGAACATGTATGCTAAGGAATGATAAGAATGAGTAACCAAAGAGCTTAAGTCTTAATAAGCCGTATAAGTCATGAATAAGCTATTCGTAATCATATAAGTTATGAAATAAGGAAGAACTTGTAGGAACTTGTTTTATGTTAAAATAATAAGTTTGTATAATAATAAGAAGTAAGGATGATGGGTAAAAGATTAAAGCTATGATAAGTCATGCAAAGTGAATTCATAAGTAGTTTATACTTTTATAAGTTATAAACTCACAAAGAACAAGTAATAACTTATCATGTTTATAAGTTAATGAATTATGTATGTCAAGATTCTAATATGATGGTTAGAATCCACTTGAAACGATGAACAAATCATTAGAAATGAAGTTAAGGCAGAATTCACGAGTTTGGACGATAATCGTCGAATTCGTGAAAATCTCAGAACGGAAGTCGAATTTTGATATTGAGCTTAGAAACATTGGTTTTCAATGGAGACAAGTCATATTTGGCATTATAGAGTTGCTGACTCGAAAATGACCGAATTCTGACTTAGAACGAAGAAACGAGCGTTGAACGTTCACGAACGTTTATCGTTTTCGTAAAAATGAACTAATAGGTGAAATTTTAGCAAACAAAGTCAAATAGATAAAATTCTTACATGAACGCGTAGAGTATAGAATTTGTGAACCGTAGGCTTATGAACCGTAGGCTTATGAACCGTAGGCTTATTAAAAATTTGCAAAAATTTTCTAAGGCACATAGTTGGCGCCGCGGCGCCAACCCAAGGCCAAATGTTGGCGCCGCAACACTGTAACAGTGTCAGGGCACACTGCTAACTCACGCCGCAGTGCGAGATGAAGAACTAAATGTGGCGCTGCAGCGCCAGTCCCAGAGTTTTGATAGACAAGAATCTTTACAAGTATAGAAGGAAAGATAACTCATTAGTAATGAAATAAGGTGTTAATATAACTTTGTTAAGGTATTGTTAGACACTTAATGTATGATGATTAAAGGTTAATAATCAATTGAAGATGAACATAATGAGAACAATGTAATGTGTTAAGCCGACTATAGAAATTTGTTAACCAAGTTGATTATGAATCCAATGGTTTGCAATACCAGTATGGGTTATGTAATTACTTAATGAACATGATAAGACCTTTCCTAAATCACTGTTATAGTGATGACTTTAGGAATTTAATGTTGTTTAATGAGTAGTTAAACGACGAACGTAAAGTATAAGGAATGTGAACTGTATTCAATAATGACTATAACGTTAAGAGTTGCAACTAAAAGTTGTTAAGTAATTGAACGTGAATGATATGCAGTAAGTGTACTTAACCAATGACGATCGAGTTTCGATTAATAACTTAAGGATGTTAGTAAGCCGTGAGGAAGGATGATTAACTCGAAACGAGTTGTATTAAATGCAGTAAATCTACATAAGACATAGAAGAGAAAGAATTTGGTATGAATAATGTAAAATATAATGGCAAGCCGGAACCAATAGTAACAAATCTAATATATGATTAGATTGAGAAGAAGGGTAAGATTCATTAGGAACCATGTATGTTCATTCATGACCTAATGTGGTATGTTATGTGGTTATGTGGTTATGTATTGTAGAGACCGTAAAGACTGAAAGGAAACGTTATTTTTTTCATATATCCATGTTACGTAAATATGTGAAAGACCCAAACCACATTATTGAGTTAGAACTGGACGAAATAACGGAAGATTTAGCATATGAAGAGGTTCCTGTTCAAATCTTGGATAAGAAGGAACATATTCTACGCTCCAAGGTTATACCTCAAGTCAAAGTTTTATGGAGGAACCGCAATGTTGAAAAAATGACCTGGGAGTTTGAATCTGAAATGAAATCAAGGTATCCTTACCTCTTCGACATACCAGGTACGTACCCTAATTTCGAGGGCGAAATTTCATAAGAAGGGGAGATTGTAAGACCCAAACTTTTATGAATAAAAATTAATTTTCTATAATTATCATTTTTGAATATTATAGAATAAATTTGATATAATGTTATAGTTGTGGGTAATATTTATAAATTTTGAAAAGTACGAAAGTTGTTATATAATATTTGATTGGTCGGGGAATATTTGTTTAAACAGGGAATATTCGTACGACGACACAATCATTGGTGGACCCCACAACAGAATTATTGTCGGATTAAGAAAATGACAAAAATATTTTTATAAAATAACGGCGGAAGTTTCTATCAGTTAATTGTTGAAACACCGGTGTTAAAAAGTACGAGAATCTGGCGTGGTTGCATAGTAGCTGCATTGTATTGATTATTGATGGTTACGTGAGAAGTCGTTTAAGTTTTATTCAATTATTGTCGATATTTTATATATTATTCAATCAATAATTGAGATGATGAGTTATTAATATTATTATTTGCATTATTATTACGATATTCTGAGAAGTTCTACGCGAGGAGAGGTTTGGTCACGTAATTTACTTGCATGATAGGAGAAATCTTTATTGGAAAGCCCCCTCTTTCCTGGGAACGACCTGATCGATTAATAGTGTGAATAATAATAATGTTGATGAAGTTTTGTTTTATTAGTATTATTAATGTAATAAAACAGAAAAGCTTTTTATATAAAAAAAAATACTTTTATAAAGTTATTCGTTTTATTAGGCTAATAGTAAAATCTTTTTATATAAAATAGAATACTTTTATAAAGTTATTCGTTTTATTAGAGAATAATTAGAATGCATAGTGTTTGCATAGTAAAATATTTTTAAAAGTTATTCGTTTTATTAGATTATAAATAGAATATATTTTATTTTATTGTAAACCAATCTGGACCGTCCGTTTAAAGTAAATCGATCTGGATCGTTCATGGATTGGTTACTATTCAATCCATTCTTCTATAAATAGAAGCTCATTCCTTCATTATTTCTTACAAATTCTTTGAAAACTAAAGAGAAAGCGTAGAGAATTATTCTTCTATTTTGGCGTATTTCTTTAAGCGTTTAAGAAAGCTTTGAGCGTAGTGCAAGTTTCTTCAAGTATATTCCGCCTCTACCATCCTAGAGTACTCTTCTTTTATAAGGTAAGGGATTTTTTTTTTATCATATTCATGAAGAGAACTTACATTATTCCATTCTTTATTATTACATTGGAATAACTTTTTATGTCAAACTGGCTATCTTGGTGAACACGGATTTATTCCATTCTTTTCGATCTTTATTATTACATTGGAATATCACATTACATGCGTTTTTCATGGGGACTGGTTCCATCTTTATTATTCTATTGGAATATCACATGCATGCGTTTTATGCCGGACTGATTAGATTATTTATTATTACATTGGAAAAACTTTGTCATCATGAAGTCTGCATGCATGGTGATTTTGTTGTTATTCCATTCTTTATTATTACATTGGAATATCACATCGGTGCAAGTATTACGCTTTGACACTGGTTCGATTATTTATTATTTTGTTGGAATAACTTTATCTGTGCATCTAATCGCATGTATGGTGATTTCTTTTGTTATTCCATTCTTTATTATACTCGGTTGGTTAAAGTTTTGACTTCTATACTCCATGAAATTAGTGGAATATCCTTGATATTTGCGCTTCATCGATATCTTTTCATGGAAATATTCTTACGAGCATTCTTAAATTTTACTCTATAAAAAAAGTATCATGTTGACAATTTGGATGTTATTAGTTCTTGAATAAATTAATTCTTGAACTTGTTTTATTGAATTCTTATATCATTGTCATCATCCTCATGTTTATATTTTTTTTTGAAAGTCATACATGGCATGTAGTGCATAGATGGACTTGGTATGATTATGACCGAGGATTATTCGGTGTAATCATGGTAGTAATGTTACAAATGATGTGGTAAAAGTCCTCATTGGGCGTAGTGCATTGATGGGACGAGTTGTTGGCATGATTATGACCATTGATGAATACACGAATATCCTTGGCCCGTAGTGCATGGATAATTTGTGGTTGTGATCTTAATGAATATCCTTGGTAGTAGTGCGGGGATGATGTGGATTATTTATTAAGATGAGTCGGTGATAAAAGTGATGAAAAACCTTTTAAATCATAAAAGATAGTAGATTTTATTCTCTACTTGACTCTTTTAATGGATTGCATGTTCATTGCAGTTAAACTTGATGTCTATTGTATTTTATCGGTTTAACTTTGTTGAAGACTAATGATAATTTATTACGCATTATCTTAGTCATAATATTTCTTCTTTGGGCTAGTTGAGCTCACCCTTTCTTTTACTGTTCTCTTTAAGGAAATGAGACCGTGCCGGGACTAGTCGGGGAACGGAGTGATGGTCCAGATGATAGTATTAGTAGTCCTCACTATTCTGTTAAATAGTGTGTTAATAAATGTAATGAGGACTTATTCTGAGAGTGGATATTGTCTAGAAGACAATATTTGTATTAAAACTCACAGCTCTCTTGTTGTATATTTAAGATTGTATTTGTATTCTGTACCATGTATTTGGCGACTCAGAATAGGTGATGTATACCTATTTTGGGGGCGTCACAGTTGGTATCAAAGCTTAGGGATATGATCCATGGCTAAGATGTGAGACAAGAACTAGGAGGGGAGAGACGGGGAATTCCTTCACTAGTATGACCTACTTAAGTTTATTTGATATTTAATTGGTCGGTCAGAGTATAGGGATAATATGTGATATGTTAATTAACCCTTGTTTTGTGGCAGTATTTGAAAATGGCATCCGAGAATGTTGATAACATCAATGGAGGACAGGAGACCGTTGAGTCTCCACGGATCAATAATCAAGACAATGTGCATCGGGAAGGCGACAATCCTCGTGCAAACAACAACAACGACCAAATGATGAGCGATGGAATGTTAGAGGCTTCATGCGATTCATGCGACATCGAAGAGAGCGGCTCTATCAAAAATGCGGTGGAAACACTGGCAACTCTCGAGAACAGTCCACTTGAAGCAGATTCAAGGAGGCTGGGACTTTGGAGTTTTGGAGAGCCAAAACCACTTAAAGCGGAGCGTGGAAAAGCAGATCAACAAGATATTTGATGTCTTGGGTTGCTCAGGCAAAAAGGTTCCCTTGCCACTTACATTATTGCGGGCTGGTGAGGCGTGATTCTTGGTGGGGAATCATAAAAGCGTACTCAACCTACTTGCATGCTTGAAGATGTCTTGGGAGAAGTTCAAGAAGCATTCAACGACAAGTACTTTCTTGAAAGTATTCGTCACATGAAAGAGGTAGAGTTCATTAAAGCTGGAACAAAATAACATGGCCAGGTGTCGCGATGATGAAGCCAAGTTTTCAAGAGTTGTCGGTTTCGTCCCATTTGGTTGATAATGAGGAGAGAATGCGCGAATGTTTCTAAGAGGTTTGAAACACGAGATCGTTAATATCTTATCTCTCGTAAAGCTGTGTTTGTATTAGGATGTTGTTAATAGGGCTCGATTATTGGGGCGCGATAATGAGTCAAATGACCAAAAGAAGCGGACCGGAAAATGATAATACCGGTGATACTTGATCATGAAGCGGTGACAATAAGCGTGGAGGAATCAACATGCGAAATGGTAACCACCGGTGGTAATCATGGCCAAAATAATAAGAATGGACATTTCAAGAAGAAGAGATTCAAAAATGATGGAAAAGGCGTCGGCACCGATTTTGAAGTTGTTAAGGAAGGAGAGCGACCACCTATCATATGCTTCAAAATGGAGGGGAGGACACATCGGTCAAAGCTGTGCGATGCCGTCAAAAGCATGTTATAATTGTGGAAGAGAAGGTCACCTAGCCCGATTTTTGTCGTTCATAGAAGACAAGTTCGGCTAGGATGGAGGCACCAAAGGGCGTCCGAGAAAAGTCAAAGCCCCGGTAGTGTAAGGGAGGCGTTTGTTGTGACCTCCCGAAAGCAAGGAACGAATGAGGTCATCACGGGTAAGCTTATCATAAACTCTAGCGAAGTATATACCTTATTTGATACCGGTTCTACCCATTCTTTTATTTCTCTACTTGCGCTCAGCGTTTAAATTTGACTCAGGAGAAATTGGACTTTGACTTATCTGTTGAAACTCCATTGGGAGAAACCTTCATTACATCCTTTGTTTATAAGTCTTGTTTGGTTCAAATCGGTACCCTCACATTACTGTCGATCTTATTTCATTGAAAATACTTGCATTTGGCGTAATTCTAAGGATTGATTGGTTAACTACTCATCATACAAAAATTGATTGTTTTTTCGTAAGGTTGTTAGCTTTCATATTCTAACCAACCTATTATGCGAATTCAAACAACCAAACCATTAAAATCAATCACTATTATCATCTCGAGCCATAAAGCTATTCATTTATTGAAAAAGCGGATGTCAAGCTTTCTTAGCTCATATCACGGATCTAAACAAAAATCGTCGGTTTTGAATGATATTTCTATTGTTAATGAATTTCTGGCGTATTCACTGAAGAACTTCTGGCCTACCCCGAGCGTGAAATTAAATTTTGTATCGACCTTGAACGGTACAAAACCCATTTCAAAAGCCCATATCGAATGGCTCTATTGAACTTCAAGAGTTAAAGACCCAATGCGAGGAATTGTTAGACATTGGATTTATTCGTCCTAGTACTTCTCCTTGGGGTGCTCTGTTCTATTCGTGAAGAAGAAAGATGGGAGTATCGACTTTGTATTGATTATCGGGAGTTGAATCATGTCACCATCAAAAATAGGTATCCATTACCACGTATTGATGACTTGTTTGACCCGGTTGCAAGGCGCCAAATTCTTTTTAAAGATTGATCTTTGTTAGGATATCACCGATTGAAGATTAGAGCAGATGACATTCAAAGACGACTTTCAGAAACTCGATGCAGGCATTATGAATTCCTAGTCATGTCTTTTGGATTGACTAATGCTCCTCTTTGCCTTCATGGATATGATGAACCGAGTATTGAGGAATATTTGGATCACTTTGTGGTCGTCTTTATTGATGACATCCTTATTTATTCCAAAAAAGTCGTGAAGATCGTGAGCAACACTTGAGGCTGATACTCAAAAGCTTCGTGAATATAAGCTTTATGCGAGTTGAAGAAAGAAATCGAGTTACGGCTTGAGGAAGTAGCATTCCTTGGACACGTGGTATCAAGTAATGGAATATCATTGACCCAACAAAGATTGAAGCTATTCAAAATTTGGGAGCAACCTAAATCGATGGTGAGAAATCGTAGCTTTCTCGGCTTATTTGGTTATTATTGGAGATTCGTAGAAGTATTTTCTCGAATCGCTACTCACTTAACTCAGCTGACTCGGAAAGATACAAAATTCGGTTGGAGTGAGGAATGCGAGAAGAGTTTTCAAGAACTCAAGAGGAGGCTCATTTCGGCACCTATTACGACAATACCATCGGCTGGGAGGATTTATCATTCTGATGATGCTTGAGCAAAGGGTTAGGATGTGTTCTCATGCAACATGAAGAAAGTCATAGCTTTATGCCTCTCGACAACTCAAAAAGAATATGAGAGGAATTATCCTACTCATGATCTAGAGTTGGCATTTGTTATCTTTGCACTTAAAATTTGGAGGCATTACTTGTATGGGGAGAAAGTGGAGATCTTTACGGATCATAAAAAGCCTCAAATATTTCTTCACTCAAAAGGAACTAAACATGCGACAAGTGGCGTTAAGCAGGCTATTGAAAGATTATGATCATACCATCCAATACCATCTGGGAAAAGTGAGCGTGGTAGGCGGCGCATTGAGTAGAAGATCATATGCGAGTGCGAGTGCGATATTTTCAATATGAACACCCATTTTGTATGACTTGCAAAGGATGGAGATAGAGATAAAGACTCCGGGGACCCAAGTGATGATGGCGAATATCTGAGTGGAACCGACTTTAATCGATAAAGTTAAAATTTGCTCAAGCTACGGACACGGAGGTGATGCGTATATGAGGAAGAAAGTACAAGAAGGTCTTATCTTGGGAAGCAAGAATCGATGAAGAAGGAATACTTGAGTCAACTCCGGACTTTATGTTCCTAATGACCACGAGTTAAAGTATAAAATCATGATGGGGCGCACTGACACCATTTGCAATCCATCTTGGGAGTACTAAAATGTATCATGATCTTGACATACATTTTGGTGGTGGCGATATGAAGAGAGAGATATATTTATTTATCTCGAGGTGTCTAACATGTCAGCGAGTCAAGCGGAGCATCAAGTACCAAAAGGTCCATTGAAACCACTTGAAATTCGAATGGAAGTGGGAGCACATTACCATGGATTTAATTCTTTGGTCTTCCCGAGGTTTCTCATGGTATAGATCTGATTTGGGTCATTATTGATAGATTGACCAAGTCACGCTCATTTCTTACCTATCTGAGAAACTTATACACTTGAGCGTCTTGCTCGTATGTACATAAGCGAGGTTATAAGATTGCATGGTATGCGGTATCCATAGTTTACGATCGAGACCCAAGATTCACTTCACGATTTTGGGTTAGTTTGCAAAAAGCTATGGCGCGCAATTTACGATTTAGTTGGCATATCATCCTCGAAGCGGACGGACAATCGAGAGGACTATTCAAACTCTTGAAGATTTATTAAGACTCTGTGTCCTTGACTTGAGGAAGTTGGGACAAGTTCTTATCATTGGTGGAGTTTTTCTACAACAGCGAGTTATCAAAGCAAGTATTGGCATGGCTCCATTCGAAGCGTTGTATGGAAGAAAGTGTCGTTCTCGGTATCTTTGGGATGAGGTGGGTGAAGCAGCGTTGTTGGGGCCGGAGTTGATACGTATGACTACGGAAAAAGATTTAAACGATTCGACAACGTATAAAAACCTCACAAGACCAAATGAAAAGAGTTATCTTGATCTTCATCGAAAGGGCGTGGAATTCGATATTGGAGATCATGTGTTGTTACGTGTTGCTCCATGGAAAGGAGTTACGAGATTTGGAAAGAGAGGAAAGCTCAATCCTCGATTCATTGGCCCATTTTAATCCTCGATCGGTAGGGATTTGTGCTCTATAGACTTGCTTTCTGTGAAGTATGTCTCGTGTTCATAACGTTTTTCATATATCCATATTACGTAAATATGTGAAAGACCCGAACCACATTATTGAGTTAGAAGCAGGATGAAATAGCGGAAGATTTAACGTATGAAGAGGTTCTTTTCAAATCTTGGATAAGAAGGAACATATTCTACGCTCGAGGTTATACCTCAAGTCAAAGTTTTATGGAGGAACTACGATGTTGAGGAAATGACACAGGAGTTAGAATCTGAAATGAAATCAAGGTATCCTTACCTCTTGACATACCAGTCGTACCCTAATTTGAGGGAGAAATTTCATAAGAAGAAGGGAGATTGTAAGACTGACTTTTATGAATAAAAATGAATTTTTTATAATTATCATTTTGAATATTATAGAATAAATTTGATATAATGTTATAGTTGTGGGTAATATTTATAAATTTTGAAAAGTCACAAGAGTTGTTATATAATATTCGATTGGTGGGGAATATTCGTTTTAACAGGGAATATTAAAATGACGGCACAATCATTAGTGGACCCCACAGCGGAATTATTGTCGGATTTTGAAAGCGACAAAAAAATTTTATAAAATAACGGCAAAAGTTTTATTGATTAGCTGTTGAAACACCGGTGTTAAAAAAATGCGAGAATCGTGTGGTTGCATAGTAGGACGGTACGGTATTGATTATTGATGCTTACGTGAGAAGTCATTCGGTTTTATTCAATTATTGTTGATATTTTATATATTATTAAATCAATAATTGAGAGACAGATTGAGGTTAAGTTATTAATATTATTATTTGCATTATTAACGATGTAAAAAGTTTTGCGAGGAGAGGTTTGGTCACCTAATTGCGGCATGATAGGGAGAAATCCTTATTGAAAGCCCCTCTTTCACAGGAGCGACACAGTCGATTAATAGTGTGAATAATAATAATGATGATGAAGTTTTGTTTTATTAGTATTATTAATGTAATAAAAGCAGAAAAGCTTTTATATATAAAGCAGAATACTTTTATAAAGTTATTACGTTTTATTAAGCTAATAATAAAATCTTTTTATATAAAAGCAGAATACTTTTTATAAAGTTATTCGTTTTATTAGACAATAATTAGAATATATTATTATATTTTATTATGCATAGTGTTTGCATAGTGCCTGCATAGTGTTTGCATAGTAAAATCTTTTTAAAAGTTATTGGTTTTATTAGATTATAAATATAATAAATTATATTTTATTGTAAACCAATCTGGACCATCCATTTAAAGTAAATCGATCTGGACCGTTCATGGATTAGTTACTATTCAATCCATTCTTCTATAAATAGAAGCTCATTCCTTCATTATTTCTTATGAATTCACTGAAACTCTAGAGAGAGAAATTGTAGAGAGAATTATTCTTCTATCTTGAGCGTATTTCTTTAAGCATTTAAGAAAGCTTTGAACGTAGTGAAAATTTCTTCAAGTATATTCCCGCTTCTCTGGTAGGAGTACTCTTCTTTATAAGGTAAGGGTATTATTTTTTTTCATATTCATGAAGAGAACTTACATTATTCCATTCTTTATTATTACATTGGAATAACTTTATATCTGTGATCTACCCTATACTTGGTGATTTCACATTATTGTTATTCCATTCTTTATTATTACACATGGGAACATGACTACGCATTACATTTCATTTTCTTTATTAACATTGGTTACATCTTTATTATTATTCTATTGGAATAACATATATTTATTATTACATTTGAATATCACATGCATGCGCATGCATGGTGATTTTTGTTGTTATTCCATTCTTTATTATTACATTGGAATATATCATCATGCGGTGCGTATTACGCTTTGACTGGTTAAGATTATTTATTATTACATTGGAATAACCTATCTATCAAGTACCGCATGCATGGTGATTTCTTTTGTTATTCCATTCTTTATTATACTCGGTTGGTTAAAGTTTTGACTTCTATACTCCATGAAATTAATGGAATATCCTTGATATATTGCGCTTCATCTGTATCTTTTCATGGAAATATTCTTACGAGCATTCTTAAATTTTACTACAAAAAAGTATCATGTTGACAATTTGGATGTTATTAGTTCTGAATAAATTAATTCTTGAACTTGTTTTATTGAACTCTTATATCATTGTCATCATCCTCATGTTTATATTTTTTTGAAAGTCATACGTGGCTTTTGTAGTGCATAGATGGACTTGGTATGATTATGACCGAGGGATTATTCGGTGTGATCATGGTAGTAATGTTACAAATGATGTGGTAAAAGTCCTCATTGGCTTTGTAGTGCATTGATGGACGAGTTGTTGGCATGATCATGACCATTGATGAATACACGAATATCCTTGGCCCGTAGTGCATGGATAATTTGTGGTTGTGATACTTAATGAATATCCTTGGTAGTAGTGCGGGGATGATGTGGATTATTTATTAAGCTGAGTCCCAGCGATAAAAGTGATGAAAAACCTTTTAAATCATTAAAGATAGTAGATTTTATTCTCTATTTAACTCTTTTAATGGATTGCATGTTCCGCTGCAGTTAAACTTGATGTCTATTGTATTTTATCACTTTAACACCGTTGAAGACTAATGATAATTTATTTTGCATTATCTTAGTCATAATATTTCTTACTTGGCTAGTTGAGCTCACCCTTTCTTTCAGTGTTCTCTTCAGGAAATGAGAACGTAGCCAGGACTAGTCGGGGAACGGAGTGACGGTCCAGATGATAGTATTAGTAGTCCTCACTATTCTGTTAAATAATGTTTTAATAAATGTAATGAGGACTTATTCTTAGAGTGGATATTGTCTAGAAGACAATGTTTGTATTAAAACTCACATCTCTCTTGTTGTATATTTAAGATTGTATTTGTATTCTGTACCATGTATTTGGCGACTCAAAATAGGTGATGTATACCTATTTTGGGGGCGTCACATGAAGTGTTTTACTAAAGGGTCGATGCCAGTTTTATCTCGGCTAGACTAATCTTGAAGAGTTAATTGATTTATTTACAAGTCTTTCAATATAGAATTGCTAATGATATCCTACGCCAATTATTTGTTACGGATTCAAGGTAAGCCTGAGTATGAATAAACAAATGTATTTTTCATCGATTATTCGATGGGCACGTGAGGTTGCCAAAACTTAAATGTACATACGTTTAACAGGATGTAGTGTTGATCAATGAAGAGTACTATGGGCTGATCACCCAGAAGTGCTCGTAAGATATGTCGGACTTACGGACTTAGTGTCGGGTTTTCCTTTTCAAAGAAAATATGAAATGCTCATAGTCTTAAGCCAGAGTTGATGTTTTACTGAATATTGTTATTGTAAAACATTTTAAAGGAAAAGAAATGCTATTTTAAATTATTGATAGTACTCCATAGCTATTACCCAGTTATTGAAGATATACGATTCCTATGCTTCAAGCATGTTGTTTAAAAGAAATTGTTGTGCTTGCTGAGCTTGTTATGCTCACTCTTGCTTGAACCATATGAATGTAGCTAGGACCGAACGAACCGAAGGATCTGACAAGGATAAAGGCAAGACGAAGCTGAACGATTAGTTTACCTTGTAATAAACTAGTAAGTTGTATATATTATAATATGATGAACAAAGAATGTAATGGTTATAGAAACTAGGAACGGGATGTAATATTATTAATGTAATAAGAATGTCGTTGATACACCCATTTTGATGTCGTTTCAATAGAATGAATGTACAGTTATGAGTACCGTGTAGCACCATCTGTCGGGTTGGAAGATACCCGGATTTGGGGGCGTCACAACACATAAGGAAATAACACATACACCAATTAGACATATACTTGACTTACGCATCGGTTTACTTAACTTTAGTTCTTAGGGTTCGCATTCTTTCAACCTAAGTTTACGCGACACTTCCTTTACCGTTCTACGTCTTCATGACGTACAGAGATGTCTTACTTATACGTTCATCATCTTTGATGATTTGCATTCTTATCTTCTTCTTATAACTTGTCTAGGACTCAGCACACCTCGCTTCTCTACTAGTAGTCCATATGGTACTCTGAGTGGTTTCCCACAAACAACCAACAAAAAAGTTCCTATATCATCTACACTGCCATCACAGTGAGTTAGATTGAATGCTAGTTTCATATATACCTTCGCTCTCTAAAGGAATTGTTTAACCCAGCTCCCATATATCAACCATCAAAGGTTATGATTGTACTACAACCTAAACTTATCTTAACTTATCCGAACTATTGAACTATAATCTTCGTTAAGTCAATTTCTCATTCCTTATGGCTTTTTGGCAACTAAATGCCATACCTCAGGATTCATTCATTATTGTCCAAGTCATACAGTCTTTTGTATACTCAGAACGATCATTAAAGTTAATCATTAGCTTAGCTTCGTTATGTTATACGTACTTGTCTTTAATTCAGCTTCTTTACCATTCATGGTTTAATCATTGGTCTTCATTATCCTACGGTCAAACCATACACGGGGTGTAGGTTTTGCCCGTTTAATATTCGCGTACACTCAACCTTCACGTCTGTTAAAGTGTTTAATGCTTATATTTCATTCTAACATTCTGCATCTGAATCACGATTGGCTTCCATTAATCTTATTACCAATCGCAACGGTTTTCTTGATAATTCATATCTTACTTAGTACTTTCATTATCCATTACATGAACCCTATGTTCATTACTCTTCCTTAATGTCGAAGCTATTCGATTTGCTGTAAGCTAAGACCGATTGTTCATCACAATAGCGTTACGTTCACAGCGTCTATACGCTCTACACTTATCAGTTACGTAACCCGCATTCACATTCTTTGTCTTTCAATCTCGTTTAATCTTTCCGTTCAACCATCATTCAAGGTTTAATTCACTTGTTTATGTTTTACATTTGATGAACTATATGTTCATTATCTTTCATTACACTTCCCCTAGGATTTGAGCAGTTAAAAGCTCAATACTAGGCTTTGCCCTGAATCGGCGCTGCGACGCCGGTTCCCTTTACTCTTCTCACGTTGCGGTACTCACGCACCGTGGCGTCACCCTCTAGACTATGATTTCGTCTTTGTGGCGCGAGTTTCCGATCTTTTGCCTCTCGATTGCGGTTACTGCGGCAATGACTTACAAAAGTATGGTGGTACGCCGCCGCCAAGCCCTAACTTTTGAAATTTTTTCAAAGTGTTAAATTATTTTGAGATGCTTACTTCCCGATCTCATATCTTCTTTGTTATAACTCAGAACGAGGGCCTTCAAAAGCCATTCTTTTCCTTATCTTACGTACTTCAATACCCCTCAGACAGAACTTCATTCTGAATCTGTTAACATGCCATTCGACTGGCTTAATCTTCATCATTCGTTCATTTTACCTTTTTAACGTTCTTCGTTCGTTCGTCCGTAATTCGGTTATCTGAACTCGGAACTCATTTTTTTTTGAGTCCACGACTCACGTTTTCTACATTCTCTTACATTCTTATGAAACCCTACACGTTCAGGTTCATTTACTAACTTTCTAATTCTCGTTCATCTTTTACGAAATTTTTGCCACAACTTCCTTATAGCTACGTTTTAATCCATTCTTCATGAACGTTTCTATCGTTCCTAACCAAGCAATAAGCAATTAACTTATACACGATGGTTTTAAACTTGTCCATCAATAATAATTACACTACAATGGTTTTAAATTTGTCCATCAACAACACACTTCACGTGTTCTTTGTATTCTTTGTTGTTTCTTCATTTTTAATCGATTTTTTGATTACGATTTCACTTTTTCTTGGAATTCGATGTTATAAAACACCATTCCTTATTTATTTCACCGAATCGTTCATGTGATTCATTCGGATCGCTCAATTTCATTACGAATCTTATACTTCCTTAAGAAATTCATAAAATAAACTTCTAATTCTTATTTCTTCTTTTCTCAATGATTTCAACCATATGAAATTATTCCTAACATCTTTTACTTGTTATTCTCATTAAGCTATGTTTTAAACATATAACCTTAAAGAAAAACTATATAGAAGTTAGGTTTCGGATTACCTTCCTTCTTTGATCTCTTTTTCGTCGGACAAAGTTTGCTCACGAGCAACTTTTCCTCCTCCTTTTCCTCTTCTTCCTCATCCGAAATCTCTCTCTCTCTCTCTCTCAAATGTTGGATGATTTTCAAAATTCCAAACAAATGAAATCTAGCTTCCTTTTAATAGATTTTCCAAGCTAGGGGAAAAATAGTCAATTCGCCCCTCCGGTTACTATTCACACCTCCTTACTATTCACGAAACTTCCCTAGGAAGTTTCGTGGTTCCGTCTTGTGAAATTCGTCCAACAGTTTTAAAAACTGCGATTCTCAGAATCCAAATATTTTTGGATATTTTGTCTTTCCTTTACCGATTAACTTTTACGTATTCTTCGGATCTTCGAAAAACTAAAAAACACTTTTCAACGTTAAGCATTTTCCTTCACATTTTCCCCTAACGTAGTTAAACGAATTAAAAGTACATAACAGTACTTTTCGTCGTTTTTATTTCGTCCGATTTATGCACAATTTTTGAGAAAAACTTTTATTAGCTTACTTAACTTTTCACGATATATTATCGTCAAATCTTTTGACGGAATGTCATTTCGACATACCGAACTCTCGAAAAGTCTTAGGTTATTCAAACCCTAACCCTTAGGATTTCGTTGGGTGAATAGTAACTATTTCATCTTTTTCCCTGAAAAAATTTGTGTTCCCGAAAATTTTTTATTTTCGTCTTGAAAATTCTTACTCGTTCAGTCTAGCTCGTAGCCAGAATCCTCCCCATTTATAATCATCCTAAGGTTCTAGAACGATTAATTGTTATAACCCGAGAAATTATACGATTAATAAAATCTTAATTGATTAAATAAAGGTTGAATAATAAGACCAATACTGGAAATAAGGAATGGAAAAAAAAATTGTGCGAAAGACTTATATGGTTATGTGCATTGTTATATGTGGGTAAATACATATGAATAATATGTCTTTGTTTTTATTTGTTTATTATAAACAAATAAGAGAAGCTAAAGGTAACCTAATTATAAATTAAGAATGAAAAATTGAATAACTTAAGGGTTATGATACGTGAGAATATTAGTATATAAAATATATACTATTTCTAAGAGATTTATTTTATACATCTCAGTTAATTAATTTTATAACCTAATTATAGCAAGTGTAATTGGGTTAAGGAAATAAATGTGCATGAGTAAGGATTTATGTTATAATTGAGGAAATGAAAACCCTAATTAAATAATTAGGGAATTGTAATATTAAGAGTGTTGGAATATGTTATTTGTTATGACCCAAAGAAACTAAATTTGTAAGCCCAAAACATTAAAGGAATGACCCAACATTTATCCCAATGGGAGAGGGGCATTTTAGTTATTTGATATACTAAATATTACATAAAATAAAAATAAAACTTGGACAAGCTAAGGTCACATGGCCGGTGAGTTTATGGAGAAGGAAAAAGGAGGGATATGTGATTTAATCATTTTCACATTCCTTATTTTCTAAGTTATTACCTACTCTCCTTAGGTGTCAAATTTTTACGTAGCCAACACTTTAACTAAGATTGCAAGCTATATGGAGAGACAAGGTAAGATATATGTTAGTAGATTATGTATAGATATAAAATATATATCTATAGATTTTTTTCCAACACTTCAAATATAATTCTCTTTCATCTCATCCGATTACTTTATCTTAGCTAACAAAAACAAAACTAGAAAGAGAGAGAGAGAGGGCTATCATTTGGTAGCTCCAAGAGGAGAAGGAGAGGGGATTTTGACCTTCATACAACCAAGATCCATCTCATATATTAGAAGGAGAAGAAGGAAAAGCTAAGGTATAGCAAAATTTCTACTAATGTAGTCTAATTTCCTTTTTGGTTTGATTTGATTTTTGACTATATGAGGTTATGATCTTGAGGTTTAAAACCTTAGATCTACGTGTATATAAGTGTTTCATGTTTAGATCTAACCCTTTTGAGGATCAAAAGTTAGATCTAAAGTATGAAATGGAAGATAGGTTTTTCAAATTGTAGAAAATCCTAATTTGCTTAGCCTTGATGATGTTTAATCTTGTGTTTGATTATTTTTTAATGAAATAAATCATGTATCATGGTAGAATCATGAGTATATGCGGTATTATCAAGTGTTATGATGAGTTATGTTGGTTATTATGTGAAAACATTAAAGTTTTCTTAGAAGACACTAAGAGTTAAAAATCAGATTTTTGTGAAAACGAAACATGTATTCAAATGACCATATCTCCTATTATATTTGGGATTTTTGACTATGGTCAAATCCTAAATTTAGGTCTATGATTTTTCTAACAACTCCAAGTGGAATCACTAGAAAATGTGTTGTAGATTTTTGAGTGGACTGATTTTAGCAAAGGTGTCAAAAACTGTTAAAGGAGAAAAAACTACTGCCCAGAACTTTGTAAGGGCAGTTTCGGTCACTTAATTTGTGAGACATATTCCAAAATTTTGGGAAATGAAAATATATGGTATTAAGTAGCTCTTATCCAAAAATGAACTCATTCCAACTTAAAAAGACCAAGTTATGACCATTTCAAGTTTTGTGATTTTCCGACGAAAACGACTATAATCGGAGTTCTATAACTCCGATGGCCACAAAATTTAAATTGGAGGCTCATGTTAACACGTATAAGATTGTGCCAAGAGACGAGAATTTCTGTAGTTGAGCATGATGGGGCTAAATTCTTAAGCTACACACTAAAAATGATTTTTTGAAAATTATCGAAAAATAATTTTTGTGTATGAAATATATGTATATGTGCTCGGGGAAATGATTGAAAAATAATAAGTTGATTTAGTGTTTTCGTGAAAAGGATATGGAATCCAGCTTGTTGGATTGAATAATTTATGACTCCAGTTTGCTGGATTGAAGGATAATGAATCCAGTTTGCTGGATTGAAAAATCTGATGAATCTAGCTTGCTGGATTGAAAAGCAGTTTACTGAATTGAAAATATGTTGAATTTAGCTTGTTGGATTGCAATCTAGTTGCTGGATTTGGAATCCAGGTTTCTGGATTTGGAATCTAGTCTGCTGAATTGGCAATTTGGTTGCTAGATTTAGAATCCAGGTTGCTGGATTAGTATTTGACTTATTAGATGTTAAAAAATAACTTATGAAATGAAAAAGCGAGTGTTAAATCATAATAAATATGATATAGTGATTAAAGAATTATCAAAGGATGATAATAATGCTAATGTTGTAAGGTATTATCTAATATTTAATTATGTGATTAAGTGTTAGATAATTGATTGATAAAGTAATTTTATTATGATACAAAATATGATATGCTGATTAAAAGACCAATCTTATTAATTATAGGTCTTACAAAAGAAGTTAACTTAAATTGCGAAAGCGATGAGTCAAATGAATCGAAAAAGTTTCCTAACTCAACCTTGAGTTACATCTGTTTAATTACTATGGTGGTTAATTATTGTTGATTAGACCACGTCTGAGAATTTATTGTTGATTATTCGCAGTTAGTGCATGTTTATTAATTCAAATTGAATTAGTAATTCTTAGAATATATATATATTTGGAGAATAATCTTGATTGGATATTCACATCCATAGAATCAATTAGTGATTGCAAATAGTACAAATAATTCTTGTCTATTGTTGAATCGTGTTGAGAAATGTCTTAGCCAATTGTTCTGGCTAGACAAACATTTGTTAGAACTTGATAGATTCAAGAAGAGAAGAGAAGATAAGAGAATTCAATTATTATTGTTAGATCGATGTCAATTGTTTCAGCTATATCATGAAAGTAAATTTGATAAGTTCGAGAAGAGAAGAGAAGTGATTAGATTTTGAAATCATTGTATTTCGTCATTTAATCAAATTCTAATTCTAAGACTGAGAAGAACAACCTTTTATATAAAGGGAACATTTTTGGTCGTATATTCAACCATTGCACGCGTTTTAAGTATTATGCATAATATAGGGTACAAGGAGTTGGCCGCTCTAAGTACTTGTAGAGGGGTATGACTTAATCTTTATGGTTATCTGATACACCTGGGTATATCAAAGTATATCTTTGATAATTACTCGAGAAGAGAAGTTTTAGATCCTTTGTGATCACTCAGCATAAATCTGGAAAATATTTCCATCCTATCATTGAGTATATCAAAGTAAATCTTTGATAGTTACTCGAGAAGATAACTTCAAGATCATTTGAGATCATTCAGCTTAAACTTTAGAGAATTCTTCTAAATTATTATTCAATTGAATAATGTAGAGACTTTGAAAGTGTTGTACCCTTTCAATATTGAACTATTGTGTTGCATAGGTTGCGAGAAGATTGGTTAGAGAAGAACAAATTGTTCAGATATTTCAAAGTTCTCCAAACTTTGGTGTTATTCTATCAAAATAGATAGTCTGTTGTTCTGATTCTTATGCATTCATTGTGTATCTTAACTTGCGGGGCAAATTTGTTTCTCACCCTTGCTAAATAAAACTTTTCAGCTAGGGACGAAGTGGCAAGAGGTGCTGTGAAGAACAAAGGCAAAGGCATAGTGATAGAGTAATTATGATTAACATTAATATTATGTTATGTTTGTAAACCTATTTTGTATATCTAAAGGGTATGTTTGTATAATGAAGGTTAGATAACCTGGGATGAATGTATTAACTATATTAGTTAATGTGGTGTAATATTCTATTCATCAATGAATGGGTAGTTAGATGTTCATTATATTATGGATCGTGAGCACCAAATTTTGGGGTCAGGTAACTCAGATTTGGGGGTGTCACAGGTTGGTATCAAGGCTCTAAGTTATAAGCCTTAAGTGGGGTGGGGAAAACCCTAGGATTATTACCAGAAGCGAAAGATAGAGAATACACATTTAGACTACTAAGTGTGGGATTGATAAAGTGTATCAACAATGAGATTTGTTGACATCGTGTGTATTAAGTTTGTACTGGTGAAGTACTAATCAAGTTGTTTAATTGACTGTAGGATGTCAGGAGAAGATGAAATGAGTACAGAGATGCTAGCGGCTATTGTACGATGCCGAGAGCCGAGGTGACAACATGAAAGCTTTAGTCGATTGAAGAAGTGGGAAAAGATGAACCCATGGTGAATCTGGGGAGTGATCATCATGATTATCCCGAGATGTATTTGAGTGGAGATGAGGAGGCAGAGTCTGGGGAAGTTAAGGTGAAGAAAGAGAATAAGACTAAAGTTGGAGAACAAGATCAAGTATCTGCAGAAGTTCAAGAACTCTAGAGTAAATTATTTCTCTTGGAGGAGTTGTGGAACACAGAGCGAGCGTTACACGAGATGACTGAAGAACGAAACGAGTTGAAGGCGCGTGTGGAAAGAATGAAGGCTGAAGGTGGTGGATCATTTGAGGGAACAATCAAGCAGAAGAAGAGTAAGAATAAGAGAAGGAGTGACAACGACAGTGATGATAATTCTAAAAATTCAAACCCAAAGAAGAAGCAAGTCTGTGGTAAGTATGGAAAGACTCACTTAGGAGAGTGTATGCTGTGGAAGAACGTGTGTTTCAACTGTAAGTAGGAAGGACATATTTCCCTACATCGTCATAAGCCGAATATGAGGAAGTGTTTTTCATGTGGGAAAACGGGGCACGGATTCAACAAGTGTCCTAGGAAGAAGACTGGTGAAGGGAGTGGACGGTAGATAACTTAGATATAAGCAGTAATATCTTTTGGTAGTATGATATGATATTAATGATTGTAATATCGAGAATGATGTGTGAGCATATGTAAATATATATGTTTGTATGAATGAAATCTTTATTTTCTATATGAATATAAGATTAATTTGTGAGGTCTTAAAACTCATACTTATGGAAAGTTCATGACTCATAATTATATGAAATGTTTTGAACCCTCGTGATATAAGCATAATAATCGACTAGGATAAGTTCATACACTCATATAATTGTGGCAAGTTCCTGAACTTATAAGTGTGGTAAGTTTGATTATCTAGGAATAGCTATGTGTGAATGGAGAATTGTAACTTTTTGTATAAAGTTGGAAAATTGCAACTTTTTGTGTAAAGTTGTATTGTTAATCCTAATATTTGATTAACAAGGGGTAGTTGTATATGTTGAGTACTAAATGTACTATGTGCTATTTGAATAAATATGCGATTATATGAGAAATATGTTGTGACGCCCCCAAAATAGGTATATATCACCTATTCTGAGTCGCCAAATACATGGTACAGAATACAAATACAAACTTAATTATACAACCGTCGTGTAATATACTACAATACATATGCTATGAGTTTTAATACAAATATTGTCATCTAGACAATATCCACACTCAATTGAGTCCTCATTACATTTATTATCACACTATTTAACAGAATAGTGAGGACTGCTAATGCTATTATCTGGACCATCACTCCGTTCCCCGACTAGTCCCTGCTACATTCTCATTTCCTGAAAAGAACAATGAAAGTAAAAGGGTGAACTCAATTAGCCCAGTTAGAAATATTATGACTAAGATAATATAGAATAAATTATCGTTAGCCTTCAACAGTGTTAAACTGATATAATATAACAAACATCAAGTTTAACTGCAGCGGAACAAGCAATTTATTAAAAGAGTCAAGTAGAGAATAAAATCTACTATCTTTTATGATTTAAAAAGGTTTTTCATCACTTTTATCGATGGGACTCGTCTTAATAAATAATCCACATCATCCGTGCACTACGACCAAGGATATTCATTAGTATCACGACCACAAATTATCCATGCACTACGGGCCAATGATATTCGTGTATTCATCAATGGTCATGGTCATGCCAATAACTGTCCATCAATGCACTACGGGCCAATGAGGACTTTTACCACATCATTTGTAATATTACGGTCATGATTATACCGAATAATCCCTGGTCATAATCATACCAAGTCCATCTATGCACTACAGGCCACAGATGACTTTAAACATAATATAAACATGAGGATGATGACAATGATATAATAATTCAATAAAACAAGTTAAAGAATTAATTTATCCAGGAACTAATAACGTCCAAATTGTCAACATGATACTTCTTTGTAGAGTAAAATTCAAGAATGCTCAGAAGAATATTTCCATGAAAAGATACTGGATGAAGCACAAATATCAAGGATATTCCACTAATTTCATGGAGTATAGAAGTCAAAACTTTAACCAAATGAGTATAATAAAGAATGGAATTACAAAAGAAATCACCAAGCATGCGATAGACGGCACATATAGGTTATTCCAACAAAATAATAAATAACTGAACCAGGTAATGCGTAAATGCACAGACATGATATTCCAACAGAATAATAAATAACAAAACTAGGTCAGGCGAAATTTGCACCGACAGGATGTTCCAACAAAATAATAAATAACGGAACCAGGTCATGCGTAAACGAACAGACAGGATGTTCCAACAGAATAATAAAGAATGGAATAACAGAAAAATTTCACCATGTATGTGGTACTTCGCATAAACAGGTTATTCCAACATAATAATAAAGAATGGAATAATAGAAAAATTTCACCAAGTATAGGGTAGTCCGCGTATACAGGTTATTCCAAAAGAATAATAAAGAATGGAATAACAAAATAATTTCACCATGTATGCGGTACTTCGCATAGACAGGTTATTCCAACATAATGATAAAAAATGGAATAATAGAAGAATTTTACCAAGTATAGGGTAGACCGCGTATACAAGTTATTCCAACAAAATAATAAAGAATGGAATAACAGAAGTTCTCTTCATGAATTTGAAAGAAATAATACCCCTTACCTTATAAAGAAGAGTACTCCGACGGGTAGGGCGATGATATACTTGAAAAAACTTGCACTACGCTCAAAGCTTTCTTAAACTCTAAAGAAATACGCTCAAGATTATAGAAGAAGAATTCTCTCTACAGTTTCTATCTCTAGAGTTTCAGTGAATTCGTAAGAAATAATGAAGGAATGAGCTTCTATTTATAGAAGAATGGATTGAATAATAACTAATTCTTGAACGGTCCGGATTGATTTACTTTTAAACGGACGGTCCAGATTGGTTTACAATAAAATATAATATATTCTATTTATAATATAATAAAACGAATAACTTTATAAAAGTATTATATTTTATATAAAAAGATTTTACTATTCAAACACTATGCAGGCACTATTCAAACACTATGCATAATAGAATATAATATATTCTTATTATTGTCTAATAAAATAAATAACTTTATAAAAGTATTCTATTTTATATAAAAAGATTTTACTATATGCAAAACACTATGCATAATAAAATATAATATATTCTATTTATAGTCTAATAAAACGAATAACTTTATAAAAGTATTTTGTTTTATATAAAATGCTTTTCTGTTTTATTACATTAATAATATTAATAAAACAAAACTTCATCATCATTATTATAATTCACATTATTAATCGACCAGGTCGTTCCAAGGAAAGATGGGGCTTTCCAATAATGATTTCTCCTTATTGGCGCGCAATTAGGTGACCAAACCTCTCCTTGGTAGAACTTCTAGACATCGTTAATATTGCAAATAATAATATTAATAACTTTGTAATCTCAATTATTGATTTAATAATATAAAAATATCGACAATAATTGAATCAATTAATGTGAGATACTATGCAACAATTACTGAAGTAATAACTGAACAAAACTGAGTGACTTCTCACGTAAGCATCAATAATCAATACTGTGTGCTACTATGCAACCACGCGTATTCCTGTACTTTTAACACCGGGTGTTTCAACATTTAACGATAAAACTTCCGCCATTATTTTCATAAAATATTTTTGTCGTTTTCTCAATCCGACAATAATTCCGTTGTGGGGTCCACTGATGATTATAAATCGCATCTGAATATTCCCCTGTTAAAAAGAATATTCCACGACCAATCGAATATTATATAACAACTTGCGTACTTTGCAAAATTTATAAATATTACCCACAGCTATAACATTATATCAAATTCATTCCATAATATTCAAAAATGACAATTATAGAAAATTCATCTTTATTCATAAAAGTTGGGATCTTACAATCTCCCCTTCTTATGAAATTTCGCCCTCGAAATTAGGCTACATACCTGGTATGTCGAATAGGTAAGGATACCTTGATTTCATTTTAGATTCTAACTCCCAGGTCATTTCCTCAACATCGTGGTTCCTCCATTAAACTTTGACTTGAGGTATAACCTTGGAGCGTAGAATATGTTCCTTCTTATCCAAGATTTGAACAGGAACCTCTTCATACGTTAAATCTTCCACTATTTGGTCTGGTTTTAACTCAATAATGTGGTTCGATTCTTTCACATATTTACGTAACATGGATATCTGAAAAATATTATGAGCACGAGACATACTTGGCGGTAAAGCAAGTCTATAGGCTACAGTCCCTACTCGATCGAGGATTAAAAATGGGCCAATGAATCGAGGATTGAGCTTTCCTCTCTTTCCGAATCTCGTAACTCCTTTCCATGGAGCAACACGTAACAACACATGATCTCCAATATCGAATTCCACGTCCTTTCGATGACGATGAAGATCAGCAAAACTCTTTTGTCGGTCTTGTGAGATTTTTATACGTTGCCGGATCATTTGTATCTTTTCCGTAGTCATACTTACTAACTCCGGTCGCAACAACGTTGCTTCACCCACCTCATCCTAGAATACTGGAGAATGACACTTTCTTCCATACAACGCCTCGAATGGAGCCATGTCAATACTCGTTTGATAATTGTTGTTGTAAGAAAACTCCACCAATGGTAAGAACTTGTCCCAACTTTCCTTGAAGTCAAGGACACAGAGTCTTAATAAATCTTCAAGATTTTGAATAGTCCTCTCTGATTGTCCATCCGTCTGAGGATGATATGCCAAACTAAATCGTAAATCCATGCCCATAACTTTTTGTAAACTAACCCAAAATCGTGAAGTGAATCTTGGGTCTCGATCAGAAACTATGGACATTGGCATACCATGCAGTCTTACAATCTCGTTTATGTACATACGAGCAAGACGTTCAAGTGTATAAGTTTCTCGTATTGGTAAGAAATGAGCAGACTTGGTCAATCTATCAACAATGACCCAAATTGCATCTATGCCATGAGAAACCTTGGGAAGACCAGTAACGAAATCCATGGTAATGTGCTCCCACTTCCATTTTGGAATTTCAAGTGGTTGCAATGGACCTTTTGGTACTTGATGTTCCGCCTTGACTCGTTGAAAAGTTAGACACCTTGAGATAAACATCGCTATTTCTCTCTTCATATTATTCCACCAAAATGTATGTCGAAGATCACAATACATTTTGGTACTCCCAGGATGGATTGAAAACGGTGTGTTGTGCGCCTCCATCATGATTTTATACTTTAAATCAGGGTCATTAGGAACACAAAGTCTGGAGTTGACTCGAAGTATTCCTTCTTCATCGATTCTTACTTCCGACATAGCACCTTCTTGTACTTTCTTCCTCATACGCATCAGCTCCAGGTCTGTAGCTTGAGCAGCTTTAACTTTATCGATTAAAGTCGGTTCTACTCATATATTTGCCATCATCATATGGGTCCCTGGAGTCTTTATCTCTATCTCCATCCTTTGCAAGTCATACAAAATGGGCCTTTGCGTTGACAATATCGCACTCGTATCCGCATATGATCTTCTACTCAATGCGTCAGCTACCACATTTGCTTTTCCAGGATGGTATTGGATGGTATGATCATAATCTTTCAATAGTTCAAGCCAACATCGTTGTCGCAAGTTTAGTTCCTTTTGAGTGAAGAAATATTTGAGACTTTAATGATCCGTAAAGATCTCCACTTTCTCCCCATACAAGTAATGCCTCCAAATCTTAAGTGCGAAGACAACAGCTGCCAACTCTAGATCATGAGTAGGATAATTCCTCTCATATTCTTTGAGTTGTCGAGAGGCATAGGCTATGACTTTCCCATATTGCATGAGAACACATCCTAACCCTTTGCCTGAAGTATCACTGTAGATGACAAATCCCTCAAGAGCAGATGATGGTATTGTCGAGCAGTCTTTGAAATGAGTCTTCTCTTGAGTTCTTGAAAACTCTTCTCACATTCCTCGTTCCAATCGAATTTTATATATTTCTGAGTCAGCTGAGTTAAAGGAGTAGCGATTCGAGAAAACCCTTCTACGAATCTCCGATAATAACCAGCTAAGCCGAGAAAGCTACGTACTTCGATCACTGATTTAGGTTGCTCCCAGCTTTGAATAGCTTCAATCTTTGCTAGGTCAACATATATTCCATGACTTGATACCACGTGCCCAAGGAATGCTACTTCCTCAAGCTAGAACTTGCATTTCTTCAGCTTGACATAAAGCTTATATTCACGAAGCTTTTGGAGTATTAGCCTCAAGTGTTGATCATGATCTTCACGGCTTTTGGAATAAATAAGGATGTCATCAATAAAGATGACCACAAAGTGATACAAATATTCCCTGAATACTTGGTTCATCATATCCATGAAGGCAGCAGGAGCATTAGTCAATCCAAAAGACGTGACTAGGAATTCATAATGCCCGTACCGAGTTCTGAAAGTCATCTTTGGAATATCATCGGTTCTAATCTTCAATTGGTGATATCCGGAACGAAGATCAATCTTTGAAAAAAAATTGGCTCCTTGCAACTGGTCAAATAGGTCATCAATACTAGGCAATGGATGTCTATTTTTGATAGTGACATGATTCAATTCCCGATAGTCAATACAAAGTCGCATACTCCCATCTTTCTTCTTCACGAATAGAACAGGAGCACCCCAAGGAGAGCTACTAGGACGAATAAAGCCAATGTCTAACAATTCCTGCAGTTGGGTCTTTAACTCCTGAAGTTCAATAGGAGCCATTCGATATGGGGCTTTGGAAATAGGTTTTGTACTGAGTTCAAGGTTGATACAAAATTTAATTTCATGCTCTGGGGGTAGACCAGGAAGTTCTTCAGGGAATACGTCAGGAAATTTATTAACAATAGAAATATCATTCAAAACTGACGTATTTTTGTTTAGATCTGTGACATGAGCTAAGAAAGTTTGACATCCGTTTTTTAATAAACGAATAGCTTTATGGCTTGAGATGACAGTGATGATTTTAATGGTTTTGTTTCTTGAATTCGCATAATAGGTTGGTTAGGAATATGAAAGCTAGCAACCTTACGAAAATAATCAATTTTTGCATGATGAGTAGTTAACCAATCAATCCCTAGAATTACACCAAATGCAAGTATTTTCAATGAAATAAGATCGACAGGTAATGTGAGGGTACCGATTTGAACCAAACAAGACTTATAAACAGGGGATGTAATGAAGGTTTCTCCCAATGGAGTTTTAACAGATAAGTCAAAGTCTAATTTCTCCGGAGTCAAATTTAAACGTTGAGCGAAAGTAGGAGAAATAAAAGAATAGGTAGAACCAGTATCAAATAATGAATAAACTTCGCTAGAGTTTATGATAAGCTTACCCGTGATGACCACGTTTGGGTTCCTTGCTTTTTGGGAGGTCATGACAAACGCTCTCCCTTGCACTACTGGCTTTGACTTTTCTGGGACCTCCTTTGGTGCCTCCATCCTAGCTGAACTTGTCTTCGGTGAACGACAAAATCGGGCTAGGTGACCTTCTCTTCCATAATTATAACATGCTTTGGAAGACATCGTACAGTTTGGACTGATGTGTCCCTCCCCTCCGTATTTGAAGCATATGATAGGTGGTCGTTCTCCTTCCTTAACAACGGGTGCTGGTGCTGACGTCTTTCCATCATTGTTGAATCTCCTCTTCTTGAAATGTCCATTCTTATTGTTTTGGCCATGATTACCACCGAAGTGGTTACCATTTCTGGCATGTTGATTCCCTCCACGCTTATTGTCACCGCTTCGATGACTTCTATCACTAGTATTATCATTTTGCCGGCTGCTCTCTTTTGGTTGGATTGACTCATTATCGCGCTCCAATAACTGAGCCTTATTAACAACATCTGAATACAAACACAGTTTATGAGAGATAAGATATTGACGTATCTCGGGTTTCAAACCTCTTAGAAACATTCGCGTCATTCTCTCCTCATTATCAACCAAATGGGACGCAAACCGGGATAACTCGATAAACTTGGCTTCGTACTGCGACACGGTCATGTTGTTTTGCTCCAGCTTGATGAACTCTAACTCTTTTATGTGACGAATATTTTCGGGAAAGTACTTGTCATTGAACAATTCTTGGAACTTCTCCCAAGTCATCTTCAGTGCGACAGGTTGAGTACGTTTTACATATTCCCACCCGTAATCTGCCTCTGCACACAACATGAAGGTGGCAAAGGGAACCTTTTGCTCCTCGGAGCATCCCAAGACATCAAATATCTTGCAGATCTGCTTAATCCACGTCTCCGCCTTAAGTGGTTTTGGCTCTCCAAAAAACTCTAGTGGTCCCAGTTCCTTGAACTGCTTAGCAGTGACCGTATGAGAGTTGCCACTATTTCCACCTGCATTTTGTACAGGAGCCGCTCTTGCCTGATGTTGCATGAATTGCATAAAGCCTTTGAACATTCCATCATTCATCATCTGCTCAGTGTTGTTGTTTGCCTGAGGATTGTCGCCTTCCTGATACACATTATCCTAATTATTGATCTGTGGAGACTCAACGGTCTCCTGTGCTCCATTGCTAATCTCAACATTCTCGGATGCCATTTTCAAATACTGCCACAAAACAAAGGTTAATTGACATGTAATATATTATCCCTATACTCTGACCGACCAATTAAATGCCAAATAAACTTTGGTAGGTCATACTACTGGATGAATTTCCCGTCCTAGTTCTTGTCTCATATCTCAGCCAGGGATCATATCCCTAAGCTTTGATACCAACTTTGACGCCCCCAAAATAGGTATACATCACCTATTCTGAGTAGCCAAAAACATGGTACAGAATACAAATAAAAACTTAATTATACAACCATCGTGTAATATACTACAATACATATGCTGTGAGTTTTAATACAAATATTGCCATCTAAACAATATCCACACTCAATTGAGTCCTCATTACATTTATTATCACACTATTTAACAGAATAATGAGGACTATTAATGCTATTATCTGGACCATCACTCCGTTCCCCGACTAGTCCCTGCTACGTTCTCATTTCTTGAAATTAACAATGAAAGTAAAAGGATGAGCTCAACTAGCCCAGTAAGAAATATTATGACTAAGATAATACATAATAAATTATCGTTAGCCTTCAATAGTGTTAAACTGATACAATATAACAAACATCAACTTTAACTGCAGCGGAACAAGCAATCCATTAAAAGAGTCAGTAGAGAATAAAATCTAATATCTTTTATGATTTAAAAAGATTTTTCATCACTTTTATCGCCGGGACTCAGCTTAATAAATAATCCACATCATCTCTGCACTACTGCCAAGGATATTCATTAGTATCACGACCACAAATTATCCATGCACTACGGGCTAAGGATATTCGTGTATTCATCAATGGTCATGGTCATGCCAATAACTGTCCATCAATGCACTACGGGCCAATGAGGACTTTTACCACATCATTTGTAATATTACGGTCATGATTATACCGAATAATCCCTGGTCATAATCATACCAAGTCCATCTATGCACTACAGGCCACAGATGACTTTCAATATAATATAAACATGAGGATGATGACAATGATATAAGAATTCAATAAAACAAGTTCAAGAATTAATATATCCAGGAACTAATAACGTCCAAATTGTCAACATGATACTTCTTTGTAAAGTAAAATTCAAGAATGCTCAGAAGAATATTTCCATGAAAAGATACTGGATGAAGCACAAATATTAAGGATATTCCACTAATTTCATGGAGTATAGAAGTCCAAACTTTAACCAACTGAATATAATAAAGAATGGAATAACAAAAGAAATCACTAGGCATGCGATAGACTACACAGACAGGTTATTCCAACAAAATAATAAATAACGGAACCAGGTCATGCGTAAACGTACAGACAGGATATTCTAACAGAATAATAAATAACGAAACTGGGTCAAGCGAAATTCGCACCGACAGGATGTTCCAATAGAATAATAAATAACGGAACCAGGTCATGCGTAAACGCACAGACAGGATGTTCCAAAAGAATAATAAAGAATAGAATAACAGAAGAATTTCACCATGTATGCGGTACTTCGCATAGATAGGTTATTCCAACATAATAATAAAGAATGGAATAATAGAAGAATTTCACCAAATATAGGGTAGTCAAGCGTGATACAAAGTTATTCCAACAGAATAATAAAGAATGGAATAACTGAAGAATTTCACCATGTATGCGGTATTTAGACAGATGAGTTATTCAACATAATGATAAAAAATGGAATAATAGAAGAATTTCACCAAGTATAGGGTAGACCGCGTATACATGTTATTCCAACAGAATAATAAAGAATGGAATAACAGAAGTTCTTTTCATGAATATGAAAGAAATAATACCCCTTACCTTATAAAGAAGAGTACTCTGACGGGTAGGGCGGGGATATATTTGAAGAAACTTGCACTACGCTCAAAGCTTTCTTAAACTCTAAAGAAATACGCTCAAGATTATAGAAGAAGAATTCTCTCTACAGTTTCTATCTCTAGAGTTTCAGTGAATTCGTAAGAAATAATGAAGGAATGAGCTTCTATTTATAAAAGAATGGATTGAATAGTAACTAATTCCTGAACGGTCTAGATTGATTTACTTTTAAACAGACAGTCCAAATTGGTTTACAATAAAATATAATATATTCTATTTATAATCTAATAAAACGAATAACTTTATAAAAGTATTCTGTTTTATATAAAAAGATTTTACTATGCAAACACTATGCATGCACTATGCAAACACTATGCATAATAGAGTATAATATATTCTAATTATTGTCTAATAAAACAAATAACTTTATAAAAGTATTCTATTTTATATAAAAAGATTTTTTACTCTACAAAACACTATGCATAATAAAATATAATATATTCTATTTATAGTCTAATAAAACGAATAACTTTATAAAAGTATTTTGTTTTATATAAAAAGCTTTTCTGTTTTATTATATTAATAATACTAATAAAACAAAACTTCATCATCATTATTATAATTCACATTATTAATCGACCAGGTCGTTCTCAGGAAAGAGGGGGCTTTCCAATAAGGATTTCTCCCTATTGGCGCACAATTAGGTGACCAAATCTCTCCTTGGCAGAACTTCTAGACATCGTTAATATTGCAAATAATAATATTAATAACTCTGTCATCTCAATTATTGATTTAATAATATAAAAATATCGAAAATAATTGAATCAATTAATGTGAGATACTATGCAACAATTTCTGAAGCAATAACTGAACAAAACTGAGTGACTTTTCACGTAAGCATCAATAATCAAACCGTGTGCTACTACGTAACCACGCGTAATCCTGTACTTTTAACACCGGGTGTTTCAACATTTAATGATAAAACTTCCACCGTTATTTTCATAAAATATTTTTGTCGTTTTCTCAATCCGACAATAATTTCGTTGTGGGGTCCACCAATGATTGTGCCATCTTACGAATATTCCCTGTTAAAAAGAATATTCCCCGACCAATCGAATATTATATAACAACTTGCGTACTTTGCAAAATTTATAAATATTACCCAGAACTATAACATTATATCAAATTCATTCCATAATATTCAAAAATGATAATTATAGAAAATTCATCTTTATTCATAAAAGTTGGGGTCTTACATATGTGTTGAATTCTTATTGTATTAAGAAAGAGAATTAATGTAATATTTTTATTTAAATCAGATCATGCCGCCTAGACGACAGAATCGAAATCAAAGAGAAGAGCAATTAGTGAATAATGAAGGAGGTTAAATGGACCCGATGCAGAATTTTGTGGATATGCTAGCCCAAGCTATGGGAAATAGAGCTCCAACAGCAAGAGTGAGAAATCAGCCAGGCGATAGATTGGCTAACTTCAAGGACTTTAAAGCGGTATTATCGCCATAATTCAAGGGAACCACATATCCGATTAAAGCCCAAACTTGGGTGAAGGAGATGGAGAAAACATTCATTATTACGCGAGTGGCAGAAGAGCAAAAGATAGCTTTTGCAACATAGTTGATGAAGGGAGAAGCCAATTACTAGTGGGAGACTAATCAGGCGAGAGCTGGTACAACCGTGGTAACTTGGACAAGATTCAAGGAATTGTTCTTTGAGAACTACTTTTCGACAAGTATGCAAGCTCGGATGGAAGTTATATTTTTGGAACTGAAGCAGAAGAACAAGTTGGTGTTTGAATATGCTGCTAAATTCAACGAATTAGCTAGATTTGCACCTCATCAGGTGGATACGGAATTACGGAAGGCGAGAGGGTTTGAGAATGGATTGAATCCGGGTATATACAATAAAGTAGCTGTGTTACAGATTAATACGTTCGCGACTTTGTTGGAGAAAGTAATAATTGCTGAAGGGGGAAGCGAAGCTTCATCCCGTTATAATGAGGAGAAGAAGAGGAAGATAAATGAAGGAGGAAACAGTGGTGGTAGTAATCCAAATAAGAGAAAATGGAGCCAGAATACCCAGTCGGGTAACAAGTCAGAGGAGAAGAGAAAAGGAGGTGAGCCTTGTGCAATTTGTGGGAAGAATCATGCAAGAAATTGTCTGAAGAAGAAAGGAGTTTCTTACAACTTTGGTAAAGAGGGACACATGTCTCCCAATTGCCCCAGTCCAAAGAAGATACAAGGCTGTTATGCATGTGGATCAACAGATCATCTGGTTTGAGATTGTCCGAAGAGGAATATGGAGAAGGAAGGTGTCAACAAGGGACCGGAAAGCGGAACCTTGGCGACTCGAGGACCTGCTCAGCCAGGAAGACCAACGACCTGTACATTTAACATGACGGTGCAAGATGCAATGGCTGCCTAAGAGGTGGTGACATGTAACAATTTTGCTTAATAATATAATTACACGAGTAATATTAGATAGATATCGTTGTGAATTAATTTATTTTATATATCTAAATCACAGGTTAGAATATGGGGCACAAATTAATATTGTGTTCATGAGAATGAATTGATGATACAACTTTAAAAGATTGTAGAGAGTAAGAAAGCGGCGATTTCGAGGACGGAATCCTTATAGGGGGGGGGGGGGAGAATGTGATAACCCGAGAATTTATACGATTAATAAAATCTTAATTGATTAAATAAAGGTTGAATAATAAGACCTAGACTGGAAATAAGGAATGGAATTTTTTTTTTGTGAAAGACTTATATGGTTTTGTGTATTGTTATATGTGGGTAAATGCATATGAATAATATGTATTTGTTTTTATTTATTTATTATAAACAAATTGTGACAGCCCGAGAAATTAGACAATTTATTAAAAACTTAAATGATGGCATTAAGGTCAAATAATAGACCTAGACAGAAAATAAGTGTAAGCGTTTGATGTTTTTGGGAAGGAATTTTGAGGATTTCAAAATTCTGTGTAGGATTTTGGTGAATTATTCAGGATTATGATATTATATGTGTACAGTATGTGGTTAAGGGTCAAGGGTTGACCAGATAAATTTTATCAGTGTCAAAACCTAAGATTATTGACGAATGTCAACGTTCATTTAGAAAACCCTAGTTGTTGGAAGAATGCATATTTTGATTTGATGTTTAAAGTAAATGCTCATGATTATATGTAAAGTTCTTAAAGGAATGTGTACAAGGACTTAGTGATAGATCAAATTTGTTAGGTTGATCTTAGCTTTTGGTGTTCATCATTCTATAAATGAATGTATAGATAAAGAGATCAAAGATGTTAGGTTGATCTATGACTTGAAAAGTATAAAAAGGCTTCAACAAGAATCGTAGCCTATCAAGCTGATCAACAGATTGCAGAAGCTAAGGCAGGATCATAGAGTTAAGAAGATTGTAGTGTATCTTCCTTGAAGGACCTCTTCTAAAATTGTAGAGTGGTCCAGACATTTGCCGAAGCTAACTCAGAGATCGTAGTGTGCTCTTGGAAACGTAGAGTCTGTAAGACGAGCAAGTAAAGATCGTAGTGTGCAAAGATCATAAATTGTAGTGTTCTATTCAGACCAAGCACAAATATGTCAAGACACCACGATATGAATCGTAGAGTATCATCTGTCTTGTGTCAGAAGCATCGAGCCCTATCTTTTGTTTGGAGACAAATTTCAAAAAATGTGGAATGGGTTTCGAACGTTGAAGCACTCACCAGTCCCAACGGTACAAAATATATCCTTAGTATTCATCAAAAGGAACGCATTCAAGAAGCTAAGAAAAGGACCATTGGACAGAGGAAAACACCTTTTTAGGTGTTAGGTGAGAAAGCAGTCTGTTGTGTCAGTGGGCCAGACTATAATTCGGAAGATGTGCAGAAAAGTCCCCATCAAAGCTCAGAAATGTTAAATGCATTTAATGACTTATCAGATGACTTCAATGGATAGATCTCAAAGATAACATATATACAGAACACAGACAGATGAAAAAGTAAGCAAGCATTGAACAAAACGCACAAGAACACTCAACGCTCAACTCTACGATTAGAGAAAAAGAGGAAGCTTGCTCAGCTACTCAGTTCTTTCGAACAAGTGCTTAACTGCAACCGAGTAGCCTCAATCACGATCTCAACAACAACTAATCAACTGAAGTAAGAGTTCCAAGTCTGAAGGACTTGAAGAGTTCTAAGTGAACTGTGAAGAACCAATTCAGCTGGACCTAAAGAGTTCAAGAATGAACTAAGAAGTGCCTAGACTGCTAGTCTAGAAGGAATCTGTGAGATTCAAAAAGTGTAAAAGACATCCTTAGTGGATTTCCTACTAGAGGAGTAGAAGAGTGGACTAGGAGCCTTAAGTGCTCTGAACCACTTAAAAACAACTGTGTGTATTTTATTCTTGCCATAACTGCTATAATTGTCATATCTGCCTCACTCTCATTAACTCACTATCTAAAGGGGATTTCAAAGAAACCATAATTCCGTTGTGCTTAAGATCTTTATCAAAATGGTCTTAATACAAAGAAAAGTTTTTAATATCTATTCACCCCCCCCCCCTTCTAGATAACTATTGTGCCTACGGGAACTAACAATTGTTATCAAAGCAGGTTCTATTATATAGCCTACAAAGCTTGATTAGATCCAATGGCACACTTACCAAGTGAATCAAAGACTGGAGGAGGCAGCAAGCCACCTATGTGCAACAAAGACAAATTCGCTAACTGGAAGGTTAGGATGCAAGCTTATATGAATTTAATAGATGAAGATCTATTTGAAATTGTTCAAAATGGGCCCTACATTCCTAGAAAGCTTGCACCAACTACAGACGACCTAAACAGAATATAGATCAAGGTCAAAGAAGAATGGATAGAAAACGAGAAGAGATCTGTCCAGCTTGATAAAAAGGCCAAGAACATCTTATTTCAATCCCTAGAAGATGATCTGTTTGAAAACGTGGTTAACTGCAAAACAGGAAAGGAGGTTTGGGAAGCATTACTTATCATGCATGAAGGAACAGAAAAAGTCAGAGAAAACAAACAATCTCTCATGACTCAGCAATATGAGATATTTGCTCACGTTCAAGGAGAGAACGTCACTGCCACATACGAGAGATTTAATATTCCGCTCAACTCTCTACAAGCCTATGGAAAGATCTATCCAAATAAAGATCTAATCATAAAATTCATGAGATCCTTACCAAGCAAGTGGGATGCCAAAACCACTGCCATTAGAGAGTCAAAGAATCTACATGAAATGACTGTTCAATAGCTATATGGCAACCTCCTTATATACGAACTGGAACTGACACAACGAGCAGAAACGTTGTCCGAAGGAAGAAAGAAGGACAAAGGTGTTGCTCTCAAAGTAACTGAAAAACACCTCCAAAGTCAACACTGAAGTTGATTCTGACTACGATGAGGATGATGATGAGGACTTTGCAATGCTGGTGAAAAGACTAAGAAGGTTCATGCAACAAGGTAAAACTAGCAAGCCAAAGAAAGTCAGCAACTACAACAGCCAGGAGCAAATGAATGACCTATGCTACAATTGCAAGAAACCAGGCTACTTCATTGCCAATTGCAACAAACCTCTCAGAGAAGAACTCAAGAAGAAATCACATGCAAAGAAAGAATACAAAGGCAACAAAAGGCCACTGAAGAAAGACAAAGGCCTTGTAGCTGGAGGATCGTGGAGTGACTCAGACAATGACTCAACTCCAGAATCTGGAGATGATAAAGATCCTCAAATGGCAAATCTCTGCCTGATGGCCAAAAATGCAGGGGACAAACAGAACTCCAACATACATGAAGTAAGTATCGATGAGGTATTTGACTTCAACTCTCCTGATGTAGATATTGATGACCTTAGAACTGCATTACATGGCATAACATCTGATCTGCACCAATACATGAAGTGGTTTACAGTTCTGTATAAAGATTATTTACTTCTTCAAAAGGAGAAAGAAAAAGTTTAAGAAGAACTGGAAACAACCCTTCTTAGTACTGATTCTCTCTCCAAGTTTGAAGCTTCGAATAAGCTCTTGAGACAAGCAAATGAGCTCAGTGCACAAAGAGAGTCTAGTCTAACCTCAAAGATTGAAGATCTAGAAAAGACAGTCTCTACATGGAATAAATCCTCTTCATCCATGGACTCCTTAATCTCTAACCAGAGAAGTGTCTCTGATAGAACAGGGTTAGGCTTTGGGGAATCTACCTCAGAGTCATGTGTGCAAAAAGCAAAGGAAATTAGCACTAGTAATGCCTCAGGTTTTAGTAGAGGCATTATATTTGTGAAATCCTCACAGAAGGATGAGCCTGTCAAACCCTGCTCAGCTGATTCAATTCATATTCCCAGGAGTAAGGGATCTCATGCTGGTCTAGGTTTCAAAAAAGAGAAGAGTAATCTAGCTACTACTCATCAACCTCGAAGGATCGTAGAGTCCAATAAAATCAACTCTACGAACCAACCAAGAAGGTACAGTAGAAGTGAGATATACTCCTCAAAAATCATAAAACAAGAGAACACATGGAAGAGGGAATATCAGCCTAGCAGGAGGATGACCAATAACCCACAAAGGTCCACACACACACAAACATGCATCATATCAAATGTTTTGTGTGCTATAGAGTTGGCCACAAGGCTACAAAATGTCATTATAATTCCATCCATGTGAGACCCAAAATCAAGCAGATTTGGGTCCCCAAGGGTACTAACATAGTAGGACCCATGCAAGTATGGGTACCAAAATGAAGGTTTAATGTTACCTCAGGAAAAGAGCTCCACAAACACAACCTGGTATCTGGACAGTGGATGTTCAAGGCACATGACTGGAAACAAAGCCCTTCTGTCTAACTACATAGAGAAGGAGGGTCCCTCGGTCATCTTTGGTGACAACAACTTTGGCAAAACAAGAGGATATGGGTCAACTGGAAATGGTGTAGTATCCTTCAGTAGAGTGGCCTATGTGGAAGGACTACATCACAATCTTCTAAGCATTAGCCAACTCTGCAATAAGGGTCATCAAGTAACATTCCTCAACAATCAATGTCAAGTCTGAGACCTAAAGACATCTGCTGTGAAGCTAACCAGAACAAGAGAAGGAAATGTCTACACAGTAAATCTTGGACAACTGAGCTCAGACGAGACAATATGCTTTCTGGCTAAAGCATCTGAAGAAATGAGCTAGCTATGGCATCAAAGATTATCTCATCTCAACTTCAAAAGCATGTCCAATTTAGCTTCAAAAGATCTAGTTGCAGGCCTACCCAAGTTCAACTTCGTTAAAGAAAGGCCATGCAATGCTTGTCAACTTGGGAAACAGACCAGAAGCACATTCAAGAGCAAAACTGCCAATTCAATTGACAAGCCTCTGCAGTTGCTACACATGGATCTTTTTGGGCCAATTCCAATGACGAGCCTTGGAGGAAAGAGATATTCTCTGGTCGTAGTCGATGACTTCACCAGATTTACATGGGTGTTCTTTCTAACCTCAAAAGATGAGACAAGTTCCCAGCTGATCAAGATGTTCAAGCTGGTGATGAATGAGAAAGGAGAGAAAATCAAGGCTATAAGGAGTGATCATGGCAGAGAATTCGACTTCTCAGAAATGGACCAGTTCTGCACAGACAATGGCATTAGTCACAACTTCTCAGCTCCACGAACTCCTCAATAAAATGGAGTTGCTGAGAGAAAGAACATGACATTAATAGAGGCTGGAAGGACTCTACTAGCAGTAGCCCATCAGCCTGAGTACTTCTGGCCAGAAGCTGTCAACACTGCATGCTATACTTAGAATAGATCACTCATACACTCTACGATTAAGAAGACTCCTTATGAACTATGTAAAGGAAGAAAACCAAGGGTCATCTACTTTCATGTTTTCGGTTGTGCATGCTACATTCTCAACAATGGAAAGCAGTACTTGACAAAGTTTCAACCAAAATCAGACGAAGGAACCTTTCTTGGATATGCCACAGACATTAAGGCCTACAGAGTGTTTAACAAGAAGACACTGAGTGTTGAAGTCTCGATTCACATCATCTTTGATGAGACAGACTTGGACAAAACAATGCCTCAAGACATTACGACCAACAGTTCAGACACTATGAATGAGGTCGTCGAGCTCAACACTACGATCGTAGTACCAGACAGTGAAATTGTTGAGCAAGGAAATGAGATCGTAGAGAGGCCTTTTCCAAACAACGAGCCTCCACACCAAGAAGAAGAAATAGGTCTTGAAGATCTAAGATAAGAAGGCATAAGAACTGATGTCCCAACAGGAAGCAGATGGGAAAGAGATCACACTCAAGATCTAATCATTGGAGATCCGAGTGCAAGAGTCAAAACAACAGCTGCTACCCAAAATTAATGCTTTTATCTAAGCTTCCTATCACAAATGGAACCAAAGAAGATAGAGGATGCTATGGAAGACTCCAACTGGATAGAGGCTACGCAAGAAAAACTTAATCAGTTCGAAAGAAGCAAAGTATGGAGACTGGTTCCAAGACCAAAGAATAATCCTGTTATTGGAACCAAGTGGGTCTTTAGAAACAAGATGGATGAAGATGGAGTCATCACCAGGAATAAGGCAAGACTAGTGGCCAAGGGCTACTCTCAGGAAGAAGGCATTGACTACGATGAGACATTTGCACCTGTTTCCAGACTAGAAGCCATCAGAATATTCCTTGCCTTTGTTACTCACGTGAAATTTAAGGTCTTTCAGATGGATGTCAAAAGTGCATTCCTGAATGGTGAACTTCAAGAAGAAGTCTATGTAGAACAACCTCCAGGTTTCATCGATCCATCTCTTTCTAATTATGTCTTTAGATTAGACAAAGCCTTATATGGTCTTAAACAAGCACCTAGAGTATGGTATGAAACACTAACTAACTTTCTTATTGAAAATGGGTTCACTAGAGGTAGAGTAGATACCACACTATTTCTTAGAAAGCATAAAGATAAAGTCCCACTGGTTCAAATATATGTTGATGATATTATATTTGGATCTACTGATGAAAATTTATGCAAGAGATTCTCCAAGCTTATGTAGAGCAAGTTTGAAATGAGCATAATGGGTGAGCTGAACTTCTTCCTTGGACTGCAAGTAAAGCAAACTGATGAAGGAATCTTCATAAACCAAGCCAAGTACATTAAAGACTTACTTAAGAAGTATGGCATAGAATCAACATCTCCCATGAAAACCCTAATTGCTCCTGCAACCATGCTTGACAAAGATGAAAAAGGTAAAAGTATTGATATAACTCAATACAGAGGTATGATAGGCTCTCTTTTATATCTTACTGCCAGTAGACCATATATAATATTTGCAACATGCATTTGTGCTAGATTTCAAGCTAGTCCTAAAGAATCACATTTAACTGCTGTAAAGAGGATTTTCAGGTATCTCAAGGGTACACCTCACTTGGGACTTTGGTATCCCAAAGAGTCCTCATTTGAACTAATAGGATACACAGATGCTGATTTTGCAAGCTGCAAACTAGATAGAAAGAGTACCAGTGGCACCTGTCAATTGCTAGGTAATAAACTTGTGTCCTGGTTTAGCAAGAAGCAAAATTCAGTATCTACTTTAATTGCAGAAGCTGAATACATTGCTGCATGCAGCTGCTGTGCTCAGATCCTATGGATGAAAAACCAGCTAGCAGATTATGGGTTTGAATTCAAATCCATACCCATTCACTGTGATAACACAAGTGCTATTGTAATAACTCATAATCATGTCATGAATTCTAGGACTAAGCATATAGAAATAAGGTATCACTTCATCAGGGATCATGTGCAAAATAGAACTATATCCTTACAATATATCCCTACTGAAAATTAACTTGCTGATGTTTTTACAAAACCTCTAGATGAATCCAGATTTAACAAACTGATAAGTGAGCTATTCATGCTTAACTTGCAACCATGAAAAATATGCTCTAGTTTGTGCTAACCATACAGATTTAAAGGCTATGTTCAAAAACAAAGACATGATCAAAGGAAGTCTATGATCGTAGAGCCAAAGTGCCATAAAAGACAACGATCACAGTGCAAACTCAATGATCGCGGTGCAGACTCAACGATAGTAGAGTTCCATCAACAAAACAAAGGAGCATCCTGTGATGATGAAGATCAAAACTAAGTAATCTCTCTAAAGAGCACCTCAGGAACAAACCTAACCCTTAATTCACTCTATGAGGTTGGCCCTTCCTGAGTTACCTTGAACCGAGAAGAATGCAAAGTCAAAAAGGTTCATCACAAAGAATAAGTCAGACTCGACGATCGCAGTGCAGACTCGACGAATTGGAAAACAGACTCAACGATAGGTGGCGGTCTCGATGAGCGTTGAACGCGAATGTATTTCAGACGATCGCAGTAAGCAGACTCAACAATTGTAGTTCAGACTTGACGATTGGAGAACAGACTAGGCGATAGCTTACCAGACTCAACGAATGCAGAACATACTCAACGATGATGAAGACCATCTCAACGATCGTAGTCCTTGCTAAGGACATTAGCTCAGAAGAAGTTAAGGGGCAAATCAGTACAATCCTCCTAAGTCAGAATTTGTAGAGCCAAGCAAAACTTGACACCTGTCCCACTAAGCAAAATAGAGCGAGGGAATTTACAAGTACAAGTTAAAATCGTGTTTTTAAAATCTGAAGTCCAAAAGATCATCTCTCTCTTCATCTCTCAAGCAGAAACCCTAAACCAGAAGAAAGCTCAGTCAGTCACACTTCCTGTAAGAAAATCAATGGCGGCTTCCAACGTCATCTCTGGCTACAGACTTTGTTTTAATAAGTTCAAAATAGCTGAGCCAAAATTTCATAAGACTTTGGCATTATTAAGGAAGGCTGGACTCGAAGAAGCTCTGGGCACAGACACATTTATCTACCCGAAGCTGGTGAAAGAATTCTACAATAATGGTGTATTTGAAAACAACACCATCACTGCAAAAGTCAGGAACGTAGAAATCAGACTTAAGGCTGAGGACATCAATCTAGCTCTAGGTCTCAAATCTGAAGGGTATCCATCCATAGATGGCATAGACTTCCATAAGGAACTCAAGAAGATGTAGCATAAGAAATCCCCCTCTGTCAAAGGATACAAGAAGGAGTTTCCACAGAGGTATGAATTTCTAGCTGATATTGTTGGAAAATGTATATGTTGCAAGAGCTCTGGTCATGACTCTGTGAATGAGGTGCAACTCATGCTCATGACTGCCATATGTTATGAAATACAACTTAACTATGGGGCTCTATTGCTTGAATGGATTGGTAAGTGGTTAATCAGCTCAAAGAAGATAAAGAGCTCTCAAAAGATGCTCTATGGGCGATTTATAAGTATCATCTTACAGGCTGCTCTGGGTGACATAATTGAGGACGATGAAGGAGAAGCCATTAATCCAAACCGTCGAATGACCCAACAACTATTCGAGAACTGGAAAAGGAATCCAGCTAAAAATGTGTGGATGATGTCTGAATCCAATGGTAGAACTAGTGAAATAAAGGAATCAGGAGTGCCAGGAAATATGTCAGTTGTCAGAGAAGCTGAAAAAGAAGAACAAGAAGCTAACAAAGAAGAACCCGTTACTTTGGTCAAAAAAAGCAAGGGAAAAAGAAAGCTGAAAGCCAGAACTGTAGAAGAGCCTCAGGGATCCACTACCGATAAGCCCATAAAATCCTCAGACATTGAGACTCTAAGGATCCTAAGAAGGAAGGAACATCAGGCTAAGAAAACCAAAAAGAAAACTAATCAAGAAATATATTCTTGTCAATGAAGAAGTACTAAAAAGGGAAGACAAAGAATTGAGTGCTAAAAGGGAACCAACAAATGATAGCCATGAAGTAAAAGCTCAAACTAAGGGGGAGACACCTAAAGCCCTAATAATAGAGAATACACTTGTTGAGGGGGAGATGCCTGAAGCTCCCATCCTAGAAGGTGCTCTAGTTGAGGGGGAGCTACTGATCTTACAAGAAAATGATCAAGTTGAGGGGGAGGCTCATGACATCTCCATGCCAGAAGAAGATGTTCCTGCAGGAAATGAAGAAGAACCAGTGCAAGAACGTCATGAGACCATTGATATAATGGAATCCTCCAACAAAAACAGAGAAGAGGATGAAGGTGACGAGGTCAAGATCATAGCTGTGGGCATTGATGGGTACAGAAGAGCCAACTATGAGAAACTATTTTCATATCTACCCATGATGCCTTTCCATCAAGCTCAAATTCTAAACTCTTGGAATCACATGTTTTGGAGCTTCAAAGATTATCCGGCCATCTCATTGCTAGCTAATGGATTCCCAGGAAGATTCAACTTTGCCAAGAAGCTACTCACAAACAACTCTTCCTCAAAGAATGAACCTGAGGTACTGTCTATCCCAACCCTCTTCAGAGTTAATCACTTGCCATCATCCTCATTTAGTAAATTTTATGAATTCCCACAATGGTTGGAAGTATCTCTACATCCACTAAATCAATTTCAAGTTGCAGAATCCCAAAATTCTACAACTGATGAACCAAATCTGACCAAGTCTATACTACTCCCACCTTCCATCATCTCTACGATCACTGACTCTAGCCCAATTGTAGATTCTCAACCTCAAATCGTAGAGCCACCGAACCTAAACATCCAAACACAGGCCCCTCCATCAGATACTCCCTCCTCATCCAGCAACGAATACTTCAATCTTGATCTTGCCCTCTATTCATTGCAAGATCAATTCAAGAACACACCACCTCCTCCATAAATTACCCAACTGAATGAAATTCTTTTAGAGTTATCCACAAAGGCTGATTTGTCAGCAATGTCTACGAAAGTGATCAAGGAACTCGATGAGAGTCTTGAAGATCACACTGCACTTATTCAGATGAGGTTAACATCAATGATCAATGCTGCAAATAACTTCCCAAGCTCCCTAAGCTCTGAGCTCTCTAAAATGCTTAAAGAGATCATCAAAGAAATGCTTCAAAGCATAAAAGACAGGGATGACATCCACTTCTTCGAAGCTAAAAAACATCGGGATGTTATCTTGTTCTTACACAAGACTCAAGAATCTCAGAATGATCTAATGATAAAACACATCACAAGTCTCCAAACCCCAATAAAGGAATTTCAAGACTTCTCCATGGGTCAAATGCAACAAACTAAAACTGTCCTGAACATCCTTTAACGACGTGAAACTTGATCTGATGCTTTAATCCAAGAAAATCGCGAGGACATTGCTCAAACTCAAAGTCAACTCAATGAGCTTGTCCAAGGAGTAACTCGTCTCTTTGAAGACATTCGAACCCTTGATGGTGACATAAAGGGGGAGAATAAAGGGAAAGGAGATCAAGGAGGCAAGGGAAAAGGCAGAGGTCAATTCCAGCCTTAATACTCAAGGAATCCTCATGCAAGGCAAGTCCACCAGCAGACTCCACGATCCAGAGGTCAGACCCAAAGATCTAATCAGCATGAAGTTTTAATGGCTCAACCATTAAGGAGTCTAGTGCCAACTATCAGCTCTCATGAGGTAACAACAACAGGCCTAAGAATGCCAATTGGAGATCCTGTATTCATGAATAGGCGTGATCACAATCCAAGACTAAACCCAAGCAAGCTGGAAGATTTTTCCAGGAGAGACGAAGCAAGCAGAAAAAGGAGAGTTGAGGAATATACAAAACCTCCGAGAAGCAAAAGGCCGAAGAAATAGAGATAAGTTGAATTTTAATTCTTATTGATGTAGTCAAACATAAATGTAATATCTATCTTCATACATCAATAATTCATGCTTATTCTCTAGAAATTTTAGCTGCTCGCTGAAATATTAAGTTATATTTACTTTATTGCAACTGCATATAGAATTTGATAATCATGACAACAAATCTCCTTGGTTATGTCAACATAAAATAGGGGGAGATTGTTGGAAGAATGCATATTTTGATTTGATGTTTAAAGTAAATGCTCATGATTATATGTAAAGTCCTTAAAGGAATATGTGTACAAGGACTTAGTTATAGATCAAATTTGTTTGGTTAATCTTAGCTTTCGGTGTTCATCATTCTATAAATGAATGTATAGATAAAGAGATCAAAGATGTTAGGTTGATTTATGACTTGAAAAGTATAGATAGGCTTCAATAAGAATCGTAGTCTATTAAGATGATCAACAGATTGTAGAAGCCAAAGTAGGATCGTATATTTTAGAAGATTGTAGTGTATCTGCCTTGAAGGACCTCTTCTGAAATCGTAGAGTGGTCCAGACATTTGCCGAAGCTAACTCAGAGATCTTAGTGTGCTCTCAGAAATGTAGAGTCTGCAAGACAAACAAGTAACGATCGTAGTGTGTAATGATCGTAGTGTAAAAACCCTTGAAGGAAATTGTAGTGTTCTATTCAGACCAAGCACAAATATGTCAAGACACCACGATATGAATCATAGAGTATCATCTGTCTTGTGTCAGAAGCATCGAGCCCTATCTTTTGTTTGGAGACAAATTCCAACAAATGTGGAATGGGTTTTGAACGTTGAAGCACTCACCAGTCCCAACGGTACAAAATATATCCTTAGTATTCATCAAAAGGAACGTATTCAAGAAGCTAAGAAAAGGACCATTGGACAGAGGAAAACACCTTTTTAGGTGTTAGGTGAGAAAATAGTCTGCTGTGTCAGTGGGCCAGACTACAATTCAGAAGATGTGCAGAAAAGTCTCCATCAAAGCTCAGAAATATCAAATGCGTTTAATGCCTCATCAGATGACTTCAACGGATAGATCTCAAAGATCACATATATACAGAACACAGACAGATGAGAAAGTTAGCAAGCATTGAACAAAACGCACAAGAACACTCAACGCTCAACTCTACGATTAGAGAAAAAGAAGAAGCTTGCTCAGCTACTCAATTCTTTTGAACAAGTGTTTAACTGCAACTGTGTAGCCTCAATCATGATCTCAACAACAACTAATCAACTGAAGTAAGAGTTCCAAGTCTGAAGGACTTGAAGAGTTCTAAGTGAACTGTGAAGAACCAAGTCTGCTGGACTTGAAGAGTTCAAGAGTGAACTAAGAAGTGCCTAGACTGCTGGTCTAGAAGGAATCTGTGAGATTCAGAAAGTGTAAAAGACATCCTTAGTGGATTTCCTACTCGAGGAGTAGAAGAGCGGACTAGGAGCCTTAAGTGCTCTGAACCACTTAAAAACAACTGTGTCTATTTTATTCTTGCTATAACTGCTATAATTGCCTCACTCTCATTAACTCACTATCTAAAGGAGATTTCAAAGAAACCATAATTCTGATGTGCTTAAGATCTTTATTAAAACGATCTTAATACAAAGAAAAGTTTTTAATATCCATTCAATCCCCCCCCCTTCTAGATAACTATTGTGCCTCAGGGAACTAACACTAGTGACTGTTAAGAAACCCTAGAAACCGGTTCTAAAACGCTAATTTTGGTTTCAAGAATTCAAAACCCTAAATCGGATATTTAAAACCCTAATTTGGGAAATCAAAGGCTAAATATAATGGCTTAAGTATTTTTGAGTATATATTAGGGATAACCCTAATTGCTAAATTAGAAATCCTAATGTTTTGTATAAAACCCTAAGGGATTAAATGTTATGTGTGTAATGAATATGAATAGTATGTATTTGTTTATTTGTTTATTATATAAACAAATAAAAGAAACTAGGGTAATCTAATTATATATTAGAATGAAAAATTAAATAACTTAAAGGTTATTGTATGGGAGAATATTATTATTTATAATATATACTAATTCTATAAGATTTATTTTATACATCTCAATTAATTAATTTTATAACCTAATTATTGCAAGTCTAATTGGGTTAAGAAATTTAGGGCATGTAAGTAAGGATTTAAATTATTATTGAGGAAATGAAAATCCTAATTAAATAATTAGGGAAAGATAAAATTAATAGTATTGGACTATGTTAATTTACATGGCTCAAAGAATTAAATTTTTAAGTCCAATAGATTATTTATTGATAGCCCAAAAGATGGGAATGGTGGCCTAAATTTAAACCCAATTAAGGAGGGACATATTGGACATTTGGTATGCTAAATGAGAATTAAAAAGAAATCAATTTTTATGGATAATAAGGCCACATGGCCGGATAAGACAAAGAGAAAATAAGGGGGAATGGATGTAATCATGAAACTTAGCTACTGCTTAACAACTTAGTCATGTGTCAATTTATTTATGAAGCCACATTACTTAATAATCTCCCATATATCTATGTAATGATTAAGGAGAGAGAGAAAGCTAGAGTGGGGTAATAATAGATAGATATATACAATATATCTATACATTTTTACTACAATCAAAAGAGAAATAAAATAATCTCTAAGCTAATATCTCTTCCATTCTATTTTTACCAACATAAGAGAGAGAGAGAGAAATTCGGTGGGAAGAAGAGAGAAGGAAGAAGGAGATCCACCATTGATGCTCCATAAGTTCATCTCATACTTTGAAAAGGAAAGAAAGTGTTCCCAAAAATCAAAGTGAAAAGAATTAAACTAGCTTATTCCTTTTTATTTTGGTTGATTTTGGTGATTTAAAGTTATGATCTTGAGGTTTAAAACCTTAGATATATGTGTATATAAGTGTCTCATGTTTAGATATACCCATATTGGGTGTTGATTTGGTTGGAATCAAAAGGAATAGAAAAATAGAATTTTTCGAAAAGCTTAAACTTGAAAGTGTGATCTAGCTTTTGATTTTTGAAATCTATGATGGATATTTGTGATTTATTTTTTTGTGATTCTAGATCTATGTATTAAGGATAAAACCCCTTTGGAATCACTCAATTAGATTGAAAAATGAGCAAGTTATGGACTTTATCCCAAACTACTCAAAGCTAAGAAAACTGTTAGAGCAACAGTTTTGACCAGCCACTTCCGGGCTATTTTTCAGGAGCTTAACATGACGAAATATGGATTGTGATAGATGAAAATTGTAAATCGAAAAGATAAGAATCCAACAAAATTGACGGATTGTTAATTGGAGTTATAGATCTCATTTTATTTAAGTTTTAGCAAAGGACTCCAAAATTGCAAAATGACAAAAACTACTGCCCATAAATTTAAAAGGGTATTTTCGGCCACTTAATTTGTGAGAAAAATTACAGAATTTTGGGACATGAAAATATATGGTATTAAGTACCTCCTGTCCAAAAATGAAGCTCATTCCGACTTAAAATGACCAAGTTATGACCATTTCAGTTTTTATGATTTTTTGACAAAGACGGCTATAACCAGAGTTCTATAACTCTGATTGCCATGAAATTTAAACTGGAGGCTCACATTACCATGTATAAGATTGTGTCAAGAGATGGGAATTTCTGGAGTTAAGCATGATAGGTCTAATTTCTTAAGCTACACACTAAAAATGAGTTTTTAAAAAATATTAAAGGAAGTTGGAAAATTATGGAAAAATACTTTTTGTGTATGAAATATATGTATATCTGTTTGGACAAAGGATAGAAAAATAATAAATTTATTTGGTGTTTTCGTGAAAAGGATATGGAATTTAGCTTGCTGGATTGAAAAGAAGTTTACTGAATTGAAAATATGTTGAATCCAACTTGCTGGATTGCAATCTAGTTACTGGATTTGATATTCAGTTTGCTGGATTGCAGTTTAGTTTGCTGGATTGGCCATCTAGATACTAGATTTTGAATCCAGCTTGCTGGATTCCAAATCTGGGTTGCTGGATTGGTATTTGACTTTTATGTTGAAGAAAAACTTATAATATAATATTAAAATATTTAAATCATATAAATATGTTAGTAATGATTGAAAAATCATGATAAATGATAATTATTATATAAAAATTATTACGAGCCTGTGAAAAATATTTTTGACTGATAATGTAATTATCTAAGATAATTGTTATGTGTTTAGGCAGAGATTAATTGAACTTAAACTCGATAATTGTTCGACTAGACCATCGGGATGTTAGAAATGTGCCGAACTCGACTCAGACTGTAAAAATTTGACTTAAGGTTAGGTCTTATGTGTGTTATAGACGGATAAGATTACGTGACAAGGTGTTTAAGTTATTTTTAATATTGTGATGATATTATTCTAACTTAGAAATAAATATATCGAATTCTCCAAGTCGAATAGGGATAAGATCTACGTTCATAATGTTACCCTTAATATCCACTCTACAGTTCTTGTGCACGTACTTAACAAGAATAATTTCTCTATTCGCAATTTCTATGTTCATGGGGTATTCTAACTCATCCTTAGGCAATTCTAAGTTCTTGGCAAAGTCATCGGATATAAATGAACAAGTAGCACCCGAATCAAATAATACATAAGCATTAACTTTATTGATCGGAATGATACCTGACACCACATCGCGAAACTGCACTACATCCCGAATATCGTATGTTGAATGTTCTGGCGGTCGGTTGGGGTTGGTTGGTCCCTGTGATAGTCAGAGTGCTTCCACCGTTGTTTCCTCTATTCCCTCCTGATCCTGTTCCTCCAGATCCCTTCTTAGGACAATCCCTTGCAAGATGATCCTTTGAGCCACAAGTGAAGCAGGCACCCTTCTTTGGTTTAGAACAGTTAGGTGCTATGTGGCCTTCCTGACCACAATTGTAGCATACTTGTTTTCCCTTCATGCAAACTCCAGATGAGCTTTTCCGCAGGTTGAGCACGCTTCAATCTTCTTCTTTTGCCTTCCTTGTTGACTTCCAGCTGACGAGTTATCGGACCACTTTCTCTTCTGATTATTATTACCTCCCGTACTACTTCCACCAGTCTTGTTAATTCCTTCATTTTCACTCTTTTTCTTCTTCTGATCCTAATTATATTTAGATACCGCATCGCTTCCACCTTCAGCGAGTATGGCCTTCTCTAACACTCCAGCAAAAGTGTTCATTTGGAACATTGACACCTTGCTATACAACAGGCTTGATCCCCCGTCAAACGCGTCTTGCTTTTTTCTCGTCAAGATGCACTTAATATGTGGCGAACCTAGCCAATTCTTTGAACCTTACCGCATAATCTGCTACGGACATATTCCCCTGTTTCAACTCCAAAAACTGAACTTCCATTTGGTTTTGCGAACTAGTCGGAAAATACATCTCGAAAAACATCTCCTTAAATCTCTCCCAGGTTATTACATCTTCTCCTCCCCGTACTTTGTTTGCCTGCCACCAATAGCTGGCTTCAGACTTCAGCATGAATGTTGCATATGCGGTCTTCTGGTCTTCCCTTACTCTGGCGACGTCAAACACCTTCTCCATCTCCATAACCCATGTTTGAGCTTCGATTGGGTTCATAGAACCTTTAAACTCTGGCGGTCCCACCGCCTTGAAATCCTTGAACGTGGTGTTTGGTGGGGTATGTGGTTGATTGTTAATTGCTCTCGCTAAGAATTCACCAAATCTTGAATGAATTGACATTGGTGGTGTTGTTATTATTATTCGTTGACCCTTCGGGCCGGGTCGACGATTTGGTAAATCTTCTTGGCGGCATTTTTACATTAAATAAACGCTTTATTATAACTTTATTTATTTCTCTAAATAGTTAAGGCATTACTCAACAATTTAACATATCACTTAACACATCATCTCAAACAACTTGATATATTTGCATTCAAATCAATGTTTTAATAATAAACGATAGCATAAGCGCTATTTACATCAACTATCCGGAATAAAGAATCCACGAGATTTAAAACATTCAAATATTCTTCGCGTTCATAAACACGCCGAAATTTACATATAAAAACTAATTAAGTCTTTCACATAATTAAACAAATTCTATCACCGTCTGCATCAAGTATTTGGATAGCCTTGCTACGTTCCTCCTCCATGATGCGGCACATCGTTCTACGATCTAGCATATATGATGGTAGATCCTCAAACTGGATTGGATACTTCCTAACTCGATCTTAGACCACATTCATTGCATTTTGTAGTGTAGAATATGTCTCCTCAAGTTTAGCCTTCTTCGCATGGCGATCATCTTCTGCACAATCAGCACGACATGACTCTCGTACCCAGCCCTCCTCTGCTATGGCAAGCCTCTCTGAGGTCTCCTTCAGATCCTTCTTTAACTTCTCTATTTCTGCGGACTTATCCTCGGTCTGACCCTTCTCGTGAACCAGATCCCACTCCACATTTCCTAAATGTGTGTGAAGAGTCACAATCTCTCCATCCTTCTGCTTAATAGTAATCTGCTGACTAACCGCCTGCTCAGTTAAATCCCGAACAGTATCCTGCAACTCTACGTTACGATCATAGAATGCGTCATACATCTCTGCATCAATGGAGTTTGGTGGGAACTCCTCTTCTTCCTCTTCTGTGACGCCCCCAAAATTAGGTATACGTCACCCATCTTGGGTCGCCACTTACATGGTACATAAATTCAAATACAACTTACTAATATAACTGTCGTGTACAATACGACATAAACTATGAGTTTGAATACAAATATTGTCTACTAGATATTATACAAACTCAAAAGGAGTCCTCATTACAACTATTATCACACTATTTCACAGAATAGTGAGGACTACTAATGCTATCCTCTGGACCATTACTTCGTTCCCCGACTTCGTCCCAAACTATGTTCTCATTTCCTCAAGAGAACAATGAAAGAAAAGGTGAGCTCAACTAGCCCAAGAAGAAATATTATGACTAAGATAATGCAGAATAAATTATCATTAGCCTTCAACAAAGATGTTAAAGCGATAAAATACAATAGACAACCACCGGTTTAAGCTGCAATGAATAAGCAATCCATTAAAAGAGTCAAGTAGAGAATAAAGTCTACTATCTTTTAGGTTTTAAAAGGTTTTCATCAATTTTTATCATTTGAGACTCAATTTAATAAATAAACCACCACATTTAATCATCCCCTGCACCACGGTCAAGGATTTTCATCAAATTATCAATGGTCATAACTATACCGAATCACCCCCGGTCATAATCATACCAAAACTATCCATCAACGCATTACATAAAAGCCATCGAGGACTTTTGTCACATCATTTATATCAAGTTATGATTATCCGAATGATCCACGGTCATAATCATACTAAGTTCATCTATGCACGTAAGCCAAAGATAACATAATATAACATGAGGATGATGACAATGACATAGTAATTCAATAAAACAAGTTCAAGAATTATTTATTCCATGAATTATTAACGTCAAATTGTCAACATGATCATCAAGTAGAGTAAAATTCAAGAATGATCGAAGAATATTTCCATGAAAAGATTTGGATGAAACGCAAATATCAAGGATATTCTACTAATTTCATGGAGTATAGAAGTCAAAGTTTTAACCAACCGGGAATAATAAAGAATGGAATAACAAAAGAAATCACCATGCATGCGCAGATTGCATAAGACAGACAAAGTTATTCCAAGCGTAATAATAATAACGGAACCGGTGTCGTGAAATTCACACCGACAGGATGTTCCAACAGAATAATAAAGATGGAACCAGATCCGTGTAAAAACACATGTGATAGGATATTCCAACAGAATGATAAAGAGCGGAACCAAGTCGGTGTAAAACACATGCATGAGGATGTTCCAACAGAATAATAAAAGCGGAACCAGTCCGGTGTAAAACACACAGATAGGATGTTCCAAATGTAATAATAGAAGAATGTCACCAAGTATAGGTAAATCACAGATACAAAGTTATTCCAATGTAATAATAAGCAATGGAATAACATAAGGATTTCACCAAGTATAGGGTATGCTGCGTATCACAAAGTTATGTATAGGGTATGCCACTTTTACAAAAGTTATTCCAATGAATAATAATGAATGGAATAATGAAGTTCTCTTCAAGAAGAAAGAATAACACCCCTTACCGTAAAAAGAACCTGAATATAGAAGTAGTGAAGTAGCAGAATACTCTTCTTCTTTCTATAATTTTTCTCTATAGCTTCTCTCTATAATTTCTCTCTCAGAGTTTCAATGAATTCGTAAGAAAATAATGAAGGAATGAGCTTTATTTATAGGAAAATGGAATGCATAGTAACTAATCCATGAACGGTCCAGATTGATTTACTTTAATCGACGATCCATATTTAAAGAAAAATCTTTTAAATAAAATATAATATATTCTATTTATATAAAAACATTTTACTATGCAAACACTATGCAATACTATGCAAAACACTATGTAAAACACTATGCAACACTATGCATAATAAAATATAATATATTCTATTTATAGAATAACTTTAATAAAGTATTCTATTTTATATAAAAAGATGTTTCATTTTATTACGTTAATAATACTTAATAAAACAAAAACGTCATTATCGCATTATAATAATTCATATTATTAATCGACAATAATGGAATCAAACTGAGTGACTTCTCACATAAGCATCAATAATCAATACCGTGTGCTACTATGCAACCACACGTATTACTGTACTTTTACTACCGAGTAGTTCAACAGTAACCACGGTAAAACTTCCGCCGTTATTTCAATAAAATATTTTTGTCGTTTTCTCAATCCGACAATAATAATTACATTTGTGGGGTCCACCAATGATTGGAGTTTATACGAATATTCCCGCTAAAAGAATATTCCCAGACCAATCGAATATAATATAACCACTTGCATACTTTACAAAATTTATAAATACTACCCACAACTATAATATTATCTTAAATTCACACCATAATATTAAAAATTATTTCAACAAAATTTAAATCTTTATTGATAAAACTGGGTCTCACAATCTCCCCTCCTTATGGAATTTCGCCCTCGAAATTAGGTTACGTACCTGATATGATAAAGAGATGAGGATACCTTGAATACCTTTATCGTTTAAAAATATTAAATTCATCTTTGCAATCCGGCCAAAGATATTCATTAACAATTCATCTTTGCACTACAAGCCAAAGATATATAACTGTAAAACCAATAATATCTTGAGACTCGGTTTAATAGTATCACAACCATAAATTATCCATGCACTTCTTGGCTAAGGATATTCGTGTTTTCAATTACTACCATGATTATACCGAATAATCCGTGGTCATAATCATACCAAGTCTATCAATGCACTACTACGCCAAAGATGACTTTTACCACATCCATGAATTAATATTTCATTCTTTGAGACTCATTTCAATAATTAATCCATATCATCGAATCATCCCCGCACTACTGTGCCAAGGATATTCATTAGTATCACGACCACAAATTATCCATGCACTACTACCAAAGATAATTGTGTATTCATTAGTATCACGACCACAAATTATCCATGCACTACTACCAAAGATAATTGTGTATTCATTAGTATCACGACCACAAATTATCTATGCACTACTGACCAAAGATAATTGTGTATTCATTAGTATCACGACCACAAATTATCCATGCACTACTACCAAAGATAATTGTGTATTCATTAATATCACGACCACAAATTATCCATGCACTACTACCAAAGATAATTGTGTATTCATTAGTATCACGACCACAAATTATCCATGCACTACTACCAAAGATAATTGTGTATTCATTTACTGTTATGATTATACCGAACAATCCTCGGTCATAATCATACCAAGTCCATCTAAAGTATAGATGACTTTCAACATAATATAAGCATGAGGATAATGATATAAAGAATCAATCAAATGAGATAAAGGATAAATATTAAACATTTATAATATAATTTATCCAGATTCAAGAATATCCCCATGTTTTCAATCACTTAATAATCTCATAATCTAATATCATTAATATTATAACAATATTTTAATCACTTCTTAAATTTATAAACAATTTATCTTAATTGTTTACGCTTTACCATATAATGCATTTAATCATTCAAAATGTCATACTCATAAAATATCATCACCAATTATCAAATCCTCATCAAAAAATATGCATATACTCTATATAGGATTCTCTAGCCATAAAATCCTATTTTCAACTTTGTTACTTCACATAACATATTTAACTCATATGTTCAGTAATTAAACTATTTTCATGAAAATACCAAATCAGCCCCAAAAATATTTCTTTTCCGGGATTTAGCATAATATAGTCCCATAATGAAAATATATTTTTCTCGAATTTTAAAATTCATTTACTATTTTTCAAAAATCAATTTCTAATTAATTCCTTAAGAAATTAGCTACCTCAAGTTTAACTCCAAAATTCCAAAATCTTGGCAGGACCTTACACATGTTAACGTGAGCTTCTAGTTTAAATTTCATGGTCATCTGAGTTATAGAACCGGTTATAGCATTTTTCGCGGAAAAACCTAAATATTGAAAGAGTCATAACTTGCTCATTTTAAGTCGAGAATGAGCTCATTTTGGACAGGAGTTACTTTATACCATATACCTTCATGTCCCTAAAGGGCAGAATTTTTCTCATAATTTAAGTGGCCGAAACAGCCCTTAAAGTTTCTGGGCAGTAGCATTTTTTGAAATTTACAGCTTTGGCCTCCTTTACTAAAATCAGTCCACACAAAATCTACAACACCTTTTCCAGTAATTCCACTTGGATTAGTTAGGTAACTCATAGATCTAACTCTAGGACTTGACCACATTCAAAAATTCAAAATATAATAAGAGATATGGTCAATTGAATTTCATGTTACGTTTTTCACCAAAATCTGATTTTCAACTCTTTGTGATTTCTAAGAAACTTTCATGTTTTTTACATACTAACCAACATAACTCATCATAAAACTTACTAATACCACGAATACCCATGATTTTCATTATTCCAATGCTTTTATTATGACTTTCATCATAAACCACGTAAACTGTTCATTTAGTTGAAGAAATATTTGAGGGTTTAAGAAATGGGTTTTTGTACTGGGGTCAATACAAAATTCGATTTCACGCTCTAGGGTAGGCTAGGAAATCTTCAAGAATACGTCAAGAAATTTATTAATGATAGAAATATCATTCAAAACTCATTAGTCTTATCAAGACTTGGATAGTACGTCACATTGATACCAACTGTGACTTCTATCCCTTAACCTAGATAGCACCTCACAATGATACCTATAAACTTGCCATCTTCATTCACGATGTCACCTACAGAAAGTCCGGCTTCGGTGCATTCCACACAAGGAAGTCAACAACGAAAGGTTCGGAGCTCTTTACTTATGGCTTGATATAACAGTGATTAACTTTAGGGTTTGGTTACTTTGAATTCGTATAACAGGTTGGTTATGAATATAAAAGCTAACAACCCTTAAAAGCATGATGATTAGCTAACCAATTGATTCCTAAAAATCACATCAAAGGCAAGTATTTTCAAAAGATAAGATCGACAGTAACGTGAAAATGTTTATTTGAATCAACAAGATTTAAAAAAATAGTGGCAGTAACGAAGGCTCCTACTAACGAAGTTTCAACCAATAAGTCAAAGTTTAACTTCTTCGAAGTCAAATTTAAACGTTGACACAACTAGGTGAAATAAAAGAGTGGGTAGAACTGGTATCTAACACGGTATAGACTTCGCAAGAGCTTATGATTAACTTACCCGTGATAATTTTATTCAGGTTCCTCGTCACGAGAAAAAAAAACGCTCTCTCTTAAACTACCCGGCTTTGGTTTGTCGGGGAAGCCCTTTGGTGCCTCCATCCTAGTTGAATTTGTCTTGGTAAACGACAAAATCGAGCTAAGTGACCTTCTCTTCCACAATTATAACATGCTTTGGACGCAATGGCGCAGTTCGGACTGATGTGTCCCTCTCCTCCGCATTTGAAGCATATAATAGGTGGTCCTTCTCCTTCCTTAACAACAGGTGCTGGTGCTGACATCTTTCCATCATTGTTGAATCTCCTTTTCTTGAAATGTCCATTCTTATTATTTTGGCCCTGATTACCACCGAAGTGGTTACCATATCTGGCCTGTTGATTCCCTCCACGCTTGTTGTCACCGCTTCGATGACTACTCTCGCTAGTATTATAATTTTGCTGGCTGCTCTCTTTTAGTTGCGTTGACTCGTTATCGCGCTCCACTAACTGAGCCCTATTTACAACATCTGAATAAAAACACAGTTTATGAGAAATAAGATGTTGACGTATCTCTGGCTTCAAACCTCTTAAAAACATTCACGCTTATTCTCTCTTCATTATCCACCAAGTGGAATATGAAACCGTGATAACTCCGCAAATTTTGCCTCGTATTGCGACACGGTCATATTGTTTTTGTTCCAACTTGATAAACTCCACCTCCTTCATGTGGCGAATACTTTCGGGAATGTATTTGTCGTTGAATGCGACTCTGGAACTTCTCCCAAGATATCTTGAAGACAACAGTTGAGTACGTTTTACCGATTCCCACCAAGAATCTGCCTCTCCGAACATAAAAGGCAAAGAAAAGGAACCTTTTGCTCCTCCGAGCATCCCAAGACATAAAATATCTTGGTAATCTGCTTTATCCATGCTTCCGCCGTGAAGTGGTTTTGGCTCTCCTTAAACTCCGGTGGTCCCGGCTCCTTGAATTGTTTAGCGGTGACCGCCCGAGAGTTTTCCGTGTTTCCACCCACGTTTTGGGATGTGAGTCGCTTTACCGATGTTGCATGAATTCTAAAAACCTTTTAAACGTACCGTCGTTCGTCAATTGATCAGTATTGTTGTTTACAGGAGGATTATCGCCATCCTGTTGCACATTGTCCTGATTATTGATCTGTGGAGAATCAACAGTCTCTTGTGCTCCATTGCTATTCTCAACATTCTCGGATGCCATTTTCAAACACTGCCACAAAATAAGGGTTAATTGACATGCAACATATTATCACTATACTCTGATCGACCAATCAAATACCAAATAAACTTAGGTAGGTCATACTAGCGAAGGTATTCCCCGTCTCTCCCCTCCTAGTACTATTCTCACATCTTAGCCAGGGATCATATCCCTAAGCTCTGATACTGTTGTGACGCCCCCAAAATTAGGTATACGTCACCCATCTTGGGTCGCCACTTACATGGTACATAAATTCAAATACAACTTACTAATATAAGCGTATAGGTATACAATACGACATAAACTATGAGTTTGAATACAAATATTGTCTACTAGATATTATACAAACTCAAAAGGAGTCCTCATTACAACTATTATCACACTATTTCACAGAATAGTGAGGACTACTAATGCTATCCTCTGGACCATTACTTCGTTCCCCGACTCGTCCCAGCTATGTTCTCATTTCAAGAAGAGAAGCAAAGTTAAAGAAAGGTGAGCTCAACTAGCCCAAGAAGAAATATTATGACTAAGATAATGCGTAATAAATTATCATTAGCCTTCAAATGTGTTAAACCGATAAAATACAATAGACAACCAGCTTAATCTGCAGTGAATAAGCAATCCATTAAAAGAGTCAAGTAGAGAATAAAGTCTACTATCTTTTAGGTTTTAAAAGGTTTTCATCAATTTTTATCACGAGACTTCGACTTAATAAATAAACCACCACATTTAATCATCCCCGTACCTACGGTCAAGGATTTTCATCAAATTATCAATGGTCATAACTATACCGAATCACCCCCGGTCATAATCATACCAAAAACTATCCATCATCGCATTACAGACCCGAGGACTTTTGTCACATCATTTATATCAAGTCGTGATTATACCGAATGATCCCGGTCATAATCATACTAAGTTCATCTATGCACGTAAGCCAAAGATAACATAATATAACATGAGGATGATGACAATGACATAGTAATTCAATAAAACAAGTTCAAGAATTATTTATTCCATGAATTATTAACGCCCAAATTGTCAACATGATAATCTTTGTTTCAGAGAGTAAAATTCAAGAATGATCGGAAGAATATTTCCATGAAAGATATCTTTGGATGAAACGCAAATATCAAGGATATTCTACTAATTTCATGGAGTATAGAAGTCGATGTTTTAACCAATTGGGTATAATAAAGAATGGAATAACAAAAGAAATCACCATGCATGCGGTACTGCGCATGTACAAAGTTATTCCAATGTAATAATAATAACGGAACGTGTCGGGTGAAATTCACACAAGCGCTGGATGTTCCAATGAATAATAAAGATGGAACCGGATCCGGTGTAAAAAACACATGATAGGATATTCCAACAGAATGATAAAGAGCGGAACCAGTCGTAGGTGTAAAACACATGCATGTGATGTTTCAGCGGAATAATAAAAGCGGAACCAGGTGGGTGTAAAACACCTGCACAGGATGTTCCAATGAATAATAGAAGAATGTCACCAAGTATAGGGTAAACCGGCGTGATACAAAGTTATTCCAATGTAATAATAAGCAATGGAATAACATAAGGATTTCACCAAGTATAGGGTATGCCAGCGTATCTGAAAGTTATGTATAGGGTATGCCACTTTTACAAAAGTTATTCAACAGAATAATAATGAATGGAATAATGAAGTTCTCTTCAAGAAGAAAGAATAACACCCCTTACAGTAAAAGAAACCGAATATAGAAGTAGTGAAGTAGCGAATACTCTTCTTCTTTCTATAATTTTCTCTATAGCTTCTCTCTATAATTTCTCTCTCTAGAGTTTCAATGAATTCGTAAGAAAATAATGAAGGAATGAGCTTCTATTTATAGGAAAATGGAATGCATAGTAACTAATCCATGAACGGTCCAGATTGATTTACTTTAATCTGACGGTCTATATTTAAAGAAAAATCTTTTAAATAAAATATAATATATTCTATTTATATAAAAATATTTTACTATGCAAACACTATGCAATACTATGCAAAACACTATGCAAAACACTATGCAACACTATGCATAATAAAATATAATATATTCTATTTATAGAATAACTTTAATAAAGTATTCTATTTTATATAAAAGATGTTTCATTTTATTACGTTAATAATACGAATAAAACAAAATGTCATTATCGCTATAATAATTCATATTATTAATAAACAATAATGGAATCAAACCGAGTGACTTCTCACATAAGCATCAATAATCAATACCGTGTGCAACTATGCAACCACACGACATCGTGTACTTTTACTACCGAAAGTAGTTCAACAAGAACTACACGGTAAAACTTCCGCCGTTATTTCAATAAAATATTTTTGTCGCGTTTTCTCAATCCGACAATAATTACATTATTAGGGTCCACCAATGATTGAGTAGTTATGCGAATATTCCCCGCTAAACCTAATATTCCCCACCAATCGAATATAATATAACCACTTGCATACTTTACAAAATTTATAAATACTACCCACAACTATAATATTATCTTAAATTCACACCATAATATTAAAAAATTATTTCAACAAAATTTAAATCTTTATTGATAAAATCTGGGGTCTCACATCTTCTTCTTCATCTTCCTCCGGATCCTCCTCTGGATCAGTCTCCGGTTCATGCTCCTGACCAACGATAGTGATCATCGGAGATGACTCTCTCTGTACAAGCTGTTCCCTGACGACATGAATGTCTCGGGGCTCCTCCTCTATAGGTAATCGGTGTTCCTCCTCCCCAGCTCGACTAGCTCCTCCAATATCCGACATCCTGACAACAAAATTTTAAGTTTTAGTTACTAATCCGTGCTAGCGAACACATAGATTAACGCATAAGCACATAAAGTCTTTTATTATCTTTAATGAATTTAGAAATTCATTTCTTAGAACTCGATAAGAGTTTACCACTACTATGTTCTCGATCTCCTACAAGGCTACTACCTAAGGTTGTTCCCCCACCTAAGGTTCATAACCTTACGACTTTGATACCAACTTTGTGACACCCCCAAACCGGTACTTCCATTTCCACAGATTTGGTTTTCCTTTATACAAACATCATCTATCTATCTACCCATAAATAAAATACAACCATACAATAGATAGAATAAATAATAACTCTCTCCCTTATGGGGTTACATCAATCGCATAACTAAATAAATCTCAAAGTTAATCTAACCTTAAAATATACGTATGTGAAAACATAACAATTAAGTCTTAAGTAACATCAATTCTAAATGTCATTACACAACCACATAAACAAATTGTCTTCATTACTTGCTAATCTTGCCCTTGCCTTTACTAGTGGAAGGCTCGCTATTATTCTCTCGTTCTTAACAAAGAATGTTATTATTACGCAAGAGTGAGCACGATTGCCCACAAGTATAACAATATAATAAATGAATAATAATAATAACATGCGAATGAATTAATAACTTTGAATATAAAAGCTCAACTTTTGAATCAAGAGAATGAATAACAAGAATCAAAAGAAATTCGAGGGTCACAAGACCTTGAACTATGTCCTAGGTTGTCAAGTGTTTATTCTTGAAAACCTTTAATGATTATAAGACTATGGACTCTTCTTCTCGTACTTAGGGGGATCAGCCCTTAGTACCATACTGTGCACAATATCTTAACGCTAAAGCGTAAATAATCCCCTATTAAAGGGTTTTTCATCTTAGTTTGACATCGGAGTCCGCACCAAAGGAAGTTTGGATTGTGTAAGCTCAATAAAAGTTCTAGAATTTATAACGCTTATCAACTATGGACTAGTTGAATCAATAAGGGTTCATTAGTCTTACAAGGTTCAACAATAATTGATATTCAATTTGAATAATAAAATTCAAGATGTATACAATCGAATAAGTATTGTATAATAGGAATTATGCTTTTAAAGAATGATAAGATCTAATATGAAATCTTGACTTGAACAATAATAAACAAGATAGAATAATGAACTTGCTTTATGTAAAGAATTAAGGTTTAGGAACTTGCCTCGTGTGTAGGCTAAACGATTACTACTTTCATTCACCACAAGTCCTACACACATACCATATATATTCACGAAATTCATTAGTTATATTTTCTCTTAATTATTTAATATAAACTCTACTTTATTTAACAAATCATTACCCTTATAATTTAATTATTAAATTAGAATATTTTCATTCTCTTACTATTATTACACTCGAATAAATTATTTCATAATAATTTCCATCGAATATTTATTTTATTCCATAAACATCTCAATTAAAATATTTACTTTATTTTATAAATATTTTAATAATAATTTTCATCGAATATTTATTTTATTCCATGAATATCTCAATTAAAATATTTAATTTATTTTATAAATATTTTAATAATAATTTTCATCAAATATTTAATTTATTTTATAAATATTTTAATAATAATTTTCATCGAATATTTTATTTTTTTATTTTATATTTATTTATTTATTTTTTATTTTTTTTTCAAAGTATGGTAATATAGTTTGGTAACGCTCAATGAAGGAAATGGGTTACCTGAGCTCATTTTGCTGATTTCATAGATTCTGCGATTCATGAACATAACAAGGCCAAATTAGGCCAAAAATCAATCACACGTAAAATTATACATGAATATGGCCATAACTTCCAATTTCCTTGTCCATATATTAGTTTAAGCATACCCAAATACTAGAATTTATACATAATCATTACCCAACATTTATAGAGTAGTTTAAACCCATTAAAACACATAATTACAGAATTAAATTATGTAAATTATATTGTTCTTGATGCTCTTGAAGGTTTTTGAATAAAAACATAGAATTTACTACTATGGATTCGTTATAAGGTCAAATTCAACCACTCAAGTTTTATTTTGTTCATTTTAGCATGTATAATCATATATAAGTGTAAAATTTAGGGATAATATATGATCAACGCATTAAATTTGTGCGTAAGGGCCATATGGCCATATCACGTACTCTGTAAATTTTTTAAATAACAAGCCAAAATCATACGTCATAATCTTATGAAACCAATGATATGGAAGCACAATATATATATATATATATATATATATATATATATATATAACATGCCTTACAACTCGAATTATTATATATATTCACATAACGACATGATTTTCCAATTATAGAGAGTTACAGAAGTAAGAAAACCATATAAAAACTTTAAAAGACGTAAATAAATAAATTGGGTTGAAGAGATTACCCAAGCGTAGATTACTAGAAAGTGAATTTTCCAACAAAAACTCTCAACTCTCTCTCTGTATCTCTCTCTGTGTTATGCCAGACTTAGAAAAAAAAATGAAAAGGAAGAAAATAAAAGACGTCTGATAAATAAGGAGATGAACTGACGCAATAATGGTCAATTACCCCATCATGGTGAACTGCTCATAACTCCCCTTAGGGCCTTGTTTGGCTGACAAGAATAGGATTTAAACCCATTTAATTTAATAAAGCTTATAATATAGTTTAAGTAATGTCACACTCCTTATAAAATAAATCAATATCTTATTTTATTTATTTTCAATAAAATAATTTCTCATTAATTCACATAGCTACATAATTAATTTCTCATTTAATAATAATATTAAATTATTAAATCTCAAATTAATAATTAAATTAATTAAAATAACATAGGCTTATTAAATACTTCTTTTAATTCAATAAGTTCACATAATCACATACTTCGAATAATAAAAATTCTCCACATTAATTTAATAAATGTAACACATATAATTAAATTAATCTATCACAACTTCATCAATTAATTATTTAATCTAATAATTAATTCATCGAAAAATATTTATTCAATCCAATAAATATTAAAATTAAATTACAAAATTACGGTTGTCACAAAAATAATATAATAAGATAATAATAAAACTAAAAATTTTTGTGATGCAGAAAAATGCCGCCCAAACGTAGAATAACTACACCAGAAGAGTCAGTTAATGATGAGAGAGGACCAGTAGATCCGATACAGAGGCTTGTAGATTTGTTAGGAGAAGCTCTTAGGGGAAGAAATGAACCAGTACCACTCGTTCCCCAAGCAGTCCCAGTCACAAACTTTAAGGATTTTAGGAGTGTAGGACCTCCAAAATTCGTAGGCACTACCGATCCGATCATGGCTTAGACGTGGATCAAAGAGATGGAGAAGGCTTTCACCATCACTCCTGTGGGTGAAGACCAGAAGACGACTTTTGAAACCTATATGATGAGAGGCGAAGTGAACTACTGGTGGGAGGCGAATAAGCAGAATGTAGGAGAAGGGGTAGTCACTTAAGAGAGATTTAAGACTCTGTTCTTCGAGAATTATTTCTCTAAGAGCATGAAAAATAAGATGGAGGTAAAGTTCTGAGAATTTAAGTAAGGAGATATGACGGTGGCGCACTACGCGGCTAAATTCAACGAACTAGCCCGTTTTGCTAAACATCAGGTGGTAGATGAAGAGAGGAAAGCTAGGCGTTTCGAGTAAGGACTGAAGCCTTTGTTGTTTAATAAGGTGTCAGTTCTTCAGATCAATTCTTTTACGACATTGTTGGAGAAGGCCATTATTGCCGAGGGTGAAAGTGAAGCATTAAGTTTGTATAACAAAGAAAAGAAGGGAAAGAGCACCGGAGGAGAGAACCAAGGAGGAAGCAGCAGTGGAGGTAGCAATTTAGGAAAAAAAAAGTGAGAGAACAACAACAACAAAATTCTCAACAATCAAGTGGGGAAGTTTCGAGAAGAGTTTAAAAAGAAGAGGGAAGGATGTCCGAAGTGTGGGAGGTATCACCAGGGTGAGTGTTGGAAAGGGCACAGTGTATGTTACAACTGTGGCCAAGAGGGGCATATTTCGCCCAACTACCCAAAGCCGAAGAAGATTAAAGGATGTTTCGCTTGTGGTTCGGCGGACCATGTGATCAAAGATTTCCCGAAGAAAGGAAGTAGCGGAGGAAGTGGCAAACAAGGAGGGAGTAACAAACTGATGATTGGCAGACCGATGCCATCCAACCGTCCAACTGCCATATCATTTAATATGACCGTTCAGGACGCCGTAGCATATAAGGACGTTATGTTAGGTATCATCCCGATTAATGATATAAATGCCCATGTATTATTTGATTCAGGTACCACCTGTTCTTTTGTATCTGAGGAATTTGCTAGTCGACTTTATTTACCCCGAGAACGATTAGGAAATCCCTTGAATATAGAAGTTGTGAATAAGGAAGTAATCCCTGTAGAGTATATTTACCGAAATTGTCAAGTAAATATTAGAAATCATGAACTAAGCATAGACTTAATTCCGATAAGATTGGGAGAATTTGACATAATATTGGGAATGGATTGGTTGTATAACCATGCTGCGATAATTGACTATTGGAATAAAAGTGTGAACCTTCAGACTCCAAATAAATCTAAGGGGGTATTTTATAGTAGCTCATCGCTTAAGCAATCGTGCGACGCCCCCAAATCCCGGAATCTTCCAACCCGACATATGGTGCTACACGGTACTACAGTTCACACAAACATTCAATTGAAAAGCCTCAACAAAATGAATATGTCTTATATATATTCCAAATAATATTCCCTTCCCAGGTTCTTTATAACCAATACATAAGTTCTTTATCATAATATCAAATACATTACAACATTAACCCTATACTATTACATAGACAATTCAACGGTCTGCCTTAGCCTTCCCTTTATCTTTACCAGATCCTTCGGCCTATTTGGTCTGAGCGGCATTCATATGGTTCAAGCAAGAGTGAGCATAACTAGCTCAACAAGTACAATAATTCCATTTAACAATATGCTTGAATCATACAAATCATATATCTTCAATAACTGAACAATAGTTATGAAGTACTATCCATAATTCAAAATAACACTTCTCTTTTCTTCAAAATGTTTTACAATAACGACATTCAGTAAAACATCAATTCTGGTCCAAGACCTTGAGTATTTCATACTTTCTTTGAAAAGGACAACCCGACACTAAGTCCGTCAGTCTGACATTACTTACGAGCACGTCTAGGTGATCAGCCTATAGTACTCTATGTTGATCAACACTATATTCTTTAAACGTATGTACGTTTAAGTTATGGCAACCTCACGTGCATGTCGTTTGATGACAAAACATTTGTTTAGCATACTCAGTCTTAATTTGAAAACCACACCAAAATAGTTTGGTAAAACATTGACCATACTTCAATAGATTATAAGAAATCTAACATATCGTAAGTCTAGCCGAAAGAATTGACTTTGACTTCATCATACATCAATTCACGCGTAAGAATACATGAATCACAAAACTCGTCTAGATTGAACATAGACAAGGGTTAGAACACTTGCCTTCAACATCTGCTACGGCTATTACACTTTCTCTTTAAGTCTTTAAGGTCTCTACAATATATAATTACATAACGTAACACATTAGGTCATGAATAAACATATATGGATCCTATTGAATCTTATCCTTCTTCTCAATCTAATCATGTATTAGATTTGTTACTATTGGTTCCGGCTTGCTGTTATAGTTTATGTCGTCATTACGTTCACGTTCGATTGATTATCTTCAACCTTTAGTTATCATACTTAAGGTTTAACAATGTCTTAAACAATGTTATATTTAAGCTTTAGTTCATTACTAATCAATTAATGTTCATGCTTTACTTAAAAACTTTCCTTACTGTGCAATCCCTAAGGCTGGCACTGCGGCGCAAGCTATTGCTCTCTGTCCCACGTCGCGGCACGACTCTCAGGTAAGGTAATGCGGTCTCGATTAATCGTGGCACCAAACTCAAGATAATCTACAATATGCGACGCCAAATCTTAAATAGCTTCGGGTGCATGGCTAGTAAGCTATGACCCACTTAATAGCTTGAAATTTGGCATAACGATGCGACTCGTGCACAGAGATAGAAATGACAGATTTTGAACTTTTGTGAACTTCCCGGACTCCAAATTTTATCATTTTAAGTCCGAATTGGCTCTTTTAAAAGACATTAGCTCACAAATCACATACTCTACGTGTTTATGCAAGAATTTTACATTTTTGACTTTGTTAACTCAAAATTCACCTATTAGTTCATTTTTAATGAAAATGATAAACGTTCGTGAACGTTCAACGCTCATTTCTTTGTTCTAAGTTAGAATTTAGTCATTTTTGAGTTTGCAACTCTATAATGCCAAATAAGACTTGTCTTCATCGAAAACCAACGTTTTCAAGCTCAATATCAAAATTCGACTTCCAATCCGAGAATTTCACGATTTCGACGATTAACGTCTAATCGTGTTAATTCCGGCATAAATTCGTTACTTATGATTTGTTCATCATTTCAAATGGACACTAACCATCATACTAACATCTTAACATAGATATTATATTAACTTATTTGCATAATAAGTTATTACTTTTTCTTCATAAGTTTATAACTTATAAAAGTATAAACTACTTTTAATTTCATTTCAAATGACTTATAATAGTTTAAGTCTTCTAACCAACATCCTTACATCTTCTTATCATACAAACTTCATTCATGTAAACATGTTACAAGTTCTTACAAGTTCTTCCTTAGTTCATAACTTATCTATGAACAAAGTGTTTATTCACGGCTTATTAAGACTTAAGTCCTTTGAGTATTTATTTTCTTTACTTTCTAGCATACATGTCCATCAATCAACACTTCTCTTATCAACCTACAATTGTAGAGATGGAAGATTAATGATATAGAAGGCTTACCCTTGATGATCAAGCTTGTTCTTCTTCTTTTCTAATAGTGGAAGTCTAGCTTATTCTTACTTATTACCTTTAACAATTAAGTTGAAAGTTCTTGGATGAAAGTTAACAAACAACAAATGAAATCCAAGCTTTCTTATTTATAGGACAACCAAGGTTAGGGCATATTGGTCAATAAACCAATCCCACCTCCTTAATCACCTCCTTACTATTCATTACTTCACAATTAATTTAACTTGCCCATCACTTCATTTTCTTGCTCATCACATTATTTACTTGGTCATCACATTCAACCATGTGATCATGGGTTGCCCCATGGGTCACCCTAACCCATTGGATTAATAGTTTGGGCTTTAGGTTTAATTAACTTATCTTACGCTTTAGGCTTGTATTAACAAACTCACTTGGGCTTTACCATTTCTTACACTTGGGCTTGAACATTAACTTCTATTGGATTTTATAAATTGCTACACAATCCTACAAGTCCATTTCATTTGGCTTAAAGCCTTAGAACATATACTTTACGTATTATTCTCGTATTCTCACTCATATACTTATTCAACATATACAACATACCATCATTCATACATACTCATATAATACTTCGTATCATACTCGTATTCATTTCCTCGTATAATACCTATGTATTATATGATCATCACTTTTAGCTCCTTAACGCTTTATTTTCCCTAACGTTCTCAAATTAAGTCCGCACTCAAATTATTTTCCATACTCAAATTATTATCACATAATTCATCTTACCTCGATATTTTATCATTACGTATTTCTCGGAAGTTCAAAAATAATTCCTGGACAGAAATTGATGAATAGTGTTTTTTAAAAAATTTCTCGGAAAACTTTTATTTTTGTCTTGGAAATTCAAACACTTTAATTCCTTCACATAGTCAAAATACTACGACGTTCCAACATTTCTAGCTTATAGAATGACATTCATCTTACTAACACGTAATAATAACAAATAATATAATTTTATTCATTATTTAATTAAATAAAATTATTTTACAATAGATCTGAATTTCTCGGTCGTTACATTATTCCCCCCTTATAAAGATTCTGTCCCCAGAATCTCGTCTCACATTATGCAAATAATTGAGGTAATCCTTCCTTATCTTTTCTTCCAATTCTCACGTTGCTTCCGCAGAACTTGCTCTTTTCTATCGATAATTTGAATCGGCACCTCTTCGTACGTTAAGTCCTTCTTGATATGAATAGGCTCATACTCTATTACGTGCTTATAATCTGACTTATAAGGATGTAACACAGATACGTGAAACACGTTATGTATTCGTTCTAGGTCTGGAGGTAATGCTATCATATAAGCTACCTCGCCTACCCGTTTTAACACTTCAAAAGGTCCTATAAACCTTGGACTTAACTTTCCCTTCTTTCCAAAGCGTATCTTTTCTTTCCAGGGAGATAGCTTTAGAAACACGTAAGAGCCTACTTTAAACTCCCTATTTTCTCGATGTGAATCCGCGTACTTCTTCTGTCTGTCTTGAGCTGCTATGAGACGCATTCGTATCAACTTCACTACCTCCACTGTCTGCTACACAAATTCTGGCCCTAGCATTCGGCGTTCTCCCACTTCGTCCCAACATAATGGTGTTCTACGTTTTCTTTCGTACAAAGCTTCGTAAGGCAGCATACCTATGCTTGCATGATAACTGTTATTATACGCAAATTCTACTAATGGTAGATGATCATCCTAACTACCCTTAAAATCCATGACGCAAGATCTCAGCATATCTTCTAACGTCTGAATTGTTCTTTCACTCTGGCCATCAGTTTGTGGATGATAAGCCATACTCAACTTCAGCTGCGTTCCCAACTATTCTTGCAGACTCCTCCAAAAATTCGATGTGAATCATGGATCACGATCTGACATAATCGAAACTGGTACTCCATGTCTAGAAATTATTTCCTTAACATAAAGTTTAGCTAACTGGTCTAAGTTATACTTTACCTTAATTGGCAAAAAGTGAGCCGACTTCGTCAACCGGTCCACTATTACCCAAATCGCATCATACCCTTTCATTGTAATCGGAAGTCCCACCACAAAATCCATCGTGATATGCTCCCACTTCCACTCCAAGATCTCCAATGATTGTAGCAAGCCACTTGGTCGTTGTTGTTCAGCTTTAACTTTCTGCCAAGTCAAGCACCTACACACATACTCGACGATCTCTCTCTTCATGTTCGGCCACCAAAAACTCTGTCGAAGGTCTTGATACATCTTAGTATTACCAGGATGAATCTAGAACCTCGAACTATGAGCTTCTTGTAAGACTTGCTCCTTTAAATCCGTCTCATTCGAAACCCAAATTCTTCCTTCAAATCTCAATAAACCCTCGTTATCGAGAGTGTACTTTAAATCTTTTTCATTGGTTAATCGCTTCGTTATTCGGTCACACTCATCAGTTTTGAGCTGCACCTCCTTGACTCTCTCTACAATAGTATATTGAATCTCTGTCGCAAACAGTATCTACCCCGATTCACACGACAACTTCACCTCTATCTCCACTCTAGCCATCTATGTTATTAACTCAGTTTGAGCCGTTAACATAGACAACATCTCTTGACCCTTTCTACTTAAGGCCACGACAACTACATTGGCTTTTCCAGGGTGATACAGGATTTCACAATCGTAATCCTTTATCAACTTCAGCCATCTCCTTTGTCTCATATTCAACTCCTTCTGTGTGAAGATATATTTTAGACTCTTATGGTCCGTGTATATCTCACATTTTTCTCCGTAAAGATAATGTCTCCATATCTTCAAGTTAAAAACTACTGTGGCCAGTTCCAGATCATGAGTAGGGTAAACTTTCTCATAATCCTTCAACTACCTTGATGCATACACAATGACCTTGCCATGCTGCATGAGCACGCAACCAAGTCCTTTATGCGAAGCATCACTATAAACTACAAAATTTCCTGTGTCATTGGGTAATGACAAAACAGGCACTTCACTCAACCTCATCTTTAGTTCTTGGAAACTGTCTTCGCATTTCTCAGTCCACACGTATTTCACCGTCTTCCTTGTCAAGTTAGTCAACAGAGTAGCTATCTTCAAAAAATCATGGATGAATCTCCGATAGTATCCCGCTAACCCTAGGAAACTCCGCACCTCAGTCGGCATTTTTGGTTGTTCCTAATTCATCACGGCTTCCACCTTCACTGGATCTACAGAAATTCCCACATGGTCAATGACATGACCTAAGAATTGTACCCTTTCTATCCAAAATTCACACTTAGTGAACTTTGCATATAACTTCTCCTACCTCAGTGTCTCCAACACTATTTTTAGGTGTTCATCATGATCTTCTGGCATCTTAGAATAGACGAGAATATCATCGATAAACACCACGATGAACTTGTCCAAATATTGTTTGAACACCCTGTTCATCATATCCATAAATGTAGCTGGTGCATTAGTCAACCCAAATGACATTATCAGAAACTCGTAATAACCATAACGAGTCCTGAATGTTGTCTTTGGTACATCCTCCTTCTTAACCTTAAACGGGTGATACCCCATCCTCAAATCTATTTTAAAAACATATTTTGCCCCATTCAACTGATCAAAAAGATCATCGATCCTGGCAATGGGTATTTATTCTTTATCGTTAACTTGTTAAACTCTCGATAGTCGATATAAAGTATTAACGATCCATCCTTCTTCTTTACAAATAGTACCGGTGCTCCCCAAGGAAAAACACTCGATTGTATGTACTTTTTGTCCAACAGTTCTTGTAACTGTACCATCCACTCCTTCATTTCCACTGGCGCTATACGATGTGGTGCCCTGAAAATTGGTTCTGCTCCTGGCATAATATCTATTACAAACTCGGTCTCCCCATCCGGTGGAAGACCCCAACAATTCACTTGGAAATACGTCCGTGAATTCTTTAACTATAGGTATTTATTCCATGGTCGCTCCCACTCTCTGGGTATCAACAACATGGCACATATAACCTACACATCCCTTCCTCAATAATTTCCTAGTTTGTGTCAAGGTAAGACAACACGAATGCCCTGGCGATCTATTACCGTAAAATACTACCTGAGGTTGTCTTAACGTTCTAATATTCAAATATTTCTTTTGATAATCTATAATTGCCCCATGGTTAAACAACCAATCCATTCCGAGAATTACATCGAATTCTCCTAACTTTATCGGTATCAAATCTACATATAATTAACAACCCCATATGTCTACGCAACAACTCCTATGAATATCTTCAATATGAATTATCTCTTCGTTTGTTACCTTAATATTTAAAGGTATAGGAAACTTTTTGGGAAGTAATTCTAATTGTCTAGCAAAAGCACATGCTATAAATGAACAAGTAGCACCCGAATCAAACAGCACGTAAGCATTTATGTCGTTGATTGAAATAATACATGTGACTACGTCCCCTGATGAAATTGCATCTTGGACAGTCATGTTAAAGGTGTGGGCCATCGGCCTAGTAGGCTGTGTTGGACCACTAATAGATAACTTACTGCTATTAGCGCCCATATTCCCTTTCGTCTCCTTCTTCGGGCAGTTCTTTGCTATGTGGTCAGTTGACCCACACACAAAGCATCCATGGTTTTTCTTTGGACTTGGACAGTTAGGTGAAATATGCCCTTCCTATCCACAGTTGTAGCATACAGGCTTGCCCTTGAGACAGACTCCTAAATGAGTTTTCCAAAATAACTACCTCATTCGAGTTGGTTTCATTGTGAGCCTCTATTTTAACTATTGGCTTCGATATTAGCTCGGGTGTATGGATTTGATCCTTCTTCGTGCTATAAGCATATAACAAGCCTTTTCCACCAGACATCTACACATATAAATTATCCTGATTAGCGTATAGTATATACACACATCAAATAATTGTTTAATATAAGTTATCTTTTATTTTGTTTGACGATGAATTTATCTAATTCATCTCCTTTTAAACTCTATATGAGTTATTTGTATTTTTAATGTTTCCCTCTATTCTAAGGTTATAGCCTAAGGTCTATCCCACCTAAGGTTTGTAACCTTAAAGCTCTGATACCATATTTTGATGCCCCCAAATTCAGGTACTTGAAACCCAAACTCGGTGCTTCATGATACCATTTCTATGAGCGGAATAATACTAATAATAATAACAATAATATAGATACCAAACTTAATTTACATATCAAAGTTTTCTAATCCCAAGTACGCAACCTTTAAACATTCATTACAATACATGATAGATAATATATATCATCCTCATCTTTATAAAGTATAACTATTACATAAGATAACATAAAATTCATTCAGCAACCTTTCCTTTTCCCTTGTTCTTAGAAGAGCCTTCAGGTTGTTCACACTTAGCTAAACACATTTAAATTTAAGCAAGAATGAGCATTTGAGTGTCCAACAAGTAATAGCAATAGTAAATATTAGCTGAAAGAAGTTAATGTTTTCTTTATACGACACTTCTACAACGAATCAACAGTTGTGAAGTAAGCTGAATCAATAATAACAATATATTAATTCTATATCAAATTTTTGAAACTACATACTGACTATAACTAGAGATTAGTCGATAGACTATGAACATTGTTTTCTATTTTCGAAAAGGTTAAACAGAACTTCATCTGTAAACCGTCATAACTTACAGGCACGGGGGGTGATCAGTCCGTTATGCCATGTATTGATCAATACTACATGCAAGAACGATATTATCATTTATCTATCCACCTTTGGCACACAAAATTTTTCCCGTGTACAGGATGTTTATACTTAGTCGGGAATCGGAACCAAAATAATTTGGTCGAATAATAATATAGTTCTATCTTGTTCAACAATATTTTTAAGTTTGTGTCTAGCTGGATCAAATAACTTAGACAACTTTTAATTTAACGTATACATAATAAAAATTAATAAGTATTTATCAACATGTGATTAAATACAATGATTATCCAGGTGAGGACACTTGTATAACCATATTTAGAAATTAACGAACAGAATAAATATCTGAATTAAACAATAATACTGTACTGATAAATAATGATCGGATACATAATCGATAACAATAGAGTTAATATTCTGGCACAATGATAATATAATTTTGAAACTTTCTTATTTATGTCCATTGCATAAAGTAAATGCAAAGGTAGGATACTTACCTGGTCTGCTGCTTACAATACGCAACATAGTTTTATCTTTTATATAGCGACCTATCAGTAATAAGATCATTCATTCAATTAGAATAGTATATCCTAACACATAGTACTGCTATTTGCAGTCAGCACATTACCTAATCACATTGTTACATAGGTTTAGCATTCATTGGATCACAAACAAACACGTATCTAATCAAATTATCTAAGTTCAGATCAATTTCTGAAACATGTCGGTGTACCGACGCTTTATCGGGTAATTATCGAGTTTAAGACTCTATACCAAATTTCAATATAACTTAAACATTGGTCAAATTATGTTTAAATGACTTATAATAATTATTAAACAATTATTATAATCTATCATAATTTTTTTAAACACAAGAATCATTATTAAATAATTTAAATATTAAATAATTCTACTATATTAATATTTAATTAATATTAAACTATTAATGAAACCATTGCCGAAATATTATAGTTATTTATAATAACTTAGAATATTTTTAAAGTATTAATATTACCCTTAAATGATTTTTAAAACATTTAAAATCATTTTTAAATAATTACCATTAATATTTAAATATTAATGTATTATTTATCAAAATATTAAAAGTCATTAATTTAAACTTAAAATGTTTTTAATTCATTTATAGACTTTCTAAATGATTTTTAAATTAATAAAACCATTTTAAACTTTTTATTTAATATAAAAATTAAATAAATTTAATATCATTAATATTAAATTAATATCATTAATATTAAATTACTAATGAAATTATCCTTTAAATATTAAAAGTTATATTTTATAACTTAAAATATTTTTAAATACTTTATTTTCATTTTAAATGATTTATATAATATTAAAATCATTTTAATTAATTAATTTAATATAATTATTAAATAAATTTAATTTTATTAATATTAAAATATTAATGTTTTTCATGACAAAATATCAAAAGTTATATTTTATAACTTAAAATATTTTATAACCTTTAAATCACTTTTATATGATTTTTAAATCATTAATTCTATTTTTCATAATTTATTTAATACATTTATTAAATATCTTAATTATCATTAAAATTAATTTATTAATGAAATTCATCACAAAATATTAAAAGTCATTAAAAATATTTTCTTATATCATAATATAATTTTAAATGATTTTTCAAGTATTAAAATCATTTTTAAATAATTTACTTAATATAATAATTAAATAAATTAAATATCTTTAATAAATATTAAATATTTATGAAATATATTAAAAATTATTAAAAACTAATTTTCAGACTTTAAAATAATTTTTATTAATTTAATTTATATTTTTAATAATTTAAAACTAATTTTCTCTAACTATTTAATAAAAATATAATTTTCAGAAATTAAGTGTCTCTAAAGGTTCTTTAGGCGACAAAACTGTCGCTGAATGTGTTCTTGGCCAAACCTAGAACCTTCAAGTCAGTGACCGAGATAGGAGGTTTGACCAAGATTTATTGTCCGATCATGAGGTTTCTAGGTAGGATAAGGGTTAGATCTTGTAGTACTAGTGTAATACTACATGATCCAGTAACAAACAAGGTTATACGTCCTCACAATAAGGAGATCTAAGCCCCACAAATCTTTTCAGACACTATTCTTCAATTTCTGGGTTTTTCAGAATTGAAGAACAGTTTATGCTACGTACCACTTTTGGGGCTCTGAACCTTGGCATTCCAGCCTTAGTTTGTAGGATCTAATGATTCAATCCAATAGTCCATATGTTAAGCTACAAATATCATGCATTATAACAGTCTAGAAACATATTATGAGAAAAATATAAGCCGGTCAAAGCATTGTCAGAATCATGTTCTTCACGAATCTGGGTTTTCCAGAAATGGAACCCAGGCAGTTGGTCAACCTAGGTTTGACCTTATATAATTTTGATTTCGTTAATCATCTAGGTGATATAAAGGCTCAGATATGTAGTCCATATGTTAGACTACAACATAAATAGAACAACTTGGCCAAACAGTTAAAACACAGCAAGATCTAGGATCTCAAAAGTCACTGTCAGACCATTCTAGGTTTATGGACTGCCTAGAAACCAGTTGGTCAATGCTGGTCAACGCTCTTTGACTGCTCATATCTTGCGTTTTAGACATGATTTGACCCTATTTCCGGTTCCAGATCATAATCCACATGACAAAGAACATATCCATAACATAAAACACACATAACACTTAACACAGAAAGATCTAGAGGCTCTGACATTCGTTGTCAGACCACAGTTTTAAAATTTTTCCAGATTTTGTAAATCATTAAATCCGAGCCTATAGATGTTATAGATCTAACATCTATCAACCCAGATCATTGATTAACACCTTATACAACATGATTAAACATAAAAACACCAGATCTAACATAGCATACATGATTAAAATTTTGGCTTAGGGTGAAAGTAGTAGGCACACAAGCCAATCATGTTTGATGATAAAGCATATACTTTGTAACAATCTTATTCATTTATTAATAAAAAATATTAATTTATTAAAGGCTTTTAATTATCTAAATGATGCTGTTTTATAATATGTGATAAACCCATAGTTTTAAGCAATGCTTTTAGAATAATGATGATCAAAATTCTAATGAGATTTAAATTCTTAGAAAGCTTAAAACTAAAATAGTTTCCAGTCGTTGGATTACTAAATTGGGGATTAGTGAATCCGGATAGATTGGTACATACGTTGCTTGCTCATTAGATGAGGATGATTGATCTCATGATCATTTGTATGGAGACACTAAAGCAAGTATGTAGGTGCTTATTAGAGAATAAGTTCACTGAACGTGGCTCGCTAAGGAATACCTAATGGAGTTTTACTTGCCTGTTAATAGGAATTCATGTAGTGATAGTAGTACAAGTGATCATTGGACTTGAGATCATCATAGTATCTTGTGTATGATGAGTTATACTTTGACTTATTCCTTAAGACTCTTAGGGTATATCAAAGGGTATGCTTGGGTATAATAATTTGTACATGGAGATAATCTATGATCAATAAAGAATCTACCACTTATAGTAAAAGAAGAGAAATGTCCTATGTGATTCGATAAATGACAACCCAGTAGTCCTTGGCCAAGGCAGAATGAAATTAGAAAGGAGTTTCTAATTTGCATTATTAATTTGGAGTTTTGCATTTAAGAACGAAATACATATAATTAAATAAAATAAGACTTGACAGTAATTTCATGTCTTATATTTAATTGGGACATTGTATGGTGGAAGGATTGAATTGTACGGTAACTATTTACTCAAAGGTTCTTTTATGATTAATGTTGAAATCTATATTATCTGGAAAGTCGTTGATCTCTAGGGAGACTTATCCCTATTGTAGAATAAATATTATTTATTTAAATAAATTAATAGTTTAATTTATTTATTTAAATAAGATTAGAAATGTTCTAATTGATTTATTCACAATCGGTTTAATATGGAGAACCTAAATGGTCACACCATAAAAGGAAGAATAATTATTTAAGAAATAAATGGCATAATCGTAATAATAAGTTAAGTATATTTAATTTAATCTATGGTGATAGAATAAATTAAATAACTTAATATTTATTATTTAATATTTTGGAAATATTAAATATAAATTAATAAGAGGAGTCTTATTATTATTACTATTAATATTATTTAATTCTTAAAGAAGTTTGGGAATTAATTAATAAAATTACTCTCATATATTCCTAATAAAATTAGGAGGTTAAATTAATTAAAAGTGTTCAATTAATTATCCTTAATAAGATTAGGGAGCTTAATTAATTAAAGGAATTTAATTAATTAAATAATACTCTATTTTCTAATTAGATTAGAAAGGGTTAACTGATATCTTTATAAGAGGAGTCTTATATTAGATATCAATATACGTATTTAATAGTTAGAGAGTACACCTTTTCCTATAGAGATAGAAAACTAGGGTTTTGCCAAATACCCATCTTCTTGAATCTTTCTTTTTCCTTGGTGGATTACCTCTAGAGGCCAAACACTTGGGTGGCTAACAATGATCAAAGAACCAAACTCGATGGATTCAAGTTGAACGCGAAAAAGATTGGAGGTAAACTTGTACCCGAGGAAGCTCGAATCTTCAAGGGTATAATTCTTATTCTTCTTCTTTTCGTTTAATTAATAATTGTTCATAAAAGATGATCCGGGTATATAGTTTGTCAAATTTTAAAACTCTAATTTTCCATGCTTCTGCTTTTTTTGTGCAATTTGATTGCGTTCATGAATATTACAAACCTAATAGTGATATCAGAGCCAAACCTTTATGCGAATTATTAATTATTTTAATTTGATATGTATATTGATATGTATTTAGAACAATTTAATTAGGCATAATTTTGTTGTATAAAATTAAAAAAAATTGGTACTATTTTTTTTCTCGCTGTTCCGTGTTTTGATTAATTGTTAAGGAGGTTGATCCTGCTCATTAACCGAATTAATCATATATAATCAGTTTGCATGACTGTTTGGTTTATTAGGAAATTAGTGATATATATATATATATATATATATATATATATATTATACCGTTTTCTGTGAATCACGTGAATAATATTTACTCCTAAAGATGTGCATTTAGGAATTAATTACTTTCATGCACATGTGGATGCAGAGATTAGGAATAATATATATTTGCAATCATGGTTACAGGATTTGCTTTTGGAAAGCATATTACTAATCTATTATATATATATATATAATATATATATTCTTAATAATTTTATAATTAAAATAAAAACTTTATTTTAATATTAAAATGAAAAGTTTATTTTAATCTTAAAATAAAAGTTTATTTTAATTTTAAAATTGGATTTCATGCTAACTAATTAGAGTTGGAATTGAATTCCATGATAACTAATTGGAGTTGAAATTGGATTTTTTGTTTCCTAAAATAAAGGAGTTTATTTGTGAATAGGAAAGTGAATCCATCTTTCCTTAAACAAGGGAGTTTATTTAGATATGAAATAAGATCTCATATAATTCAAAATAAATGAGTTTCTTTGTGAATAGGAAAGAGAATCCGTGTTTCCTTTAATAAAGAGTTTTTTTATATTTTGAATTGGATTCCATAATTAATTAAAATAAATGAGTTATTTTGATTAAAGATTTTGATTAAAATAAATAGTTTATTTTATTCAAAATAGGATAAATTAAAATAAAAGAGGTTTATTTTGATTTAAATTTGGATTAAAATAAAAAATTTATTTTGATTCAAAATTAGATTTTATGCTAACTAAATTTGTCCATTAAATGATATCAATATATATATTGAATGTTTATTATTCATGAGATGAATGTTATTTATTGATGCATATGGTGATATGTATGATAATAAATGGGATTGATTATGGACTATTGACCAATGTGATTGAATTTTATTTTAGTTGGATGCATGAATGTATGGGTTTTATTAAATGGGGTCTGCGTACCTCGTCTTCTCTAATTTTTCTTAATGTAAATTATATCTCTCTCCTATGTACTTCCCCTTGACTGCTGATCAATGTTTCTATTTATTTTAAATAGTTTTGTAATAGGAATGTTAGAATTATTTTGAAGAATTGGAGATCAAGGATCAAGGAGCGCTTGAAGACCCGTTTGTAATGGAGCCCAGGTTTATATGTAATACTTATATTTAAATAATAATTCTTGCACCCCTAGGGTTTGACCTTTTGGTTCACTTGGTGGCTCTAGTGAACCAAACTAGAATAAAAGTTCATAATCAATCCGAGTAGAATATAGTATTCTACATGTGCATGCTTATACTATATATATATATATATATATATATATATATATATATTATATATATTATGCAAACATGCTTCAAATGTTAATTAATATGATGCGTATTTTATATATATATATATATATATATATATATATATATGTGTGTGTGTGTGTGTGTGTGTGTGTGTGTGCATGCACGCTAAACAAGATGAGACAAATTAATAACAAACTCCTCAAATTTTTTATATTAAGTCCTAAGCGTTCAAAGATATTTGGAATATCGAACGTCGCCTTCTAGCATGATAAAATAATAGAGTATTAATTAATTATTATAAGTTTGTTGTGTCACCACAAGGCTTATCTTAATCCTTTGAGATGTTAATTTTATCACATTTGATGCTTATAAAGAAAATTGAACAATATTATTTTGTTGTGTCACCACAAGAATAATATTTTTCTTTTTTGAATATATGGAGTGCTAGGTTGGACTTAACTTATATCATTTTAGTTCGGATGTGCACACACTTGACCATTATGATCTAAGAGGCAAAATACAAGGAGTTGCATAGTTGATGTAATTGATAAGAGCTGTCTACCTATTTATTTATATATAGTTTGTTGTGTCACCACAAGGCTATATACATTTGAAATGAGATCCTTATTCTCACTAGCATATCTTTAATTTTATATTGCTGAACTATATATATTGAGGGTAATATAGTTTGAAGAAAATAGTGGGAGATACCAATTTAAAACAAGACCTAATTTATTTTGGTAATTAATAAAAGAATGTATGCTAAAATGTTGTTAAGAATAAATTCATTTACAAAATTTTACAATGTCTAAAATTACTATCACTGCGTAGCATATTAGATGGTAAATTAATCGGACCAAATTAAATGGATTGGTTAAGGAAATTGAGAAAAGTTCTCACAGCTGAAAAGCTATCTTATGTCCTTAATACGCCTATCCCTACAATGGTTGCAGACCATGCCTCTGAGGAAGAGATTGCTACTTTTAGAAAGTGGCAAGATGATGCACAGTTGGCTCAACGCATCATGCTCGCATCCATGAGTAACGAGCTTCAGCATCAGCATGAAACTATGGATGCTACTAATATATTCCTGCACATCAAGTAGTTGATGGTGAGGAAAGTAGGACTGATAGATATAAGATATCTAAGGAGCTCTTTCGATTTAGAATGACCGATGTCACTACCGTATAGTTAAAAGTCCTTAACATTATCAATTTGATTGATCAATTAGGACAACAGGTTTTGTCATGGATGGAGAGTTGATCCAATATTTGATCTCGCACTCACTCCCGGACTCCTTTCACAATTGTTGTGAATTCTTCATATGAACAAGCTAGATATCAGCCTCGCTGATTTGCTTAACATGTTAAAAAATGTTGAGAGTCACTTTCCAACCAAGAAAGACCATGTCTTACTGGTAGGGACCAAAGGATCTTCTGAAAAAGAAGAAAGATTCTAAGAAGGTAAATAGAAAGGCAAAAAGAAAGGATAATAAGAACAAAACTGATACGGATAGAAAAGGAGTTTGCTTCCACTGCAATAAGCCTGGACACTAGAAAGAAACTGTGAGAAGCATCTTGCAGTGGCTAACCAAAAAAGCTTAGTGAAGTTTCGATTACAAATACAAATTTGATCATAATTTAAAATAAAATTTTCTTTAAGTCAAGGTTCTACTTGGGTATTGGATACCGGCTTTGGTTATCATAAATATAGATTTATGAAGGGACCAAGCAGAAGTAGAAAGCTAAACAAAGATAAGTAATTCAATGTGTGGGAAATGAAGCAAATGTTGCTACATTAGCCATAGAAACTTATAGTTTAGCAATGCCTACGGGCAAATCTATTAAATCAATAAGTTGTTATTGTATTCCAGTACTTGTTAAAAACATTATTTCTATTTTGTTGTTGGACAATGAAATCTTTGGTATTATATTAAAGAAAAATTATTGTTCTATTTATAATAATAATATTTTATATAGAATTGGAATATTCCTTAATGGATTTTGTATACTTGACTTGCGTGAAACTTTATTTTGCAAATTGAACAAACTAGTATAAGAAAAGGAGATGATCATTCAAAGAGTTGAATGTTTGTATTTGATGAAATACAAGTATGAATTATTTGAAAGGTTCAAAGAATTCAGAAGTGAAACTAATTTGAAAAGTAATAAGATTCTTTGATTAGATCAAGGAATAAATATTTGTTTAATAAGTTTTTAGATCATCTCAAATGGTTTTCTCATAATGGACGCCTCCTAATTTGCAATAATTGATACATGTATTTGAAAGGAAAAATCGTACCTTGTTGGACATGGTACGGACCATAATGATTTTACCAACATTTCAGTATCCCTCTGGGGTCATGCCTTAGAAATGGCTGCATATCTACGAAAAAGGTAATCTCAAAATCCGGCCCCAAGACTCCATAAAAGTTATGGACAGGGAGGATTCCTAATCTTAAGTATTTAAAGATAAGGGGTTGTCCAGCTTATGTGAAAAGGTTTCAAAGGATAAGCTTGTGACAAGATTTGACAAGTACAGATTTGTGTGACATCCTAAAGTAAATTTAGGATATATGTTCTATAATCCTACTTAGAAAAAGGTGTTTGTTGCAAAACACGCTGCCTTCTAAGATAAAGATGTTTATCATTGAAAGGGCTAGTGGGAGGATAATACATCTTGAAGAGTTCAAGAACCACAAAACACTATAAGTCAAATAAGAGGAACCTATAGATAGACCTATTGTACCACAACCGAATCGTAAATCTGGAATAGTACCAAAGATATCTAGGAGGTATGGATTCATCATAGATGATGATGATGAGGTACACATCATAGAAGATGATAATTCAATTACATACGATGAGGTAAGAGTTGTAGACACTTAGAGAAATGGATTGAAATAAGCCTCTCAAAAATGGAACATTCATTTTGATGAAACAAATCAAAAGAGTTTGATTTTATCACAAATAAGAATGAACCTAGTGTGTACAATAGGGTTAGTGGGAGTTCCATGACATTCCGAATATTATATGTTGATATACTATGAATAAGGAATGACATACTAATGCTATAATCAATAAAGATAAAATTGTCTAAACATTCCTTCATGAATAATTTGGGAAGAGTATCTTAATTAGGGATACAAACCTATATAGATAGATTTAAGAGGATACTCGATTTATCCCGAAAAACATATATTCATTTGATGCTAAAGTCGTTTAGCATGGTAAACTCCATGGGATGTCTCATGTTGATGAGCCCTGGAGTGTATCTCTCTTAATAGTCCCCATAGACTCATAAAAGAGAGATCGCATGAGTAACTATCATGTATGCAATGAAATATACGAGACCTGATGTTGATTAGTCATATTCTGGAGAAGATCACTGTAAGACAGTGAAAAACATCTTAATATACTAAGGATGTGATAATATCATGGTGGGTCTGAATTAAAACTAGAGGGCTTAACAGACTCAAGTTTTTCAGACAGACCAAGACGACATAAAATCCACTTTAAGGTAAAAGGTTATCTTGAACGGGTGGTGTAGTGAATTAGAAAGGTTTCAAATAGCAAAGAGTTGCTAGTTTAGTGATAAAGACAAAGTATATAACTATAAATGAAGCTACAAGTTGATTGTTTGGATGAAAAGTTCATTACAGAACTTGGAATAGTTCCTAAGTCTCATCTTGGATCTAAACATGTGTTGTGGCACTTTCATTTGATTATGGAATCATTGAAAGATGGGAAATCACTATAGAGATAGTGGACTCTCAGGAACAACATTACATATCCATTTACTGAAGCTTATCCAACAGCAGGATAATCATCACTTAGAGAAGAAGAGTATGAGATACTATGACGATTGGCTTTAGTACAAGTGGGAGATTGAAAGTAGTATGTACACAAACCAATCATGTTTGATGATAAAACATATACTTTGTAATGATCTTATTCATTTATTAATAAAAAGTATTAATTTATTAAAGGCTTTTAATTGTCTACATGATGCTGTTTTATAATATGTGATAAACCCATAGTTTTAAGCAATGCTTTTAGAATAATGATGATCAAAATTCTAATGAGATTTAAATTCTTAGAAAGCTTAAAACTAAAATAGTTCTCAATCGTTGGATTACTAAATTGGGGATTAGTGAATCCGGATAGATTGGTACATACGTTGCTTGCTCATTAGATGAGGATGATTGATCTCATGATCATTTGTGTGGAGACACTAAAGCAAGTATATAGGTGTTTATTAGAGAATAAGTTCACTGAATGTGGCTCGCTAACGAATACCTAATGGAGTTTTACTTGCCTGTCAATAGGAATTCCTGTAGTGATAGTAGTACAAGTGATCCTTGGACTTGAGATCATCATAGTATCTTGTGTATGATGAGTTATACTTTGACTTATTCTTTAAGACCCTTAGGGTATATCAAAAGGTATGCTTGGGTAAAATAAGTTGTACATGGAGATAATGTATAATCAATAAAGAATCTACCACTTATAGTAAAAGAAGAGAAATGTCCTATGTGATTCGATAAATGACAACCCAGTAATCCTTGGCCAAGGCAGAATAAAATTAGAAAGGAGTTTCTAATTTGCACTATTAATTTGGAGTTGTGCATTTAAGGATCGAAATACATATAATTAAATAAAATAAGACTTGATAGTAATTCCATGTCTTATATTTAATTGGGACATTGTATGGTGGAAGGATTGAATTGTACGGTAACTATTTACTCAAAGTTTCTTTTATGATTAATGTTGAAATCTATATTATCTGGAAAGTCGTTGATCTCTAGGGAGGCTTATCCCTATTGTAGAATAAATATTATTTATGAAAATAAATTAATAGTTTAATTTATTTATTTAAATAAGATTAGAAATGTTCTAATTGATTTATTCACAACCGGTTTAATATGGAGAACCTAAATGGTCACACCATAAAAGGAAGAATAATTATTTAAGAAACAAATGGCATAATCGTAATAATAAGTTAAGTATATTTAATTTAATACATGGTGATATAATAAATTAAATAGCTTAATATTTATTATTTAATATTTTGAAAATAATAAATATAAATTAATAAAGGAGTCTTATTATTATTATTACTATTATTATTATTTAATTCCTAAAGGAGTTTGGGTATTAATTAATAAAAGTACTCATATATTCCTAATAAGATTAAGCGGTTAAATTAATTAAAAGAGTTTAACTAATTATCATTAATGAGATTAAGGAGCTTAATTAATTAAAGGAATTTAATTAATTAAATAATATCCTATTTTCTAATTAGATTAGAAAGGGTTAACTGATATCTTTATAAGAGGAGACTTATATCAGATATCAATATACGTAATTCCAATAGTTGGAGAGTACACCCTTTTCTATAGAGATAGAAAACTAGGGTTTTGCCAAATACCCATCTTCTTAAATCTTTTTTTTCCTTGGTGGATCACCTCTGGAAGCCAAACACTTGGGTGGCTAACATTGAGTTTACTAATTATAATTAATTTTGTAATTATATTATACTTGAAAATTAGGTTTAGGCTTTACAAATTATAATTAAGATCGCAAATTTAGTAATTAGGGCTTATAATTAGCGATTAGGGTTTTTATTTTTAGTACTTAGGGTTCTAAGTTAGTAATTAGGGTTTCTAATTACTAAATTAGGTTTTTTTAAAATTTTTATTAGGGTTTACCTAATCAAATTTATAATAATTAATATTAATCACATAACACAGTTATATAACAGTCTTGAACTCTAATTTGAGTTTCATATTAGGGTTTTTTAAAGCAATGCTAAAGCGTTGACATTTTTGGTCGTTTTACCGATCAATATATGCGTGCAAGTATACACGGTCAACAAGTAATAAAGAGTAAGTAAAGTATCATTCCCACGGAGAATTAACTAATAAAGTTCACCAAGCACTAGCTCATAACCATTTCAGTCTTATTTAAACGAATGATCTAATATTTATAAATTTAACTATGAAAGTAAATAAATCTAATTATCCCTAGAACGAGACTAGATAATGAAGACTTGAGATTACAATTTCACCTGTTGAATCATTTAAATCGACACACTTCATGTTAAGTTAAATTAATTATACTGGATTGTTAGTCGAGAACATGAAAGTAAAATATAGCCATCTCTCGATGTACCTTACCCATATCACATATAATTCACAATTGATAGAATACACATGAATACCCACATTACCTAAACCACTATATGTCTATGTGATTTACAAATAAATAGGGTTTAAGCCCAAGTTCTCAATTAACTACGAGTGGTGCTTCGGTATATGTCTATCCTAAGCACGAATCATACATTCCATCACCATGTAAAACATACAAACACACGCTATTAAGATCAAATCTAAACCATTACGTCGTTTTTCAAGTTCATATGGGTTATCATAATAATCGATGGCCAATCAACTAAACAAATAAGCATGAATCTTAATAGACAATCTCATAACAATCAATAAGACTAACAATGAAGTATATCAAAATAAATTAGGCAATAGATTCCATTGCAATCCCAAAATAGAGTTTAACTCATAATTGAATTAGAATCCATGATCCACAATTGAATATACATTGAAAGATACTAATAGAAGTAAAGAGAGTTAGGGATTAAGAATAGAAAATCTGAGTTTCTTCTCTTGTTTCACTTCTGAACTTTCAAGGATCTTCAATTACTTCAATCCCCAAATCTTAGCTATTCTAGGGTTCTACTCTACTCTAATCTAATAAGGAAATTAAAGAAAAGAAAAGAGCATATGTAATGTAAAAATGATCCCCACAAGGGTGGAATCCCCCATTTACATCATGAAAATATGTCTCCTTTATAAGCCCTAATTGAACGCCCCCTCTAAGTTACGCTTCAATCGCACTATCTAGTGAAAAATTCATCTCTAGTCTACTTCCGAAGTGGTGCGGCCGTGCTGTAATTTGCCTGAAGTTGGGCATACCCGCGCTCAAGTATCAAATCACATTTTTTTGCTCCAAGGATTGGCGCGGCCGCGCCTAAAATACACTAGAAATCCGTACGCCCGCGCCAAGGATTTTCTGCTGCAGTGTCCTTTGGTAAAACGACCATAACTTTTGATCTGAGAAGAGTTACGAGGTCTGAAACCTATCAAATCGAAGCTCTCGACGAGATCTACAACTTACATTCTTTGAGAATTGAGAAATAATGCACGGATGAAGGCTGAAATTGGGTTGGAAGTGACAGCTATGCAAATGGCCATCCAAAACAGTGACGTTCAACGTTCGTTGGTATAAAGGTCATAACTCTTGCATCTGAACTCCAATTGGAATGATTCAAGATGTTCCGGAAAACTAAGAAGAAGCTCTACAACATAATCCAAGTTCCAAGCCAAGAAAATGAAATGAATATGACAGCCCAAACGATGTCCGGATTGCTTTTCCTTGCGTTTTCATACCAATAGTCGCTCACATTGTTCCCAAGCATAAGATCTACAAAATGATCACAATATGCATGAAAAGTAACTAAAAAATATGAGTATAAGAAACTAATTCAAGTAACAAATACCGAATAAGTAGGTATAAAACTAACTTATCAAATACCCCCAAACTTAAACCGTTGCTTGTCCCCAAGCAACACAACATAATGCATTCTACATGCTATGCAAGCCACGCTACTATGAAAATGAATCCCAAGATTTCCAGCCATGTTGAGAATTCTAATAAGATATGACTCAGAGAAATATCAAGATCTAAGAACAAAGGATCAAACTAAGCTAAAGGCATAATGACATACAATCAGATAATCCTAACCTGCTATAAAGATGTTGTGTGTGTGTGATGTGTTCACAGATAAGCTTGACAAAGGTAAAGATACTACATGCTAAATTGCTTAAGACAGAAAATTGAAGTTTAAATTAAGAACTGCATATACTAATGAGACATCAACTACTCCAACACATCAATACAAATTAAGGTTCAACAATGGGTTTATTCTGCTTTATTTTTACTCACGAAGGCGATTTTCGCACTTTCCCGCGATGTTTATTGATTTTTTTTATTTCCCATGACTGTGCAATGTCTCATTCCATTAGGCTAATAGTGCTACCCCTTAGCGAGCTTTCAACCAACGACTCCCAGACCATTAAGACCTTAGGACGCTAGGTGTAGAGACAATCCCCTTGGGCGTACTTACTTAAGTAACAAAGGCCCCGAAACAAGACTAGCCACAACAATTATTCAATTTTTTCTCTTTTTTTTTCTATTCTTATCTTTTTCTTTATCTCTTTTTTTTTGTATAAAGCAAGCATACCAATGCGTTCCCAAAACTTGAGTTTCAGTGTCTTCATAGTCATTACTCACTTCCTACACAATTCTATCATTAAAAACAACATTTTCCTCTCAGCAGACAAGCATGCTAATCTTAACCAACAAGCAAATAGGAACATTATCGTGCTACCTGGTAACATCTAAACAACAAGCATGAATTATATTATGTATAAAATTATACCTAAGCTCAAGATATCAACCAAGTTCAAAAATCTATCAAATTTCTATGTCATGATTGACCAAATTAGAATTCAACTAACTAAAAGCCTGGGATTATGCAATGTTATGCAACTAAACAGATATTAAGTAAACAAAAAGAAAAAATTTACCGCAAAATAAAACTAATAACTACTAACATGAAATTAACTATATGTAACATGAAATTACTCTATATGATGCAATTACACTACATGCTCTAAACTACTAATTAAACCCAATACCCCCAAACTTAAAAAGAACAATTCCTTCATTGTAATTTAAAGTGAAAGAATACTCCCCTAAGTGGCAATGTCATCTCCGTTCGCCTCCTCAAGATCCGATGGTGTATCAGGCGATGGATAAGTTTGAGAAAATCTAAAGTTGGAAACTAAGTGTGGACTTCTAACTGTCCGAATGCTTGAGTCAGAAATTCTAAAATTTTAGCAATGTTTGTTTTCTATGACTGAGATATGGCACGACCGCGGTATGTTTGGCTTTTACGGTTGGTATGCAATAGCTACTACCATACTCTGGCGACTTAGGTTTTATTTTTACTTCTGGTTAATCCTGAATGCTTATAGCAATTGGATTGAACCTGAGAAGAGAAACAATGAAACTATTATTAAGACTTACAACTATCAAACATCTACGAAATATGGAAAGTATGAAGAATTAAACATAGTAGAAGAAGTAAATGGAAATGTAAATAAAAATTAAACAAGGAGGGAGAAAGATTGGATGGGGTGCCTCCCATCTAGCGCTCGATTTATAGTCCGTTAGCTGGACTCTTTTCTTGACACCGCTATCCAATTCCTCTACGATAAGCTAGGAACCCTCCATCCATTAAAACTGCAATGTGTGTAGGTAGGTTCCCCATCATGAGAGTCTGTGAATTGAAATATCCTAGCATATTTCCTGTACATGATGTCTCCATTTCTATTGCATCGCCAAGTGCTTCTCCCGTTGCATCTGTGAATAGATTTTTGCATTGAGGCATGAAAGATTCAACGGGCTTTTCTTCTTCTATTATCTCTTCCTCTGCCCACCATGGTTTGTAAGAGGCCTCATAATCGCAGAAATTCTTGCTTTGGATGTGACTACCAAGTTAACTCTAACTGAGAAGGCACTTGGGGTATAATACAAGTCAACTGATGTTCTTCATTTTCCATACCCCCAGTTGTGTCCTCAATGTCCACTCCTTTCAGTTCATTCAGTGGCATGTACACTTCTGGTTCTCCATCAGTTTCATCGTCCATGTCATAGCACCAATTGTTTGGAGGGCGATTGTTCAAGGCTTCGAACATTTGATCCATATGATTCTAAAGATTTTGAATTGACCTATCTTTCTCAATCATCTTCTCCTCAGTTGATGCTATAAATTTGAAGCACAAATCCTCCAATCTTCAATTATCTTGTTTAGTTTCAAAATCCATGTATTAAGGACCATTCATTGAAGAGTTAATGAGTTGTTCCATCTGTCTATTAAGATTTTGGGTTGATAACTCCTGACTTATCATCATCTCTTCATGGTCTGCTATGCTTTTTGACATGAATTCCTTCAGCCTTAAATTTTCTTCTTGTTGCATTGGAGGTGGATATGAGAAATCTGATGGATATGTTGGACCTAGAACGCAGTCTTGGTTTTGATAGTTACAATTCCATTCATAATATGGGTGATACCCCCAACCTTGATGATAATTGGGATAAACATAGTTGTTGAGATAATATCCCCTAAACTGTACTATTTCGATCAACAACATAAATGCTTATGTGATGTTTGATTCGGGTGCTACTTGTTCGTTTATTGTTGCCTCTTTTTTTAGTTTTAATAAAAGGATTCTAACTCATGCAAGTATACATGGGTTAACAAGTAGTATAGAGTAAGAACAGTATCGATCCACGGAGAAAGGTTTCAAAATTAAATTATTATGCATCAACTATATCACTATTTTTTATATACTTAAACGAATGCTATAATTTTGAATTAGTATAAACTCAAGTAATGAATAAAATAATACTAATGGAACAATAAATCAAATTTGGAAATAATGGGATTCTAACTTAATTTCATATTTCATCTAAACATTACCATCACGCAAGATTATACATGTATCATGGAAAATTAGCCAAGAGCACGAAAATAGACATAACCATTTTTCAATGCATTATGACTTACTTACATAACATCCACATGCAGTAGAAATCATGTAATCATCAATAAAACCAATATCACTATATTTGTATGTGAAATTGCACCAATATTGAATTGAAGCACAAGCTCTTATGTTACTACACACGGTAAAACAATATATTTCTATCTGATTCACGAAATATAAACTAAACATTTTAGCCTCATATATGCATGCTATCATGATTACAACCATACTCGCATGTCATTTTTCAATTTCATACAAGTATATAAAATGAACGGTGATCAAACATTCATGCAATCCAATCAATCATAATAGAAATTTCGATGATACACACACAATTAAGCAATCAAGCCATCAATTTTAGACTACATATCAAAATCCGTTAGAATCCCATAATGGAATTTAGTTCATTTCTAAACCGAAAGCCATTATGGGATTATAGAAAAACATTGAAAATAATTAAAACAATTGTAGGAGAAGATAGGATTGATCAAACCCAATTGCAGTTTATGTTCCAAAGCGTTGTTCAAATCTCCAATAATTTCCAGCAAAATGAAATGAAATATTGTTCAATGATTGAATTTTAAAGAAGATGTAGAAAATATTAAGTCTATGCTCAAATCCTCCTTTGAAAATACATTCAAAACTTAGAACCTTAGTTCTCTAGAATAAAAACTGATAAAAACAATAATGATAGCGTCTGGTACCAACCAGAGTAGTTTAGATGAGTTAAAATAGTTCAAATATAAAATTTAATATTAAGTCAAACAATAGCGTTCGATGCCTCGCATGGCCGTGCACGATTCCAATACAAAACAGGAGCGGGCACGCGTGAATACAATTTAAGCTTCTGTAGGTTGATGGCGCGGGCACGCGAATTCCAGCTTGTGCAGACACGCGGCTTCTATATTCTGCATTCTTATGTTCTGCTGTTGTTGCTTCTTTATCATGCTGCTATTGTTTCTTTGTCCATCACTGCTCAGTTCCTTTTCTCCACTCATTCCTCGTGTCATGCCTTCATTAGTCTCATCACTCATGCCACTGCTAAGTTGTGCCATTTCCTACATTTTCATAACAGACGAGTTCTAATTACAAGTAATGCAAAATAAACAAAATGTAACTGAAAACATACTAAAATGTACTTGAGATGTGCATAGTTCTCGTGAATTGATATCCAATAAGTAGGTATAAAACCTACTTATCAGACATTATACTCCATAATTGACCAACCAATATCGGTTTACACACACATTACATATTTATAGCACTGAAATATAATTAATATTATAATATTATTCTCATGCCTTGATCAAAATCCAGAATTAGGATTTGGATTTCATATCTGATTTATCTTCCATATATAACATTATTAATTAAGTTAAAATAATTAACTTAACTAATCAAATAAATTCATATAGTAAAATAAAATAATTATTATAATAATTCTATAATTATTTCTTATATTATTTAAATAATATATAATCATATTTTTATGGAAAATAGTTAATAAAAACATTTCTACTATATAATTAATTATTATAAGAATATAATTTATAATGATCAATAATTCTAAAATACAATTATTTGTAATTATTCATGTAATAAATATATTTTTATTTATCACATAAATACATACACTTTGACTTATACATATTCCCCATATTTATTTTTAAAAAAAATTTATACGCAAAATTTCTGATTTATTTAAATAAAAAATCTTAGGTTATTACAGGTATTTGTTCCATGGTCGCTCCCACTCTCTAGGTATCAACAAGATGACACAGATAACCTACACATCCCTTCCTCAATAATTCCCTAGTTTGTGTTAAGGTAAGATAACACGAACGCCCCGATGATCTATTACCGTAAAATACTACCTGAGGTTGTCTCAACGTTCTAATATTCACACATTTCTTTTAAAAATCTATAATTGCCCCATGGTTAAACAACCAATCCATTCCGAGAATTACATCGAATTCTCCTAACTTTATTGGTATCAAATCTACATATAATTTATAACCCCATATGTCTACGCAACAACTCCTATGAATATCTTCAACAAGAATTATCTCTTCGTTTGCTACCTTAATATTTAAAGGGATAGGCAACTTTTCGGAAAGTAATCCTAATCGTCTAGCAAAATCACATGCTATAAATGATATGTTGGTTTTATTCCTACTTATTCGGTATCTGTTACTTGAATTATTTAATTATACTCATGTTTCTTAGTTACTTTTCATGCATTTTGTGTTCATTTTGTAGATCTTATGCTTGGGAACGATGTGAACGACTATTGGTATGAAAACGCAAGGAAAAGCAATTCGGACATCGTTTGGGCTATCATATTCATTTCATGTTCTTGGCTTGGAACTTGGATTATGTTGTAGAGCTTATTCTTAGCTTTCTGGAACATCATTAATCATTCCAATCAGAGTTTGGATGCATGAGTTATGACCTTTGTACCAACGAACGTTGAACGTCACGGTTTTGGACGGCCATTTGCATAGCTGTCACTTTCAACCCAATTTCAGCCTTCATCCGTGCATTATTTCTCAATTCTCAAAGAATACAAGTTGTAGAGCTCATCGAGAGCTTCGATTTGATAGGTAGCAGGCACCGTAACTCTTCCTGGATCAAAAGTTATGGCCGTTTTACCAGAGGACACTGCAGCAGAAAATCCTTTGCGCGGGCGCGCGGATTTCTAGTGTATTTTAGGCGCGGCCGTGCCAATCCCTGGAGCAAAAAAACGTGATTTGATACTTGAGCGCGGGCGCGCCCAACTTCAGGCCAATTCCAGTGCGGCCGCGCCACTTCAAAAGTTGACTAGAGATGACTTTTTCACTAGATAGTGCGATTGAAGCGTAACTTAGAGGGGAGTTCAATTAGGGCTTATAAAGGAGACGTATTTTCATGATGTAAAGGGGGATTCCACCCTTGCGGGGATCATTTTTTACATTACATATGCTTTTTCTTTTCTTTAATTTCCTTATTAGATTAGAGTAGATTAGAACCCTAGAATAACTAAGATTTGGGGATTGAAGTAATTGAAGATCCTTGAAAGTTCAGAAGTGAAACAAGAGAAGAAACTCAGATTTTCTATTCTTAATCCCTAACTCTCTTTACTTCTATTTGTATCTTTCAATGTATATTCAATTGTGGATCATGGATTCTAATTCAACTATGAGTTAAACTCTATTTTGGGATTGCAATGGAATCTATTGCCTAATTGATTTTGATATACTTCATTGTTAGTCTTATTGATTGTTATGAGATTGTCTATTAAGATTCATGCTTATTTGTTTAGTTGATTGGCCATCGATTATTATGATAACCCATACGAACTTGAAAGACGACCTATGGGTTTAGATCTGATCTTAATAGCGTGTGTTTGTATTTTTTACATGGTGATGGAATGTATGATTCGTGCTTAGGATAGACATATATCGAAGCACCACTCGTAGTTAATTGAGAACTTGGGCTTAAACCCTATTTATTTGTAAATCACATAGACATATAGTGGTTTAGGTAATGTGGGTATTCATGTGTATTCTATCAATTGTGAATTATATGTGATATGGGTATGGTACATAGAGAGATGGCTATATTTCACTTTCGTGTTCTCGACTAACAATCTAAGTATAATTAATTTAGCTTAACATGAAGTGTGTCGATTTAAATGATTCAATAGGTGAAATTGTAATCTCAAGTCTTCATTATCTAGTCTCATTCTAGGGATAATTAGATTTATTTACTTTCATAGTTAAATTTATAAATATTAAATCATTCGTTTAAATAAAAATGAAATGGTTATGGGCTAGTGCTTGGTGAACTTTATTAGTTAATTCTCCGTGGGAATGATACTTTACTTACTCTTTATTACTTGTTGACCGTGTATACTTGCACGCATATATTGATCGGTAAAATGACCAACAAGTTTTTGGTGCCAATGCCGGGGAAAGACGTTTAATTTATTATTATCATCAGTTTTAAGCTAAATTTGTATGACTTTGACAAATTTAATCTTATCTTATCTTATCTCATTTCTATTTTTGTTTTTGTTTTTGTTTCAGGTACTTGCATATATTTTATGCACACACGATCATCCAATTCTGAGTTGATACCTGCACGGGACAACATTAACGATAGAGGTTGGAAATCGAGAGCGTGTAGAAATATACAAGCAGAGTTAGAGGGGACAACATCTAATATGGCAGCCGAAGGACAAATAGAAGAGCCAAGAGAGGAGCATATGGCTTTGAGAGACTATTCAATGCCAAATATTAATGGATTGCAGTCGAGTATAGTCAGACCACCGATAACAGCTAACACCTTTGAGATAAAGTCGGGCACTATTCAAATGGTGCAAAATTTGGTGCAGTTTGGGGGTGCTGCTACAGATGATCCTAATGAACACCTGTTGATCTGCATCGAAATATGTGATACTTTCAGATACAACGGGGAGACAGAGGATGCAATTAGACTAAGGCTATTTCCATTCTCATTGCGGGATAAAGCACGAAGTTGGCTTCACTCTTTACCTTCGGGATCTATCACCACATGGGAGGACCTAGCACAAAAATTCTTAGCCAAGTTTTTCCCAATGGCTAAGACTGCGAAGATGAGGATAACAATTTCCCCGTTTGAGCAGCAACAGGGTGAATCACTATATGAAGCCTGGGAGAGATGCAAAGAGATGCTAAGGAAGTGTCCACACCATGGCATTCCAGATTGGATGGTGGTCAACACATTTTATAACGTATTGGGATGGCAGTCCAGGCCTATTATAGATGCAGCTGCAGGAGGAGCTTTATGGGCGAAGAGCTATGATGAGGCCTATATCCTCATTGAGACAATAGTAGCTAATGATTTCCAAAATCCTACAGCCAGGATGCCACAGCCCAAAGTTGCAGGTTTGTTAGAACTGGATGTTATCACTCAATTGTCAGCACAAATGGCATCTATGGCGAAGAAGATTGATTCGTTGAAATAGACCAAGGTGAAGACAGTTGCCTTTGTATGTGAGATTTGTGCAGGGTCACATTCAACAGACCAATGTGCTATCAGTTCGGAGTCTGTACAATATGTGAGAAACTATAGGAAGGATCAAGGACAATTTTAGAACACATACAACTCCAACAACCGCAACCATCCAAACTTCAGTTGGTCAAATAATCAAGGAAATCAACAGAATCAGTTTTAACCACATAACCAATTTCAGTCACAGTCAGCTCAGCAATAGTTTGCACCAAGACCACCGTATCCACTGGGATTTTCTCAACAACAACATCATACTCCAGCTACACCTCAGCAAGAAAAGAAATCAGAATTGGAGGAGATGATGATGAAGTACATGGAAAATATAAAGGTGATGATTAAAAGCCAAGCAGTGGCTATTAAAAATCTGGAAACTCAAATGGGTCGGATAAATGAGCATGCTTAACAATGACCCTGTGGTTCATTGCCAAGTACCACAGAGGCAAATCTAAGAAGAGAAGGGAAGGAACAATGTCAGGCGATCACACTCAGGTCTGGGAAACAGGTTGCAGGAAATCAGCATGGCGCGGCCGCGCCATGTTTACAAGGGGAGGACGCGCGACCGCGTGAGACAGAAAATTTGTTTGAGAAGAAAGAAAACAAGGAAGATTCTGGACAACAGCAGGAAGGGGATAATAAAGAAGGTTCAATTCAGAAGCCCGGGAATAAAATACCACTAGTTCACCCTCAGGTTCCTTATCCACAGAGATTGCATAAGCAGAGGGAAGACAAGAAGTTTAACAAGTTCTTGGAGGTCTTCAAAAAGCTGCAGATTAACATACCTTTCGCTGAGGCATTGGAACAGATGCCTAATTATGCAAAATTTATGAAGGGTATCTTGTCAAGGAAGAAGAGATTAGAAGATTTTGAGACATTGGCCTTAACAGAGGAATGCAGCGCAATGCTTCAACGCAAATTACCTCCAAAGCTGAAAGATTCGGGCATTTTTACTAAACCATGCACAATTGGAAAGATGAGTTTCAACAAGTGTTTGTGTGATATTGGGGCAAGTATTAATTTGATGCCCTTATCAGTATTCAATCAGTTGGGATTGCCGGCTCCAAGGCCGACAAATATTTTGTTACAGCTTGCTGACAAGTCTATCATTTATCCATGGGGGATTGTTGAAGATGTTTTGGTAAAAGTGGATAAATTCATCTTTCTAGCTGATTTCATCATTTTAGATTATGAAGAAGATAGGAGTATACCAATCATACTTGGAAGACCATTCCTAGCCACAGGAAGGACCTTGATCTACGTTTAGAAAGGGGAGCTTACAATGCGTGTTCATGATCAGGTAGTTACCTTCAACGTATTCAAGGCAATGAAATTTCCAACAGATGAAGAGGAATGCTGCAGGGTTGATTTGGTGGACAAGGTCTTAAATGATGAAGTAGAGAATTTGATGGATCATGAACCGTTGAAAAGTGTTATGGCTGGAAATTCAGAATTAGAGGATGAGGAATTTGAAGAACTTATGCACTTTCTTGATACTACTCCATAATTCAGAAAATTCAAAACTCCTATTGAGCCATTGAAGAAAGCTGGAGAGACGACAGTAACATTGAAGCCATCTCTTGAGACACCTCCTGAACTTGAATTGAAACCACTTCTAGACCATTTGAGGTATGCATTTTTAAATAAAGATTCAAAGCTACCTGTGATTATTTCTTCTGCACTAACATCTTTTCAGGAAGAAAAATTGCTACAAGTTCTTAGAGAGTTTAAGTCAGCTATTGGATGGACTATAACAGATATAAAATGGATCAGCCCTTCTTTTTGTATGCATAAGATCCTCTTGGAAGATGATAGCAAGCCGTCGGTGGAGCAACAAAGAAGACTTAATCCGATCATGAAGGAAGTGGTCAAGAAAGAAGTATTGAAATGGCTGGATGCAGGCATAATTTATCCGATTTCTGATAGCTCATGGGTGAGCCCAATACAATGTGTACCGAAGAAGGGTGGTATGGCCGTGGTTTCTAATGAGAATAATGAGTTGATTCCAACAAGAACAGTGACGGGGTGGAGAGTCTGCATGGACTACCGTAGGCTTAACAAAGCTACAAGGAAAGATCACTTTCCACTGCTATTTATCGATCAGATGTTGGATAGACTAGCGGGTCATGAGTTTTATTCCCTTCTGGACGGATATTTAGGCTACAATCAAATTGTCATAGCTCTAGAGGACCAAGAAAAGACAACCTATACATGTCCATATGGTACTTTTGCTTTCAGAAGGATGTCTTTCGGTTTGTGCAATGCTCCAGCCACCTTTCAGAGATGTATGATGGCTATCTTTTTGGATATGGTGGAACATAATGTGGAGGTATTCATGGATGATTTCTTGGTATTTGGGGATTCTTTTGATTTATGTCTTGATAATTTGGTGATGGTGTTGAGAAGATGTGTTGAAACAAATCTGGTATTGAATTGGGAAAAGTGCCATTTTGTGGTACAAGAAGGAATAATTCTGGGACACAAGGTGGCGAAGAGGGGACTTGAGGTGGATAGATCTAAATTAGAGACTATTGAGAATTTGCCGCCACCTACTTCAGTAAAAGGTGTTCAAAGTTTTTTGGGACATGCAGGCTTTTACCGTAGATTCAATAAAGACTTCTCCAAGATAACTAAACCACTTTGCAGTTTATTGGAGACGGTTGCACAGTTTAAATTTGTTGATGATTGTGTGTCTACATTTGAGCACTTGAAAGGGAAGTTAACTTCAGCACTAGTCATTACAGCACTGGATTGGGATTTGCCATTCAAATTGATGTGTGATGCTAGTGATTATGTTGTGGGGGCTGTTTTGGGTCAGCGAAAGGAGAAGATTTTTCATGTGATATACTATACTAGTAAGACCCTTACTGATGCACAGATGAACTACACCACCACAAAGAAAGAATTACTGGCAGTTGTGTATGCTTTTGATAAATTCTGAGCGTATCTAATTGGTACGAGAGTGATAGTGTACACAGATCATGCGGCAATTCTACACTTAGTGGCAAAGAAGGATGCAAAGCCTTGTTTAATCAGATGGATATTATTGTTGCAGGACTTTGACTTAGAGATCAAGGATAAAAAGGGAATTGAGAACCAAGTGGCAGACCACTTATCTCGACTCGAGAATCTGGAAAGGGAGGCAGATGACAAGGTTGTGATTAATGAATCCTTTCTAGATGAACAGTTGTTTGTGGTAAAAGGGGAAGTGCCATGGTTTGCAGACTATACAAACTACTTGGTGAGTAAGATGGTACCTTCTAACTTGGTTGGTCATCAAAAGAAGAAATTTTTGCATGATGTTAAATGGTTTATATGGGATGAACCATATTTGTTCAAACAATGTGCTAATCAGATGATAAGGAGGTGTATCCCATATAATGAGATAGAGGGGATTTTATAAGATTGTCATGCTTCTTTGTATGGGGGTCACTACGGTAGAGAGCGAACATCGGCTAGAGTGCTACAAGCAGGATTCTACTGGCGGAAAATTTTCAAGGATGCTTACAGTTTCATCCAGAGATGTGACAGATGTCAAAGAGTCGGGAACATTTTGAAAAGGAATGAAATGTCATTGAACACAATCCTCGAAGTGGAAATTTTTGATGTGTGGGGGATAGATTTCATGGGTCCTTTCGTTTCTTCATGTGGAAATCTTTACATCTTGCTAGCAGTGGACTATGTGTCAAAGTGGGTGGAAATGGCAGCTCTTCCAACAAATGATGCCAAATTAGTCCTCAGATTTTTACAGAGGAGTATTTTCACGAGGTTTGGGACTCCAAGGGCTATCATTAGTGATGAAGGCAGTTATTTTGTAATAGGCAGTTCACAGCTCAGTTGGCTAAGTATGGGGTGAATCATCGCATTGCTACAACTTATCATCCTCAAACGAATGGCCAAGCAAAGGTTTTAAATTGAGAAGTTAAGAGAATTCTGGAAAAAGTTGTGAACCCCACAAGAAAGAATTGGTCCTTAAAGCTTGATGATGCTGTTTGGGCATATAGGACTGCGTACAAGACTCCGTTGGGTATGTCACCTTTTCAGTTAGTTTATGGCAAAGCCTGTCACCTTCCTATGGAACTAGAGCATAAGGCATATTGGGCGATTCAGAAGCTAAATTTTGATTTGAAGGCTGCAGGAGAAAAATGCCTACTCCAACTCAATGAGTTGGATGAATTCAGACTACAGGCGTATGAAAATTCAAAGCTTTACAAGGAAAAGGTGAAGAAGTGGCTTGATCGCAGGATTTTAGAGAGAGTATTTGAGCCGGGACAAAGAGTTTTGCTATTCGATTCCAGACTTAAACTTTTTCCTGAGAAGCTCAAATCAAGGTGATCAGGGCCATTCACAGTGAAGACAGTTTTCCCATATGGTGCGGTAGAAGTGTTCGATAAGTTCCCGGACAAGCCGTTTAAAGTGAATGGACAGCGGCTAAAACATTACTTTGGTTGCGAGGTTGGTAGACAGAAAGTAACTTCAATTCTTTCTTTAACATGAAAAGTCAGAGATAGTCAAGCTAATTGACTATAACTTAGCCCTTGATGGGAGGTAACCCATTGTTTCTATCTCTACTTTTTATTTATTCTGTTTAGATTGTTTTTGTTAGTGCATTTTCATTTTTAGTTATGATAGTTTGATAGCTTTGCATAAATATCTTAGAAGCTGAATGTATATATGATTTTGTTTGTGCATTGAATAGAAATTATGGTGTTAAGATAGACTCTCATGCTTATTTAGTAATTCATGCTTTGACAGTGTTTCTTAGTGTTTATGTAGGTGTATTGGACTGAATTCATTACTGTCTTGAAGTATTGGAAATGAAAATTGGTAGTGCAGGAAGCAGGGACGCGTGGCCGCGCCATGCTGCAAGTCTGTGAAAAAAGAGTACTCGTGCGCCCGCGCCATGTCTCCATTGAAAACACGCGCGGCAGCGCCCGACATCCGATTTTGAAAAAAAAAGTTGGGTTTTAAAAACATGTTATGACTCATATCTTTTATCACTTGATATAACAGAGAGTCGTATTCGCTTGTTCTCCACAACAGGCACGACTCCTCATTTCCAAACCGTTCCCAAGTGAAAGTGTAACGTCTCATCTCCACTACTACGTGATTGTCTCATCAGATCTCCTACCCACATTCAACATCTACATTGATAAAACTAGGGTTTTAGTGGGTTTGTGCAATATAAGTTTGGGGGTATTCAGTTCATCACCTATCATTCACGATTGTAGCAGGTAAGTTTTCTTCTTCTTTATCAATTTCAAATGGGTCCTAAGCGTGCTCAATCTCGCACTCCTGAGTCCTCCTCTGCAAGTAGCCAAAGCGGAGACAATGTTGATTTCAATTTATCAACTTGGATGCTCAAATTGAATACAATCGAATTATGGGGATGTCATTTGTTCGCGAGCGAGGGTTCAAGCCAGATACGCAGTATGGACAATTAGTGCAGATGATTAGAGAAAGGTGTTGGCTTGGTTTGTGCTCTACGCCGACGACTTCACCTATGGCTGTTGTGCGGGAGTTTTACACAAATGCAAGGGAAATAATGAATGGATTTTCTTTTGTTCGTGGGATTCAAGTGGACTAAAGACCAAGAACTATTCGTTAAGTGTTCAATTTACCCGACCCTCCGGCTGGACGAACAAATTGGGTGGTGGAGGCTGAACGTTTGGTGACAGATTTGGACGTTGTTATCACTGATTTGTGTATTCCAGGAACTCATTGGACATGCACTCCTGGCACGAATCAACCTAAGACATTTCCAGCTTCCACTCTCAATCGTTATGCAAAAGCCTGGAATCTCTTTGTATGTGCCAAACTTATGCCTTCTTCTCACTAGCATGAGATTACAGTGGAGCGAGCAATTATATTATGGGGAATTATTATTGGAAAATATATCGTTGTAGGTCACTTGATGAATCAGAATATGATGAGATATATGCGGGGAAGTACCACAGGGAGTATTCCACATGCCTCAATAGTGACCCATTTGTGTGCCAAGGCAGGAATTAGGTGGACGGATGAGCAGTTGCATTTCCTAAGCCAGGACATTACGCATGCTACAATAGCAAGATTTGAAGATTGGCAAGGGGGTACTCCGCATCCAAGAGGAAAGGGTTTTATTCTTCGTCCTGCATCGTCTACACCATCATCGCAGCCCTCCAAGATGGATGAAGCAGGTACGTCAACCCAAGTCACTGATGCTTCTGGGATCGACAGCTCCAAAGGTTGGAGTAGAAGGTCGATGCTATGTACGACAATTTTGCAGCGTTTGCTACGGGTTTGATGAGGTCGCTAGCGGAGGCGTTTGCACAGCAGGGGACTATGCTCGAGTGGCCATAGTTTGGGACAGCCATACCATTTCCACCATTAGATTCACCACTCAAAGAGGGTGGTGCAGCTGATCAATAGGCGAGTTCTTCTAACCCTATACCTTCATTCACTGGAACAATGAATATTTAAAGTTTGGGGGTATTGGGTAGTAGGGTAGTTACATATAGTGATTCCATGTTAGTTTAAATTTTGCATGTTTATGTGTTAGTTAATAATTGCAGAAATTTTTCTGTTGCTAGTCATTATTATTTGTGTTAGAATATGTTTAGTTGCATGTCTCACAATTCTAGCTTTGTGGCATTTTGATAAGTGGATTTTATATACGCGAATCAGTGTCTATTTCATGCTTATTTGTTGTTAATTCCTTGTGTTCATGTTCACTTTTACGTGTTTTATGTTATTTTATGTGTAGGATGGTTGTTGCGGCGTTTAAAGTGTATTTGGAGTCAATTGGGATGATTTGGAGTTGATTGGCACAAATTTTGAAAGAGCTATGAAGATCAGCAAATCATTTAGCAGAATAGACCCTCGCCGGGGCTGGTCTATTTTAGCCTTACACCCCCGCCGGGGCGGAGGGGGGGGGGGTCCTTAACTCAGAGAATAGAAGCCTAGCCCACCGGGGCGGGCGTAGTTAACCTTTACACCCCCGCCGGGGCAGGGGGTGTCGATTCATGAGTGTTGTGTTTTGTTTGAAATACTGTTGGAAAATGGATGCTAAGCGTTTGGATTGTACATGGACTTAAGTTGGCATGGAATTCAGCAGAGATTGTGGATGTAAAACATATAACTACTACACAAACACAAGATGAGTTGGAGAAGGACTTTTTCGATCCGTTTGACTCAAGGACTTCTAAGAGGACCTAAAGACATCTAAAAAGGCTTATAAAAGGAGGAGAATAATAAAGATTAGATGGTAGAGAGGATTCTATTAGATTAGATTAGGGTAAATTAGATCAAAATCCTAGTTCTTACTAGATTTGGAGAATAAAGCAACGTGGAGACCATTGAAGATTCAAAGTAGGAGCGAGGAGGGAGCTTCAAATCTACGGATAATAGATTCTATCTTCTCATCTTCTTCTATCTTTGTCTTTTAATGTGTACTCAATTGTGGATTCTTAGTTTTAATTCAATAATCATGAACTAATTCTTTGTTTGAGGTTACTATGGATCTTATCGTGTAGTTTACTTTGATATGCTTCTTTGTTAGTCTTATTAGCTATATTTGGATTGTCTATTATGATTTGGACTTAATTGCTTAATTGCCTAGCTAACAATTACCTTGATAATTTATATGAACTCGAGAGATGAAGCATAGATTTAGATCTGATCATTATAGCATGTGTTTGTGATTTCTGCATAGATGGAATTCATGATTCATGTTTAGGATAGAGATATGCCTTTACACTATATGTAGTCTAATAAGAACTTGTGCTTAAACCCTTTTTAATGATAATTCACATAGAGATATAGTGGTTTAGTTAATTAGGGTGTTCAATTTGATTCTATCATCTGTGGATTTGATTTGATATGAATATGGTGCATTGAGAGATGGCCATATTTTACTTTCGTGTTCTTGATTAACAATCCAGTATAGATAATTTGGCTTAACAAGAAGTGTGTTGACTTAAATGAAACAGTAAGTAAAATTGTAATCTCAAGTCTTTAATATCTTGTTTCATTATAGGGATAGTTAGTAATAGTTTATTTAACTATTTTAAATTAAATTATTAAATCATTCGTTTAAATAAGATTAAATTGGTTATATGTTAATACTTGGTAATTCTTGTTAACTAATTCTCTGTGGGAACGATACTCAACTTATCACTTTATTACTTGTTGACCATGTATACTTGCGTGTTGTGCGTAATTAGATTTTACCCAAAAAGTTTTTGGCGCCACTGTCGGGGAGTTAGTTTAATATTTTTTACAAATATTAATTTCAATCAAATTAGTCTTAATTTAAACATTTTTATTTTTATTTTTAATTCTCTTCCTATATTTCTCTCTTTTCAGGTACCATGGATGACTTTGCGTATCAATGGCCATACAGGAACATGACTCAACCAAGGGAAGCGGGTATTGATGGTCTTAATGCATTTTTTGCATTATCAGCACAGCTTGAGACAATTTCGAGGAGGTTGGACATTGTTGCAGCCCAACATAATCGAAGGATAGTAGTTACTTGCAATTATTGTGCTGGTAATCATCCGAGTCATCAATGCACCGTTAGTTTTGGGCCAGGACAACACGGTGATGAATACCTCAACGATTATACATATGCTAATTATCATCAAGTTTGGGGGTATCACCCGAATTCGTCATGGAGCTATACTTATGAAGACCAATACCTTACTCCAAATCCAACATACACGACAGAATTCTCATATCCACCTCCAAGGCGACAAAAAGACAATTCAGAGTTGAAGGAATTCATGTTAAGGATTATAGCAGAAAAAAAAGAGATGATAATGAGTCAGGAGTTATCGACCCAAAATCTTCATAGACAGATGGAACAACTCATTAACTCCTCAATGAATGGTCCTCAATACATGGATTTTGAAACTGAATAAGATAATTCAAGTTTGGAGGATTTGTGGTTCAAGTTTGTAGCATCAACTAAGGAGAAGATGATTGAGCAAGAGAGGTCAATTCAAAATCTGCAGAATCAGATGGATCAATTATTCGAAGTCTTGAACAATCGCCCTCAAATAAATTGGTGCTATGATGAGGATTCCGAGATTGATGAAGTGCCCAAACTAAATAAACAACTGGATGAGCCACAAGACGTTGAGAAAGAGGAGACACGTGGGGATAATGACAACAAGATTGGTGAAGAACTAACTGTGAGTACTAACGAGGATGAGCCGATGTTATTAATGCCTCAAGTGCCTTCTCCACCAAAGTTCAAGGATCCGGTTAGATGTGCAAAACCTTGTTCGCTAGGTAGTCATGTCGTTGGCAATACTCCTTGTGACATAAAAACGAGTATTGCGAAGCCATGATGCGATGAGCTAGAGAAGATAGAAGAAGAGATTGTTGTGTCTGACAAGCCTCAATGCCAGAATCTATTCGCAGACACAATGGAAAAAACACCTAGATGCTGGACGTTCTTTAATGTGATCTTATCTAAACAAAGCATGCTAGGTGACTTTAATTCAATAGCCATCACAAATGGGAACCTACCAAAAGCTACATTATTTCTGATGGATGGGGGGTTCCTCAATTATCGAATAGGAATTGGATAACGTTGACCAGACAAAGTCAGGTTGAAAGACTGTATTTCAAGCGCTAACTGGGAGGCAACCCAGGATTTTTTTATTTTTTTATATGCTTTTCTAGTTTATTTAGTAGATAGGAATCACGTTATATTCCAAAGTGCTAATCTAATCCATGTTGTCTCTTTTCATTGCAGGTATTAGAGGTTCAATGGATAGGAAAATAATCGTCACCGCCATCGTCACCATCACTTCATGCTTAGCTGATTACTGGGAAGTTCTCTTATACTTACCGTTATATTCTTACAATGAGGACATTGTAATTGTTAATTTGGGGGAGTTTAGTTAGTTCTTTATTGCATGTTTAGTTACATGTTTAGTTTTAACATATGCTATGTTATGTTATGTTGTTAGTTTCATTATGTTTGCATTCATGTAGTACAACTGCATAAGTAGTTACATAGTAGTATAGTTTGAATAGCATTATATTTAGTTTCTTGTTAAAAAAAAATTCAAAAATAATAGTTAGTTACTATGTTCATCTTGCATGAGTCCAGCTGTTTGATATGTACAGTTTGTTTTTGTGACGCCCCCAAAATAGGTATACATCACCTATTCTGAGTCGTCAAATACATGGTACAAAATTCAGATACAAACTTAAATATACAACATGAAATTTGTGAGTTTTAATACAATCATTGTCTTCAGGCCGTATACAAACTCAAAATAAGTCCTCAATACATTTATTATCACACTATTTCACAGAATAGTGAGGACTACTAATACTATCATCTGGACCAGTCACTCCGTTCCCCGACTCGTTCTAGCTATATTCTCATTTCTGAAGAAACGGTGAAAGAAAGGGTGAGCTCAACTAGCCCAAAGATGAAATATTATAACTAAGATAATGCGGGATAAATTATCATTAGCCTTCAACAATGTTAAAGTGATAAAATACAATAGACATCAAGTTTAACTACACCGGAACAAGCAATCCATTAAAAGAGTCAAGTAGAGAATAAAATCTACAATCTTTTATGATTTAAAAAGGTTTTCATCATTTTTTTATATTTGAGACTCATCTTAATAAATAATCCACATCATCCTCCACACTACGACCAAGGATATTCATTAGGGTCATCGCGACCACAAATTATCCGTGCACTACGGGCCGAGGATATTCGATGTATTCATCAATGGTCATGATCATGCCAACAAGCGTCCATCAATGCACACATGAGCCGATGAGGAATTTTACCACATCATTTGTAACATTACGGTCATGATTATACCGAATAATCCCTAGTCATAATCATACCAAGTCCATCTATGCACTATAGGCCACAGATAACTTTCAACATAATATAAACATGAGGATGATGACAATGATATAAGAATTCAATAAAACAAGTTCAAGAATTAATTTAACCAAGAACTAATAACGTCCAAATTGTCAACATGATACTTCTTTGTAGAGTAAAATTCAAGAATGCTCAGAAGAATATTTCCATGAAAAGATACTGGATGGAGCGCAAATATCAAGGATATTCCACTAATTTCATGGAGTATAGAAGTTAAAACTTTAACCAACTGAGTATAATAAAGAATGGAATAACAAAAGAAATCACCAGGCATGCGATAGATCGCACAGGCAAGTTATTCCAACATAATAATAAAGACGGAACCAGGTCCGGCGTAAAAGCGCATGTGACGGATATTCAAACAAAATAATAAAAAGCGAAGAACTGTGTCGGCATAAAATGCACATTATCTGAGGATATTCCAACGAGAATAATAAAGGCGGAACCGGTCCCAAAAAAAAACGACAAACGAGGATATTCAGCAGAATAATAAAGAATGGAATAACAGAAGAATTCAACCAAGTATAGGGTAGCCCGTGTATACAGGTTATTCCAATAGAATAATAAAGAATGGAATATCAGAAGTTCTGTTCAAGACAATAAAATGAATAATACCCCTTACCTCAGAAGAAACTGGATACTGGAATAGTGAGGTAGTAGGCTTCTCTTCTTCTATAGATTTTCTCTCTATAGCTTCTCTCTATAATTTCTCTCTATAATAATTGCTTTATAGGTTTAGTGAATTGGTGAGAAATGAAGGAAGAATGAGCTTCTATTTATAGAAAAATATAGTTTCGATAATTGCAAGTTTTGGGGCTCGGAAAATTACAGTACAATACCCCCAACTTTTCTTTCATTTTTAATTTAGTCCTGCAAGTATTATCAAACTTGCACCACCTCCCCTAATAGTAAATAATGTGAATCAATAGTTCAATCAAGTGAATCAATAGTTATAATCATGTAAAAATATGAATTACGGTATAGTACCTCCATCTTTAATTTAATCTTGCAAGTATTATCAATCTTGGACCAACTCCCCTAATAGTATAAGAATGTGATTCAATAGTACACACATGTGAACAAATAGTTATATAAGCATGTGAATTAGTAGCAATTAACTGCTCATTTATAAGATAAATTCCCTGATTTATCAATATAACCCTCAGACATCAATTATTATCGGAATAGATATCGATTTCCACTAACACTAATAATCCCAACACAATGGAACTATCAAATTCATCTTTAATCAACACAAACTTATTCATCATTAATATTATAACTCACAATATTTTAACAATTGGTCGTTCCGGAAAGAGGGCTTTCGATAAGGATTTCTCTGTATATGGTGGCGTAATTAGGTGACCAAACCTCTCCTTGGCAGAACTTCTAGACATTATAAATATTGCAATTTAATAATATGAATAACTTTGTCGTCTCAATTATTGATTTAATAATATATCATATAATTCAGATGATACTGTGACAATAATCGAATCAATAATATGAGAGAGATATGATGCAACAATTCTTGTAGCAATAATTGAGTATAAGCGAGTGACTTCTCACGTAAGCATAAATAATCAATCAAGTGTGCTCTTATGCAACCATGGCGTATTCATTGTACTTTTACTACTAGAGAGTAGTTCAATAGTATTAACGGTAAAACTTTCGCCGTTATTTTCATAAAAATATTTTTGTCATTTTCTTAATCCGACAATAATTCTGTTGTGGGGTCCACCAATGATTGCGCCGTTGTACGAATATTCCCTGCTAAAATGAATATTCCCCGACTAATCGAATATAATATAACAACTTGCATACTTTGCAGAATTTATAAATACTACCCACAACTATAACATTATAACGAATTCATTCCATAATATTCAAAAATGATAATTATAGAAAAATCATCTTTATTCATAAAAATTGGAGTCTTACAACCTCCCCTTCTTATGAAATTTAGCCCTCGAAATAAGGGTACTTACCTGGTATGTCGAAGAGGTAAGGATACCTTGATTTCATTTCAGATTCTAACTCCCAGGTCATTTCCTTAACATCGTGGTTTCTCTACAAAACTTTGACTTGAGGTATAACCTTTGAGCGTAGAATATGTTCCTTCTTATCCAAGATTTGAACAGGAACCTCTTCATACATCAAATCTTCCACTATTTCATCCGGTTCTAACTCAATAATGTGGTTCGGCTCTTCCACATATTTACGTAACATGGATATATGAAAAACGTTATGAACACAAGACATACTTGGCGGTAAAAGCGAGTCTATCGCATACGGTTCCTAGTCGATCGAGGATTAAAAATGGGCCAATGAATCGAGGATTGAGCTTTCCTCTCTTTCCAAATCTCGTAACTCCTTTCCATGGAGCAACACGTAACAACACATGATCTCGATATCGAATTCCACATCTTTTCGATGAAGATCGGCATAACTCTTTTATCGATCTTGTGAGATTTTTATCGTTCTTGGGATCGTTTGAATCTTTTATGTAGTCATACGTACCAACTCTGGTCCCAACAACGTTGCTTCACCCATCTCATCCCAACATCTTTGGAGAATGACACTTTCTTCCATACTGGCGCTTGAATGGAGCCATACGATACTTGCTTGATAACTATTGTTGTATGAAAACTCCACCAATGGTAAAAACGTGTCCCAACTTCCCTTGAAGTCAAGGACACAGAGTCTTAATAAATCTTCAAGAGTTTGAATAGTCCTCTCTGATTGTTCGTCCGTCTGAGGATGATATGCCGAACTAAATCGTAAATTTGTGCCCATAGCTTTTTGCAAACTAACCCAAAATCTTGAAGTGAATCTTGGGTCTCGATCAGAAACTATGGATACTGGCATACCATGCAATCTTAAAATCTCATTTATGTATATACGAGCAAGACGTTCAAGTGTATAAGTTTCTTGTATAGGTAAGAAATGAGCAGACTTGGTCAATCTATCAACAATGACCCAAATCGCATCCATACCCTGAGAAACCTTGGGAAGACCAGTAACGAAATCCATGGTAATGTGCTTCCACTTCCATTCTGGAATTTTAAGTGGTTGCAACGGACCTTTTGGTACTTGATGCTCCGCCTTGACTCGTTGACACGTTAGACACCTTGAGATAAATAGCTCTATCTTTCTCTTCATATTGCCCCACAAAAATGTATTTCGAAGATCATGATACATTTTAGTACTCCCAGGATGGATTACAAATGGTGTGTTATGCGCCTCCATCATAATTTTATACTTTAAATCAGGGTCGTTAGGAACACAAAGTCTGGAGTTGACTCGAAGTATTCCTTCTTCATCAATTCTTGCTTCCGGCATAGCACCTTCTTAAACTTTCTTCCTCATACGCATCAGCTCCAGGTCTGTAGCTTAAGCAGCTTTAACTTTATCGATTTAAGTCGGTTCTACTCGTATATTCGCCATCATCACGTGGGTCCCTGGAGTCTTTATCTCTATCTCCATCCTTTGCAAGTCATACAAAACGGGCCTTTGCGTTGACAATATCGCACTCGTACCCGCATATGATCTTCTATTTAATGCGTCAGCTACCACATTTGCTTTTCCAAGATGGTATTGGATGGTATGATCATAATCTTTCAACAGTTCAAGCCACGTCGCTGTCGCATGTTGAGTTCCTTTTGAGTGAAGAAATATTTGAGGCTTTTATGATCGGTAAAGATCTCCACTTTCTCCCCAAACAAGTAATGTCTCCAAATCTATAGTGCAAAAACGACTGTTGCCAACTCTAGATCATGAGTAGGATAATTCCTCTCATATTCTTTGAGTTGTCGTGAGGCATAGGCTACGACTTTCCCATGTTGCATGAGAAAACAACCTAACCCTTTGCCCAAAGCAACACTGTAGATGACAAATCCCTCCGAGCCAGATGGTATTGTCAGAACAGTTGCTAAAATGAGTCTCCTCTTGAGTTCTTGAAAACTCTTCTCACATTTCTCGCTCCAACCAAATTTTGTATCTTTCCGAGTCAACTGAGTTAATGGAGTAGCGATTTGAGAAAATCCTTCCACAAATCTCCGATAATAACCAGCTAACCCGAGAAAGCTACGTACTTCGGTCACTGATTTGGGTTGCTCCCAGCTTTGAATAGCTTCAATCTTTGCTGGGTCAACAGATATTCCATGACTTGATACTATGTGCCCAAGGAATGCTACTTCCTCAAGCCAGAACTCGCATTTCTTTAACTTGGCATAAAGCTTATATTCACGAAGCTTTTGGAGTATCAGCCTCAAGTGTTTCTCATGATCTTCACGACTTTTGGAATAAATAAGGATGTCATCAATAAAGACGACCACAAAGTGATCCAAATATTCCTTGAATACTCGGTTCATCATATCCATGAAAAGCGTGATAGCATTAGTCAATCCAAAAGACATGACTAAGAATTCATAATGCCGTCTGGGAGTTAAAGAAAAGTCTTTGGAATGTCATTGGTTCTAATCTTCAATTGGTGATATCCGGAATGAAGATCAATCTTTGAAAAGAATTTGGCGCCTTGCAACTGGTCAAACAGGTCATCAATACGTGGCAATGGGTACCTATTTTTGATGGTGACATGGTTCAACTCCCGATAATCAATACAAAGTCGCATACTCCCGTCTTTCTTTTTCACGAATAGAACATGAGCACCCCAATGAGAAGTACTAGGACAAATGAAACCGATGTCTAATAATTCCTGAAGTTGGGTCTTTAACTCCACGAAGTTCAATAGAGTCATTCGATATGGGGCTTTGGAAATAGGTTTTATACCGTGTTCAAGGTCGATACAAAATTCAATTTCATGCTCGGGGTAGGGCGGGAAGTTCTTGGGAATACGTCGGAAATTTATTAACAATAGAAATATCATTCAAAAGCGGCGTATTTTATTTAGATCCGTGACATGAGCTAAGAAAGCTTGACATCCATTTTTCAATAAACGAATAGCTTTATGGCTTGAGATGATAGTGATTGATTTTAATGGTTTGGTTGCTTGAATTCGCATAATAGGTTGGTTAGGAGTATGAAAGCTAACTACCTTACGAAAACAATCAATTTTTGCATGATGAGTAGTTAACCAATCAATCCCTAGAATTACGTCAAATGCAAGTATTTTCAATGAAATAAGATCGACAGGTAATGTGAGGGTACCGATTTGAACTAAACAAGACTTATAAACAGTGGATGTAATGAAGGTTTCTCCCAATGGAGTTTTAACAGATAAGTCAAAGTCCAATTTCTCCGGAGTCAAATTTAAACGTTGAGCGCAAGTAGGAAAAATAAAAGAATGGGTAGAACCGGTATCAAATAAGGTATATAATTTGCTAGAGTTTATGATAAGCTTAACCGTGATGACCTCGTTTGGGTTCCTTGCTTTCTGGGAGGTCACGACAAACGCTCTCCCTTGAACTACCGGTTTTGTCTTGTCTGGGACGGCCTTTGATGCCTCCATCCCAACTGGACTTGTCTTTGGTGCATGACAAAATCGGGCCAGGTGACCTTCTCTTCCACAATTGTAACATGCTTTGGAGGGCATCACGCAATTTGGACTGATGTGTCCCTCTCCTCCATATTTAAAGCATATGATAGGTGGTCGTTCTCCTTCCTTAACGACAGGTGCTGATGCTGATGTCTTTCCATCATTGTTGAATCTCCTCTTTGAAATGTCCAATCTTGTTATTTTGGCCATGATTACCACCGAAGTGGTTACCATTTCTGGCATGTTGATTCCCTCCATGCTTATTGTCACCGCTTCGATGACTGTTTTCACTGGTATCATTTTGTCGGCTGCTCTCTTTTGGTTGGATTGACTCATTATCGCGCTCCAATAACTGAGCCCTATTAACAACATCTGAATACAAACACAATTTATGAGAGATAAGATATTGACGTATCTCGAGTTTCAAACCTCTTAGAAACATTCCCGTCATTCTCTCCTCATTATCAACGAAATGGGACACAAACCGGGACAACTCGGCAAACTTTGCTTCGTACTGCGACACGGTCATATTATTTTGTTCCTGTTTAATGAACTCTACCTCTTTCATGTGAAGAATACTTTCAGGAAAGTACTTGTCGTTGAACAGTTCTTGGAACTTATCCCAAGACATCTTGGTCTGGCGAGTTGAGTACGCTTTCTGATTCCCAACGAGAATCGCCTCTACCCGCAACATGATGGTGGCAAAGGGAACCTTTTGCTCCTCAGAGCATCCCAAGACATCAAATATCTTGTGGATCTGCTTTATCCATGTCTCCTCCTTAAGTGGCTTTGGCTCTCCAAAAAACTTCGGTGGTCCCAACTCCTTGAACTGTTTGGCGGTGACCGTCCGAGAGTTTCCAGTGTTTCCACCTGTATTTTGGACAAGAGTCGCTCTCGCCTGATGTTGCATGAATTGCATGAAGTCTCAGAATATTCCATCGTTCATCATTTGGTCAGTGTTGTTGTTTGCATGAGGATTGTCGCCTTCCTGATGTACATTATCCTGATTATTGATCTGTGGAGACTCAACGGTCTCTTGTGATCCATTGATGTTCTCAACATTCTTGGATGCCATTTTTAAATACTGCCACAAAATAAGGGTTAATTAACATATCACATATTATCCCTATACTCTGACCAACCAATTAAATACCAAATAAACTTAGGTAGGTCATACTAGCGAAGGAATTCTCCGTCTCTCCCCTCCTAGTTCTTGTCTCACATCTTAGCCAGGGATCATATCCCTAAGCTTTGATACCAATTATGATGCCCCCAAAGTAGGTATACATCACCTATTCTGAGTCGTCAAATACATGGTACAAAATTCAGATACAAACTTAAATATACAACATGAGCTGTGAGTGTTAATACAATTATTATCTTCTAGACCGTATACAAACTCAAAATAAGTCCTCAATACATTTATTATCACACTATTTCACAGAATAGTGAGGACTACTAATACTATCATCTGGACCGTCACTCCGTTCCCCAACTCGTTCCAGCTATATTCTCATTTCCTGAAGAGAACAGTGAAAGAAAGGGTAAGCTCAACTAGCCCAGTAAGAAATATTATGACTAAGATAATGCAGGATAAATTATCATTAGCCTTCAACAATGTTAAACTGATAAAATACAATAGACATCAAGTTTAACTGCAGCAGAACAAGCAATCCATTAAAAGAGTCAAGTAGAGAATAAAATCTACTATATTTTATGATTTAAAAAGGTTTCTCATCATTTTTTTATCGCTGAGACTCAGCTTAATAAATAATCCACATCATTCCTGCACTACGGCCAAGGATATTCATTAGGGTCACGACCACAAATTATCCATGCACTACGGGCCAAGGATATTCGTGTATTCATCAATAGTCATGATCATGCCAACAAATGTCCATCAATGCACTACGGGCTAGTGAGGACTTTTACCACATCATTTGTAACATTACGGTCATGATTATATTGAATAATCTCTGGTCATAATCATACCAAGTCCAACTATGCACTACAGTCCACAGATGACTTTCAACATAATATAAACATGAGGATGATGACAATGATATAAGAATTCAATAAAACAAGTTCAAGAATTAATTTAACCAAGAACTAATAACGTCCAAATTGTCAACATGATATTTCTTTGTAGAGTAAAATTCAAGAATGCTCAGAAGAATATTTCAATGAAAAGATACTGGATGAAGCACAAATATTAAGGATATTCCACTAATTTCATGGAGTATAGAAGTTAAAACTTTAACCAACTGAGTATAATAAAGAATGGAATAACAAAAGAAATCACCAGGCATGCGATAGACCGCACATGCAGGTTATTCCAACAGAATAATAAAGACGAAACCAGGTCCGACATAAAACGCATGCATGTGATATTCCAATAGAATAATAAAAGATTTTAAGGTTAGGCGTAAAACGCATGATGATAGGATATTCCAATAGAATAATAAAGAATGGAATAACAGAAGAATTTTACCAAGTATAGGGTAGCCTGCGTATACAGGTTATTCCAACAGAATAATAAAGAATGGAATATCAGAAGTTCTCTTCATGACTACAAAAGGAACAATAACCCTTACCTCATAAGAAACTGGATACTGGAATAGTGAGGTAGTAGGCTTCTCTTCTTCTATAGATTTTCTCTCTATAGCTTCTCTCTATAATTTTTCTCTATAATAATTGCTCTATAGCTTTAGTGAATTAGTGAAAAATGAAGGAAGAATGAGCTTCTATTTATAGAAAAATATAGTTTCGATAATTGCACGTTTTGGGGCTCGGAAAATTACAGTACATTACCCCCAACTTTTCTTTAATTTTTAATTTAGTCCTGTAAGTATTATCAAACTTGCACCACCTCCCCTAAAAGTAAATAATGTGAATCAATAGTTCTATCATGTGAATCAATAGTTATAATCATGTGAAAATACGAATTACGGTATAGTACCTCCATCTATACCTCCATCTTTAATTTAATCATGCAAGTATTATCAATCTTGCACCAACTCCCCTAATAGTATAAGAATGTGATTCAATAGTACACACATGTGAACAAATAGTTATGTAAGCATGTGAATTAGTAGCAATTAACTTCTCATTTATCCGATAAATTCCCTGAGTTATCAATATAACCCTCAGACATCAATTATCATCGGAATAGATTTCGATTTCCACTAACACTAATAATCCCGACACAATGGAACTATCAAATTCATCTTTAATCAACACGAACTTATTCATCATTAATATTATAACTCACAATATTTAACAACCAGGTCGTTCCCAGGAAAGAGGGGGCTTTCCAATAAGGATTTCTCCCTATCAGCGCGTAATTAGGTGACCAAACCTCTCCTTGGCAGAACTTCTAGACATTGTAAATATTACAATTTAATAATATGAATAACTTTGTTGTCTCAATTATTGATTTAATAATATATCATATAATGCAGATGATACCGTGACAATAATCGAATCAATATTATGAGAGATATGATGCAACAATTACTGTAGCAATAATTGAGTATAACTGAGTGACTTCTCACGTAAGCATCAATAATCAATACCGTGTGCTACTATGCAACCACGCGTATTACTGTACTTTTACTACCGAGTAGTTCAATAGAATTAACGGTAAAACTTCCACCGTTATTTTCATAAAAATATTTTTGTCGTTTTCTCAATCCGATAATAATTCTGTTGTGGGGTCCACTAATGATTGCACCGTTGTACGAATATTCCTGCTAAAACGAATATTCCCTGACAGATCGAATATAATATAACAACTTTCATACTTTGAAAAATTTATAAATACTACCCACAACTATAACATTATGACAAATTCATTCCATAATATCCAAAAATGATAATTATGGAAAAATTATCTTTATTCATAAAAATTGGGGTCTTACAGTTTTGGCCAATGATGAGATTGGAATTGGGTAGACAAGTATAGTACTGACTATTAGAGCTTTGATGTGATTTCTTGTTATGAATTGAATTTTTTCTGTTTGAAACTGGTATAATAAGGATAACACAGTAAAAACAACTTGTTGATTGATTGAGTTTAAATTGATACATAATTGGATTCTAAAGGATAATGCTTGTTTGAATGAAAGAATGACAAGAACAAGTAGTGATGGATAAAGTTAGACAACAACCTAAGTTTGAGGGAATATTTGGGGTATATAAGCTATATAAAAAAAAGAAAAAAGAAAAAAATATATGAATAAACACCGGGGCGTGCTTGTCTAGTTTTGTGGCCTTTGTTACTTGAGTAAGTAAGCCCGAGGGGATTGTCTTTACACCTAGCGCCCTAAGGTCTTAATGGTATGGGAGTCGTTGGTCGAAAGCTCGTTAAGGTAGCATTGAAAAGCCTAAGGGAATAAGACATTGCATAGCTATGTGTATATAAACCAAAAGAAAAAAAGAGAGAGAATAAAACGGGAAATAAGAGCAAAAAGCCCCCGTGGATGAAAAATAAAGCATAAGTATCCCATGTTGACCCTCGATATTGGTAATTGTTTGATTTTAGTTGGATCTAGCTTGTTTATGGATTTCTTGAGTTTACATTGTATGATGCCTTCGAAGAGACTTGTTATGTATGAAATTTGATTTTATATCAGTTAGCATGGATGTTGAGCACACACGCACTATACCAGTAATAACAGTTTAAGACTTGATGATTGACTAGGAAATTGTTGATTGGTTTTGATATGAAGTATTGTCGTGTTTGCTTGATTGCTCTAAGGCCAAGGGAATAGATTTGATTTTATCACTACTGCTGGATTCGTAAGCATATAGATGAGTTGCATTTCATTGCATTGCATAGCATGTGGTTGTTTTGTGCTCGAGGACTAGCACGATTTAAGTATGGGGGATTTTGATAAGTGGATTTTATACACGCGAATCAGTGTCTATTTCATGCTTATTTGTTGCTAATTCCTTGTGTTCATGTTCGCTTTTATGTGTTTTATGTTATTTTATGTGTAGGATGGTTGTTGCGGTGTGTAATGTGTATTTGGAGTCAATTGGGATGATTTGGAGTCGATTGGCGCAAATTTGGAAAAAGCTATGAAGATCAGCAAATTATTTAGCAGAATAGACCCGCCTGGGTATGGCCTATTTTAGCCTTACACTCTCACGGATTCGGGGTCTTCAACTTAGAGAACATAAGCCTAGCCCTCCGAGGCGGGCATATTTATCCTTTACACCCCCGCTGGGGCGGGGGGTCTTAATATGGGATTAACAGAATGGTAGTCACGTATGGCTCTTTTTAAAACCTACACACCCCGGGCTGGGGTGTCGATTCATGAGTGTTGTGTTTTGTTCTAAATACTGTTGGAACATGGAGACTAAGCATTTGGATTTTACATGGACTCAAGTTGGCATGGAATTCAGCAGAGATTATGGATGTAAAACATATAACTACTACACAAATACAAGATGAGTTGGAGAAGGACTATTTTTTGATCCGTTTGACTCAAGGACTTCCAAGAGGACTTAAAGACATGTAAAAAGGCTTATAAAAGGAGGAGAATAACAAAGATTAGATGGTAGAGATGATTCTATTAGATTAGATTAGGGTAAATTAGATCAAAATCCTAGTTCTTACTAGATTTGGAGATTGAAGCAACGTGGAGACCATTGAAGAATCAAAGTAGGAGCGAGGAGGGAGCTTCAAATCTACGGATAATAGATTTTATCTTTTCATCATCTTCTATCTTTGTCTTTTAATGTGTATTCAATTGTGGATTCTTAGTTTTAATTCAATAATCATGAACTAATTCTTTGTTTGAGGTTACTATGGATCTTATCGTGTAGTTTACTTTGATATGCTTTTTTGTTAGTCTTATTAGCTATATTTGGATTGTCTATTATGATTTGGACTTAATTGCTTAATTGCCTAGCTAACAATTACCGTGATAATCTATATGAACTCGAGAGATGAAGTATAGATTAAGATCTAATCATGATAACATGTGTTTGTGATTTCTTAATAGATGGAATTCATGATTCGTGTTTAGAATAGAGATATGCCTTTACGCCATATGTAGTCTAATAAGAACTTGTGCTTAAACCCTTTTTAATGGTAATTCACATAGAGATATAGTGGGTTAGTTAATTAGGGTGTTCAATTTGATTCTATCATCCGCGGATTTGATTTGATATGAATATGGTGCATTGAGAGATGGCCATATTTTACTTTCGTGTTCTTGATTACAATCCAGTTTAGATAACTTGGCTTAACAGGAAGTGTGTTGACTTAAATGAAACAATAAGTGATATTGTAATCTCAAGTCTTCAATATCTTGTTTCATTATAGGGATAGTTAGTAATAGTTTATTTAACTATTTTAAATTAAATTATTAAATCATTCATTTAAATAAGATTAAATTGGTTATATATTAGTACTTGGTAATTCTTGTTAACTAATTCTCTGCGGGAACGATACTCAACTTATCACTTTATTACTTGTTGACCACATATACTTGCGTGTTGTGCGTAATTAGATTTTATCCAACACATTTATGTCTAGCCAATGATGAATTTGAATATTGAAGGATTGTTGAGTTTAATGAATAATATAAGCTTAGATATAACATTTTACATAATGTAATCTATGGATGTTGTTTAGATGCTTTCGGTTTGCACTGACGTGTTCACAAATACTTGTAGGCATAAGAGTTATGTGTTATATTATTTGATAGGAAATGTGGTTTTAAAAATAGAATTATGTGGAAAATGGACTTAGACTATGAAAAAATTGATAATCAAGCTTTGGTAACACATGGGTATGCTGTATATATATATATATATATATAAAACAATAACGTGGCTAGTCTTATTTCGGGGCCTTTGTTACTTGAGTAAGTACGCCCGTAAGGGTGTCTTATCACTAGCGCCCTAAGGTCTTTTATGGTCTGGGAGTCGTTGGTTGAAAGCTCACTAAGGGGTAGCATTTTTAGCCTAATAGAATGAGGCATTGCACAGTCATGTGAAAATAAAAATAGCAATAAACACCGCGGGAAAGAGCGAAAATCGCCCTCGTGAGTAGAAATAAACCAATTTAAACCCATTATTAAACCTTAGTTTGTATTGATATGTTAGAATAGTCTTTGATGCATTAGTATACATAAATCTTGATTTGGACTATAATTTCCTATTTTGAGCAGTTTGGCATGTGTATTCATTGCTTTAGTCAAGTTTTGGTGAACACAATACACACACACACATCATCTTTATAGCATGTATGGATTACTTGAGTTTATGATATTATGTCTATGGCTTAGTTTGAAGTTTCATTCTTGAATCTGGATAATTCACTGAGGTATATTGGACTGAAATTCTATGCTAGCTGGAAAATATGAGACTCATTTTCATCGTAATCTAGTTGCATAGCATGTAGTTGTAGTTAATTGTTTGATGTCGTATGCATTACTTGACGGCAAGCAATAGTTCAAGTTTGGGGGTATTTGATAAGTAGGTTTTATACCTACTTATTGGATATCAATTCACGAGAACTATGCCCATCTCAAGTACATTTTAGTATATTTTCAGTTGCATTTTGTTTATTTTGCATTACTTGTAATTAGAACTCTTCTATTGTGAAAATGAAGGAAATGGCATAACTTAGCAGTGGCTTGAGTGATGAGACTAATGAAGGCATGACACGAGGAATGAGTGGAGAAAAGGAACTGAGCAGTGATGGACAAAGAAACAATAGCAGCATGACAAAGAAGCAACAACAGCAGAACATAAGAATGCAGAATACAGAAGTCGCGCGGATGCATAAGCTGGAATTCGCGCACCCACGCCATCAACCTACAGAAGCTTACATTGCATACATGCATGCCCACGCCTATTTTGTATTGGAATCACGGGCAGCCGCGCGAGGCATTGAACGCTGTTGTTTGACTTAAATTTAAATTTTAAATTTGAAGTGTTTTAACTCATCTAAACTACTCTGGTTGGTACCAGACGCGATCATTATTGTTTTTATCAATTTTTAGACTAGAGAACTAGGGTTCTAAGTTTGGAATATATTTTCAAAAGAGGATTTGAGCATAGACTTAATATTTTCTACATCTTCTTTAGAATTCAATCATTGAACACTTTCATTTCATTTTGCTGGAAATTATTAGAGATTTGAACAATGCTTTGGAACATAAACTGCAATTGGGTTTGATCAATCCTATCTTCTTTTTCAATTATTTTAATTATTTTCCATGTTTTTCTATAATCCCATAATGGCTTTTGGTTTAGAAATGAACTAAATTCCATTATGGGATTCTAACAGATTTTGATATGTAGTCTAAAATTGATGGCTTGATTGCTTGATTGTGTGTATTATCGGAATCTCTATTATGATTGATTGGATTGCATGAATGTTTGATCACCATTCATTTTATGTACTTGTATGAAATTGAAAAATGACATGCGAGTATGGTTGTAATCATGATAGCATGCGTTTATGAGGCTGAAATGTTTAGTTTTATATTTCGTGAATCAGATAGAAATATATTGTTTCACCGTGTGTAGTAACATAAGAGCTTGTGCTCCAATTCAATATTGCTGCAATTTCACATAGAAATATAGTGATTTTGGTTTTATTGATGATTACATGATTTCTACTGCATGTGAATGTTATGTAAGTAAGTCATAATGCATTGAAAAATGGTTATGTCTATTTTCGTGCTCTTGTCTAATTTTCCATGATACATGTATAATCTTGCGTGATGGTAATGTTTAGATGAAATATGAAATGAAGTTAGAATCCCATTATTTCCAAATTTGATTAATTGTTCCATTAGTATTATTTTAGTCATTACTTGAGTTTAGACTAATTCAAAATTATAGCATTCGTTTAAGCATATAAAAACTAGTGATACAGTTGATGCATAATAATTTAATTTTGAAACCTTTCTCCATGGATCGATACTATTCTTACTCTATACTACTTGTTGACCCATGTATACTTGCATGAGTTAGAATCCTTTTATTAAAATTAAAAAAAGAGGCAACAATAAATGAACAAGTAGCACCCGAATCAAACATCACGTAAGCATTTATGTCGTTGATCGAAATAATACATGCGACTACGTCCCCTGATGCAACTGCATCTTGGACCGTCATGTTAAAGGTGCAGGCCATTGGCCTACCCGGCTGCGTTGGACCACTAATAACTAACTTACCGCTATTAGCGCCCTTATTCCCTTCCGTCTCCTTCTTCGGGCAGTTCTTTGCTATGTGGTCAGTTGACCCACACACAAAGCATCCATTGTTTTTCTTCGGACTTGGACAGTTAGGTGAAATATGCCCTTCCTATCCATTGTTGTAGCATACAGCCTTCCCCTTGAGACAGACTCCTAAATGAGTCGTCCCATAGGTTTTGAAGGCCTCCATTCTCCTATTCGAATCTCCTTGTTTTAATCTCGTATTCCCATAGTTAAACCCTTTCCTTTTTTGTTCTTCGCCACTCCCGCTGGCTCCTTCAATCTTCACTCCCCTATTGACCTTTCCCTTATTCTTCTTGTCCTTGTGGTATTGGCTTAAAGCCTCATTCCCACCTTCGACGATTATCTCCTTCTCTAGAATGGTCCCAAATGAAGTACTTTGGAACACAGATATCCGGTTATAGAGCCAGGGTTTCAAGCCCTGCTCGAATTGTCGAGCTTTCCTAACTTTGGTGTCCACTTGGTGTGGAGAAAACCTCGCCAGTTTGTTGAACTTGGCAGCGTATTGGGGAACCGTCATTTCCCCTTCTTTCAAATCAAGAAACTGTACCTCCATTCTTCCCTGCATACTCATGGGAAAGTAGTTCTCGAAGAAAATCTCCTTGAGCCTTACCCACGTTAGATTCTCAATACCAGCCCTAGCTTGGTTAGCCTCCCACCAAAAGTTGGTTTCTCCCTTCATTATGTAGGTTGCAAAGGCAACCTTCTGACCCTCATCAACATTTGCAATGACAAATACCTTCTCAATTTATTTCACCCACGTTTGGGCTTCTATGGGGTCCGTAGTTCCTTTGAACTCCGATGGACCTACACTCTTGAAATCCTTAAAAGTAGTAGCTCATACTACTTTAGGATTTACGGGGATATTAGCCCCATTCCTATTAAACGCGGCTGTTAACAAGTTAACAAATTCCTGCATTGGGTTTACCAGACCTCCCTCCGGTTGATTTACATTAGCATCTAGGTTTCGTTGTCTCCTTCTTGGCGGTATTTTGCTGTTACAATAAACAACACATCATTATTACTCTTTTCTTATTACTTAGTTATTATTCAAGATTAAACAATAACTTCAACATTAATTACTCAATATGTTCCGTAAAAAGGCTTATATTGATTCATTCCTTGTAGTATAATACTACATCGTTTACATTACACAGCCTAAGCTGATTACATTACTATCCCGCAAAAGACTACCCTTTGATATACAAAAGAGGGTTTTATGTCACTACTAGATACACAATATTTACATATCTAAATCTACTCTAGCTACTACTAGATTACATCTGCCTCAAGGCATTATCAAAATCCGTGGTGGCAAGACCGGGGATAACATCACGGCTGGTAGTATGCCTAGTCTGCCTAGCCTCTATTTGATACCCAGCTACCTGCTGATGGAAATCCTTATGAGAACTCCTATGAATATAGGACATTCTCCCTATCTTCTGTTTCTTGGTCTTTAGCTCCTCCCTGAGCTAAAAGATTTCCTGTTTTAGCTCGTGGACCTTGTCCTTGGCTAAAACTCTCTCGTTATGTTCCTGCTCCCACATTGACTCCACATCTGTCTTATCCTGCAAGACAGCATGGAGCTCTGCCTTTAGCTCCTTCACCTCCTGACAGTAATGGAGGTTTTTGTCCAGCAGTGTCATAAACAGTGACATCATCGATTCCTCCTGGGGTGTCTCTTCAGCAAGTACTACCGGGTTAAAGGACACTACCTCCACCTCTTCTTCTGACATGTCGTCAAACACCGACATTAGGTCATGGTTCTTTGAGTCTCCAAACTCAATCACTACTACTTCCGGCTCTTCGGCTAAAGGGTTCGATATAACCTCTATTTGATTAACCGATTCTTCACTTTCTACCTATACATCACTATACATTCCATTTCCTCCTGACATCTGCAACAAAACAATTAAGTTTGATTAGTACACGTCAATAGAATAATAAAAACACAGATCATATATATAATCCATTTTTAAGGTTAATTTCATCTTTTATTTCTTTGAATTCTCTTAAGGTTATGACTTAAGGTTTTGATTTCCCCCCTTAAGTTTTATAACTGACTGCTTTGATACCAACCTGTGATGCCCCCAAATCCGGGTATCTTCCGACCCGACATATGGTGCTACACGGTGCTATAGTTCATACAAACATTCAATTGAAAAGCCTCAACAGAATGAATATGTCTTATATATATTCCAAACATTATTTCCTTCCTAGGTTCTTTATAACCCATACATAAATTCTTTGTCATAATATTAAATACATTGCAACATTAAACCTATACTATTATATAGACAATTCAACGGTCTGCCTTAGCCTTCCCTTTATCTTTACTGGATCCTTCTGTCCGTTCGGTCTTAACTGAATTCATATGGTTCAACCAAGAGTGAGCATAACTAGCTCATCAAGTACAATAATTCCATTTAACAATATGCTTGAATCATACAAATTATATATCTTCAATAACTGAACAATATTTATGAAATATTATCAATAATTCAAAACAACACTTCTCTTTTCTTCAAAACGTTTTACAATAACCACATTCAGTAAAACATCAATTCTGGTCCAAGACCTTGAGCATTTCATACTTTCTTTGAAAAGGACAACCCGACACTAAGTCCGTAAGTCCGACATTACTTACGAGCACATCTAGGTGATCAACCTATGGTACTCTATTTAATCAACACTACACTCTTCAAACGTATGTACGTTTAAGTTATGGCGACCTCACGTGCCTGTCGTTTGACGACAAAACATTTGTTTAGCATACTCAGTCTTCATTTGAAAACCACACCAAAATAGTTTGGTAAAACATTGACCATACTTCAATAGATTATAAGAAATCCAACATATCGTAAGTCTAGCGGAAAGAATTGACTTTGACTTCATCATACATTAATTCATGCGTAAGAATACATGAATCACAAAACTCATCTAGATTGAACATAGACAAGGGTTAGAACACTTGCCTTTAGCGTCTGCTACGACTATTACACTTTCTCTTTAAGTCTTTAAGGTCTCTACAATATATAATTATATAACGTAACACATTAGGTCATGAATAAACATACATGGATCCTAATGAATCTCACCCTTCTTCTCAATCTAATCATATATTAGATTTGTTACTATTGGTTCTGGCTTGCCGTTATAGTTTACATCGTCATTACGTTCACGTTCGATTGATTATCTTCAAGCTTTAGTTATTATACTTAAGGTTCAACAATGTCTTAAACAATGTTATATTTAAGCTTTAGTTCATTACTAATCAATTAACGTTCTTGCTTTACTTACAAACTTTCCTTACTGTGCAACCCCTAAGGCTATGGCTATACACTTATTTATCGTCAACTCATCACGCAGCAGCGATGCGACACTCCGAAGGTAATGCACGCGGTCCATGACGGTGCTGGCGCCAAACTCAGTACAATCCACCGTGATGCGGTGCCATATTCAAAGATGGCTTCGGTGCATGGCATACATTGCAATACCACTTAATCACTTGGGCTAGCATGCCATACGCCAACTCTATGCACTAGATAGAAATGATAGACTTTAAACTTTTGTGAACTTCCCGTACTCCAAATTTGATCATTTTAAGTCCGAATTGGCTCGTTCAAAAGCCATTAGCTCACAAATCACATACTCTACGTGTTAATGCAAGAATTTTATATTTTCGACTTTGTTAACTCAAAATTCACCTATTAGTTCATTTTTAACAAAAATGATAAACGTTAGTGAACGTTCAACGCTCGTTTCTTCGTTCTAAGTCAGAATTCAGTCATTTTTGAGTCTGTAACTCTATAATGCCAAATAAGACTTGTCTCCATTGAAAACCAACATTTCCGAGCTCAATATCAAAATTCGACTTCCAATCCGAGAATTTCACTAATTCGACGATTAACATCTAATCGTGTGAATTCCGGCATAACTTCGTTACTTATGATTTGTTCATCGTTTCAAATAGACTCTAACCATCATACTAACATCTTAGCATACATATTACATCAACTTATTTATATGATAGGTTATTACATATTCTTTATGAGTTTATAACTTATAAAAGTATAAACTACTTATAATTTCATTTCACATGACTTATAATGGTTTAAGTCTTCTAACCAACATCCTTACATCTTCTTATCATACAAACTTCATTCATGTAAATATGTTACAAGTTCATACAAATTCTTCTTTAGTTCATAACTTATCTATGAACAAAGTGATTATTCACGGCTTATTAAGACTTAAGTCCTTTAAGTATTCATTTTCTTTACTTTTTAGCATACATGTCCATCAATCAACACTTCTCTTATCAACCTACAATTATAGAGATGGAAGATTAATGACATAGAAGGCTTACCCTTGTTGATCAAGCTTGTTCTTCTTCTTTTCTAATAATGGAAGTCTAGCTTATTCTTACTTATTCTCTCTAACAATTACGTTTAAAGTTGTTGGATGAAAGTTAACAAACAACAAATGAAATCCAAGTTCTCTTATTTATAGGACAACCAAGGTTAGGGCATATTGGTCAATAAACCAATCCCACCTCCTTAATCACCTCATTATTATTCATTACTTCACAATTAAGTTAACTTCCCCATCACTTCCTTTTCTTGCTCATCACATTATTTACTTGGTCATCACATTCAACCATGTGATCATGAGTTGCCCCATGGGTCACCCTAACCCATTGGATTAATAGTTTGGGCTTTAGGTTTAATTAACTTATCTTACACTTTAGGCTTGTATTAACAAACTAACTTGGGCTTTACCATTTCTTACACTTGGGCTTGCACATTAACTTCTATTGGACTTTATAAATTGCTACACAATCCTACAAGTCCATTTCATTTGGCTTAAAGCCTTAGAATGTATTCTCTACGTATTATTCTCGTATTCTCACTCGTATACTTATTCAACATATACAACATACCATCATTCATACATACTCGTATAATACTTCATATCATACTCGTATTCGTTTCCTCGTACAATACATATGTATTATACGATCATCACTTTTAGCTCCTTAACACTTTATTTTCCCTAACGTTCTCAAATTAAGTTCGCAGGCAAAAAATTACATTTTCCATACTCGAATTATTATCACATAATCCGTCTTACCTCGATATTCTATCGTTACGTATTTCTCGGAAGTTCAAAAATAATTCCCAAGCAGAAATCGATGAATAGTGCTTTTCGGAAAATTTCTCAAAAAACTTTTATTTTTGTCTTGGAAATTCAAACACTTTAATTCCTTCACGCAGTCGAAATACTATGACATTCCAACGTTTCTAGGTTATAGAACGACATTCATCTTACTAACATGTAATAATAACAAATAATATAATTTTATTCATTATTTAATTAAATAAAATTATTTTAAAATAGATCCGAATTTTTTGGTCGTTACAAATCGTGTTGCCTTACAATGATGCAAGCTAAAAGATTGATCAGAAAAGGATGTATAGGTTACTTATCGTACATTGTTGACACCCGGAAAAAAGGGAGTAAAAATTAAGGATATATCCGTAGTAAGAGAATTTTAAGATGTATCTCCGGATGTTGGTCTTCCGCCAGACAGAGAAATTGAATTCATAATAGACTTAGCACCGGGAACAACACTGATTTTGAAAGCTCCATACCGTGTAGTGTAAGACCCCAACTTTTATGAATAAAGAATAATTTTCTCGAAATATATTTTTGAATATTATCGTGTGGATTTGATATAATATTATAGTTGTGGGTAATATTTAAAAATTTTATAAAGTAAGCAAGTGGTTATATAATATTCGATTCATCGGGGAATATTATTTTTAACAGGGAATATTCATACGACGACACAATCATTGGTGGATCCCACAACGGAAGTATTATTGTAGTTAGAAAATGACAGAATTATCTTTTTATAAAAATACGGCGAAAGTGTTACCGTTAAAACTGTTGAACTACCCGGTAGTAAAAGTACAGTAATACGCTTGGTTGCATAGTAGCACATGGTATTGATTATTGATGCTTACATGAGAAGTCACTCATTTATACTCAATTATTACTACGATGAATTCTTCGCATCATATCTCTCATATTATTGATTCAATTATTGTCACAGTATCATCTGCATAATATATATTATTAAATAAATAATTGAGATAGCAAAGTTATTCATATTATTATTTGCAATATTGACAATGTCTAGAAGTTCTGTCAAGGAGAGGTTTGGTCACCTAATTACGCGCCAATAAGGAGAAATCCTTATTGGAAAGCCCCTCTTTCACGGGAAGCGACACGGTTGTTAAATATTGTGAATTATAATATTAATGATGAATAAGTTCGTGTTGATTAAAGATGAATTGGATAGTTCCATTGTGTTGGAATTATTAGTGTTAGTGAAAATTGACATTTATTTCGATAATAATTGATGTCTGGAGGTTATATTGACCAATCGGGTAATTAACCGGATAAATGAGCACCTAATTGCTATTAATTCACATGATTATAACTATTTATTCACATGTGTGTACTATTGATTCACATTCTTGTACTATTAGGGGAGGTGGTGCAAGATTGATAATACTTGCATGACTAAGTTAAAAATGGAGGTATAGTTGAAGGTACTATATTGTAATTCATATTTTCACATGATTACAACTATTGATATTAGGGGAGGTGGTGCAAGTTTGATAATACTTGCAGGACTAAATTAAAAATGAAGAAAAAGAGGAAAGTATTATATTGTAATATTTTGAGCCCCAAAACGTGCAATTATCGAAACTATATTTTCCTATAAATAGAAGCTCATTCTTCCTTCATTTCTCACCAATTCACTAAAGCTATAGAGCAATTATTATAGAGAGAAATTATAGAGAGAAAGAAGAAGAGAAGTCTGCTACCTCACTATTCCAGTATCTAGTCTTTTTCTAAGGTAAGGAGTATTATTCTTTCGTATTCATGAAGAGCGTTATTTTTTTTCAATACTCGTAAGGGTTGTTATTCCATTCTTTATTATTATGTTAGAATAACCTATCTATGTGAAGTACCACATACATGGTGAAATTCTTCTGTTATTCCATTATTTATTATTATGTTGGAATAACCTGTTTGTGCGGTCTATCACATGCCTGGTGAATTCTGTTGTTATTGTATTCTTTATTATTCTATTGGAATATCCTGTCTATGTGGATTACGCATGACCTAGTTCCATTCTTTATTATTACATTGGAATATCACATGCATGCATGAGTTACGCATTTGACTTAGTTCCATTTTTTATTATTCGTTGAATAACACATGCGTCTTGGACACGCACGCTCAAGTGAATTCTTCTGTTATTCCATTCTTTATTATTCTGTTGGAATAACCTGTCTATGTGGATTACCGCATGCATGCATGGTGGAAATGATCAATCTATGTGGATTACCGCATGGCGGGCAAAAATCCATTTGCGATTTCATATATTCTATTATACTCAGTTGGTTAAAGTGTTTGCTTCTATACTCCATGAAATTAGTGGAAAAACCTTGATATTTGCGCTTCATCCAGTATCTTTTTATGGAAATATTCTTCTGAGCATTCTTGAATTTTACTCCACAAAGAAGTATCATGTTGACAATTTGGATGTTATTAATTTCTGGATAAATTAAAATTATAAATCTTTAAAATTTATCCTTGAACTTGTTTTATTGAATTATTATGTCATTGTCATCCTCCTCATGCTTATATTGTATGAAAGTCATCTTTGGCTTACGTGCATAGATGGACTTGGTATGATTATGACCAGGGATTATTCGATATAATCATGACCGTAATGTGACGAATGATGTGGTAAAAGTCCTCATTGGCCTGTAGTTCATTCATGGACAGTTGTTGGTGTGATTATGACCAGAGATTATTCGGTATAGTCATGACCATTGATGATTACATGAATATCCTTGGCCGTGATGTAGGGATGATTCAATTTTATTTATTAAGCTGAGTCTTAGCGATAAAGTTGATGAAAAACTTTTTAAATCATAGAAGATAGTAGATTTTATGCTCTATTTGACTCTTCTAATGGATTGCTTGTTCCGCTGCAGTTAAACTTGTTATCTATTATATTCTATCAGTTTAACATTATTGAAGGCTAATGATAATTTATTCTGCATTATCTTAGTTATAATATTTCTTACTGGACTAGTCGAGCTCACCCTTTCTTTCACTGTTCTCTTCAGGAAATGAGAACGTAGCCGGGACTAGTCGGGGAACATAGTGACGGTCCAGATGATACCATTAGTAGTCCTCACTATTCTGTTAAATAGTGTGATAATAAATGTAATGAAAACTCCATTGAGTGTGGATATTATAATAACCGTGAATTTTAAGTCACTATATATGTATGTACATTATTGATATTTAAAACTTTGGGTTATATAGTGATTTAATATGTGACAACATATGTGAAGTGGTGCATGGGTAAATTAACATATATACTATAGTTATGGATATATACATTTATAGATTTCATTAAAAATGAAAGCTTCGTAACCTAATTATACATTAGGTGAGACAATTAAATAACCTAGGGGTTATGGTAATAAGGAAAGGTTAATATTTAATATGTATACTAACTTAAGTGGATAATCTTGTTATTTCAAGTGACTAATAATTTTAAACCTATTTCTAATAAACCTAATTAAGTTATGAGCTAAAGTTATATGTATAAGTAATTAAATTTCATATGATTGGAAATGGAAACCCTAAATAAACAAGTTGGGTAACATATATTAAAATTGTTAGACTATGTTTATTACATGGTCCAAAATAATTAAGGAAGAAGCCCAAAGAAATAAAATGCAAACCAATACTTATCCCACTTGATTAAGGGTATTATAGGCTTTTGATTAATCAAATTTGTGTATTATAATAAAAGCAAATTGGGAGATATAATGGGCAAGGGGGGACCAACCAATTAGGCCTTTTTATGGCAAGAAGATTATGCTAATCAATGTCCATAAGTAGAAATCTTACACACAAGTACATGTGTGTCAATCTCCCATTGGTTGAAAAACTATTAAGCACCCTTAATCACATGATTAGGCTAATTGAAGAGATAGGGTGTAGTCTTTTATCCATGGGATAATAAAAACATGGGGGATAATAGTTATATCACACATTCATTTGCTAGACATTCATTTTCTCTTATTCTTCTTCTTCTATTTTTTTTTTCTCTCAAGCTAGCAAGTTGCAAAGTAAGAGAAAGAAGGGGGAGGGTTCGGTTTTGAGAGAGTGAGAGAGGTGTGCTAGTTTATTTGATGCATCCTAAGTTCATTACTTACTTTAGTAAATCAAGGAAGGTTGCCACTAAATCAAGGTATAACCTAATCTTCATCTTCTTCTTCTAGTTTGTATTATAGCTTGAGTTTTGTTGGAGTTATAAACTAATACTCAAGATACCCTAGTTCTACATATCATCATGTAAAGAACTAAGTATCTTGAGTGTTAGATCAAAGGCTTAGAGGAAGAAAATGAGCATATGTTCTCCAAGGGGTGAAACCCTTATTTTTCTTCCACTAAATCTTGTATAACTCAAGTTTTACAACTTGGATTTTTGATCCTTCGAGGGGGGGGGGGGGTGCTAGATACATGAGTTATCTAGTAAACCAAAGTGGTAGAATACAAATCTAGCAAGTATTGAGGCCATGGGGACTGTTTTCCCCAAAATAGTCCACATTGTATATTGAGGTTCGAAACCATAAAATAGCTATTGTACCCATTTTTCTTGAGGATGTTTCGGTCAGTTGCAAGGGTTTTAAAAATTTGGGAAATATCGGAGAGATACCTTGAGAAGTTATCTACGTGTAGGAAAAAGAACGGTTGCGTTTTGATTTATAGGTTGTGCGTAATGGCTATTTCCGTAAAGAACTCCAAAATATTAACATTCGAATATCTCACTATGTATACACTGGAAAATTCCGAAATTTCTACAGTAGGTTCATATATGTTATGAGAGTACACCCTGAAAATATCAGATTTGTCTGAGCAAAACTCGATTTATGAAAAATGAAGCAAGATCTGAGTGTTTTGGGCACTTTAAAAATAGTAAATCATTTTCTAAAATTCCAGAAAAATTTGGAAATCATGGTTGGGTCATATACTGTCCAAATCCAGAAAATGAGAATTTTTGGAATCAGTTTGCTATTTTTCCTAAAAATGATTAAGTTATGAATAAAAGGAAATAAATAGTTAAATGATGTCTTAAACAAGAAAAATGTGATTTTAATGGTTGAATACTCCTAATGTGACACCCCCAAATCCAGTACTTCCATTTCCACAGGATTTGATGTTCACTGTACAAGCATCATCTATCTATCTACTCATAAATAAATTTCAAACCATGCAATAGATAGAATAAATAATATATCTCTCCCCTTATGGGGTTACATCAACTAAATAATAAATAAATCCCAGGTTACTCTAACCTTAAAACATCTGTGCGGAAAACATAAACAAATAAGTCTTAGTAACATCAACTCTAATTACATCGCATAACCACGTTAATAAAACAGTCTTCATTACTTGCTAAGCTTGCCCTTGCCCTTACTAGTGGAAGGTTCGTCGGCTCTTTCTTTCTTAACTACAATGTTATTATTACGCAAGAGTGAGCACGATTGCCAACAAGTATAACAATATAACAATGAATAATAACATGTGAGAGAAATAATAACTTCGGATATAAAAGCTCAACTTTTGAATCAAGAATGACTAACAAGAATCAAAAGAATTTCTAAGGGTCATAAGACCTTAAACTATGTCCTAAGTTGTCAAGTGTTATTACTTGAAACCTTTAACAGTCATAAGACTATGGACTCTTCTTTTTGTACTTTGGGGGATCAGCCCTTAGTACCATACTGTGCACAATATCTTAACGCTATAGCGTAAATAATCCCCTATACAGGGTTGTTCATCTCAGTTTGACATTCGAGTCCGCACCAAAGGAAGTTTGGTTTGGATAATTCATCAAGGGGTTCTGAAATTTTAAAACGCTCATCAGCTATGGACTAATCAAATCAATAAGGGTTCGCTAGTCTAACAAGGTTTAACAGTGAACGAATATTTAACTTGAATAACATCTAAAAGGTATACAATAGAATAATTATTGTATAACAACATCATGCTTAAAGATTAATAAAGTTTAATATATAAGACAGGCTTGATCAACAATAATAAGAACTTGCTCAATATCGAAAGATGAATTAATCAACTTATATAACGATAACAAGTAGGGTTAAGAAACTTGCTCAACGAAAGTTTAGGGTAAGAAACTTGCTCAACGTAAATGTAGAGTTAGAGAACTTGCTCAATGTAACAAGATAAGGTTTAGAAACTTGCCTCGTGTGTAGATTACACTTAAACAAACTCATTCTTTGAATTAAATCCTACATATCAATTACGTTCACAATACCAGTCAATAATAACGTACTAAACATCATAAGTTATTCTTTGTCTAAACTCGACTTTATGACCATACGTAGTCAAATTACCATACTTGTTTTCACATAATATAATACTACACGAACAAAAAGTTAATTACATAATCAACGATTCAAATAACATGTAATTGTCTTCTTGACTCGGTAAAAACTCATTTTATATCTCATTATATGTCTAACAAGTTTTTATGTTCATTAGACTAGGTCACTAACTCATTTCTATACTTGAACATAAAAAATTTGCATTTTCTCGGACAATTCGCTATGGTATTGCAATGCTATTTCACTTTGTATCTTAACTCGCACTCTTATGTACGAATACTTGGCATTTTGCTTACATGGCATATTGTCATATATGATGCGAGAAATGAACTGGGAGTTGACGCCACGGTGCGAGACTCCAGTTCCAGTTTCTGCAATTCGCAAAAATTGCAGAACACGACTAAAAATTTCCAATCAACTTATTTTTACTCGAATTTAGACATACCCACATCCTAGAATTCATAAATAATCAATACTTAACATTTATGGAGTGATTTTCACCCATTAAAACACATAATCACATAATTAAAGCATGCAAATTGGACTGTTCTTGATGTTCTTTAAGTTCTTGAACAAAAACATGGATTTAATGCTACGGATTCGTTATAAAGCCAAATCCAACCATTCAAGTTTCATTTTGTTCATTTTAACATGCATAATCATATCAATGTGTGAATTTTGCAAAATAAATTATATTTGACATATAAAATTCACGTATAAGGCCATATGGCCATATCACATACTCTGAAATCTTTTACTGTATAATTTCATGAAACTGAAGATATGGAAACCCATATAATATATATTAAAACATGCCATACAACTCGAATTATTACATATATTCTCATAACAACAGAATTTCCCAAATACAGAGACTCACAAAAGTATGAAAGCCATTTTTTTATGAAAACTTAAAAGACGTATAATAAGAATTGGGTTGAAAAAATTACCCAAGCGTAGAATACAATTTACAAGAGATAAACTCCTCCTCCACAGTTCTTCAATTACCCAACTCACAATCTCTCTCAAAACTTTTCTCAACTCTCTCTGTTTTTTTTTGCCAAACTTAGAAAATAATAAGAAAAGAAAGAAAAGAAAGCGTCTGATAAATGGAGAAAAACTGACGCAGTAGAGATCAGTTACCCCCCGTCATGGGTAACTTCTCTCAACTCCCACAAAGGCCATGTTTGGCTAGAATTAAAAGGTTTCAAAACTTTTTAATTTAATAAAACCTTATCATGTAGTTTAAATAATGTCACATCCATATAAAATAAATCAATTATCTAATTTAATTTACTTTAAATAAAATATAATGATTTCTCAATAATGCACATAGTCACATAATTAAATTTTTTCATTTAATAATAATATCAATTATTAAATCTCTAATTAATAATTAAATTAATTAAAATAACAAAGGCTTATTAAATATTTCTTTTAATTCAATAAGCTCACATAAATACATACATCGAATAATAAAATTCTCCACTTCAATTTAATAAATATAACACATATAATTAAATTAATCTATCACAACTTCATCAATTAATTAATTAATCTAATAATTAATTCATCAAAAAATATTTATTTAATCCAATAAATATTTAAATTAAATTACAAAATCTCGAATGTCACATCTTTCCCCTCTTAAAAAGATTCTGTCCTCAGAATCACAACTTAATAATTCGTCCCGTTACATTCTCCCCCCCTTATAAAGATTATGTCCCCAGAATCGCATATAACAATCTAAGTAAATAAATGAGGATAATTCTTCATCATATTCTCTTTGAGTTCCCACGTAGCTTCTTCAGCGTTGTGGTTCCTCCAAATTACCTTAACAGAAGGTATTACTTTATTTCTCGTAAATTGTCTTTTTTGATTCGATAATTTGAACAGGAATTTCTTCGTAAGACAAGTCTTTGTCGAAATGTAGGGGTTCATATTCAATCACGTGCTTGTAATCGGGTTTGTAGGGTCGTAGGACTGAGACATGGAAAACATTATGGACATTCTCTAGAGATGGAGGTAAGGCTACCTCATAGGCAACTTCTCCGACCCTTCTTAGAACTTCAAAGGGTCCAATGAATCTTGGGCTCAATTTCCCTTTTCTTTCTGAATCTGTTCTTTCCCTTCCAATGAGAGACCTTTAAGAACACATAACTACCTGGTTCGAACTCAACATTCTTACGGTGTGGATTGGCGTATTTCTTCTGTCTGTCTTGGGCTGCTATCAATCTTGCTCGAATCACTTTGACTATCTCTGCTGTTTGTTGTACTAAATCTGGTCCTAATAATTGTCTTTCACCAACTTCATCCCAATATAGTGGAGTTCTGCACTTTTGGCCGTATAACGCTTCATAAGGTGGCATTCCAATACTAGCGTGGTAACTGTTGTTGTAATCGAACTCTACAAGCGTTAAATGATCATCCCAATTTCCTTTAAAATCCATTATACAAGCTCTTAACATATCTTCCAATGTCTGAATTGTTCTTTCACTCTGTCCATCTGTCTGAGGGTGATATGTTGTGCTCATTCGTAACTGTGTACCCATGCATTCCTGTAGACGTTTCTAGAAGTTCGACGTAAAACGCGAATCTCTATCAGAAACAATTGACACCGGAACTTCGTGCCTTGAAACAATCTCTTTCATATATAACCTTGCCAACTGATCTAAGTTGAATCTGATTTTGATCAGAAGGAAGTGTTCGAATTTCGTCAATCGGTCAACAATAACCCATACTGCGTCGTAGCCTTTCTGAGTCGTCAGTAGACCAACCACGAAATCCATCGTAATATGTTCCCATTTCCATTTTGGAATCTCTAAAGGTTGTAGCAATCCACTCGGTCTCTGATGTTCTGCTTTTACTTTCTGACATGTCAGGCATTTAGCAACACATTCTGCATCCTCTCGTTATAAATTTGGCCACCAAAAGTGTTGTCGAAGGTCTTGGTACATCTTGGTGCTAACAGGGTGAATCAAATATCTTGAGTTGTGAGCCTCGCTCAAAATTTCTTCCTTAATCTTTGGTACTGGCGGTACCCAAATTTTGCTCTTAAATCTTAGTAGTCCCTCACTGTCTATTTTGAATCTAGGTTCAGTCCCTTCAGATATCTTCTTCTTCACTTTCTCACATTCTTCGTCCTGAAGTTGAGCCTCCTTAACTTTATCCAGTAAGGTTGTACCAGCTTGCATTTGGAACAGCTTCTCGTTAATCTCCATAGGATACTTCACTTCTAATTCTAGCTTCTCCATTGCTAAAATTAGCTCCTCCTGAGTGGTCAACATCATCAATTTCTCCCAACCTTTTCTACTTAGGGCGTCGGCCACCACATTTGCCTTACCCAGATGGTATAGAATCTCACAATCGTAGTCCTTAATTAACTCCAACCACCTTCTTTGACGCATGTTCAAGTCTTTTTGTGTAAAAATATATTTCAGACTCTTATGATCTGTATATATTTCACACTTCTCCCCATAGAGATAGTGTCTCCAAATTTTCAAAGCAAAAACTACTACAGCTAACTCCAAGTCATGGGTCGGATACCCCTTCTCATAATCTTTCAGTTGTCGCGACGCATACGTAATGACCCTGCCATTCTACATAAGACCACAACCAAGTCCTTTATGCGATGCATCACTATAAAACACAAAATTTCTTGTGTCATCTGGAAGAGATAACATAGGTGCTGTACTCAACCTCTTCTTTAATTCTCGAAAACTTTCCTCACACTTCTCCGTCCAAACAAATTTCACTGATTTCCTAGTTAAATTCGTCAGCGGAGTTGCGATCTTGGAAAAATCCTAAATAAATCTTCTGTAATAACCCGCTAATCCAAAAAACTTCTTACTTCCGACGACGTCTACGGCTGGTCCAAATTAATCTCAGCTTTGACTTTGGAGGGATCCACCAAAATTCCATCTCTATCAATCACATGTCCAATAAATTGTACTCTTTCAATCCACAACTCACATTTCAAAAACTTAGCATACAACTTCTCTCTCCTCAATGTCTCTAATGTCAACCTCAAATGCTCTTCGTGTTCTTCCTTGGTTTTTGAATATACCAAAATGTCATCTATAAATACCACTACGAATTTGTCCAAAACGGCTTGAACACTCCATTCATTAAGCCCATAAATCTTTGCGGGAGCATTCGTTAGACCAAATAACATTACCGTAAATTCATAGTGGATCAGATCGTGTTCTAAACGCCGTCTTCAGACATCCTCTGGTCTCACCTTGAGTTGATGATAACCACTTCTCAAATCTATCTTTGAAAAATATCTTGCTCCCTTTAACTGATCGAACAAGTCGTCGATTCGCGCTTAATCATGACCTTTTTAGTTCTGACCTTGTAGTCTATATAGAGTCGCATTGTTCCATCCTTCTTCTTCACAAATAAAACCGGCGCTCCCCACTGTGATACGCTTGGTTGAATATACTTTTTGTCCAGTAATTCTTGTAGTTGGACCATCAGTTCTTTCTTCTCTACCGGTGCCATTCGGTACGATGCCTTCGATATTGGGGCCGTTCCTGGAGCCAAATTGGTAACGAATTCAACTGCTCTATCTGGAGGAAGTCCCGACAAATCATCCGGAAATACGTCTGCGAAATCTCTCACTACTGGAATCTCATCAATTTTTGGATTCTCTTTACGACTATTGACTATGTAAGCTAGATATCATACACAGCCTTGCCTTAACAATCTTCTGGCCTGCATCATCGTCAGACAATTCGCTTATCTAGGTGACTTGCTACCATAAAACACAACCTTTGATGGAGTCATAAGGTTAATACGTTTCTTCTGGCAGTCAATTACCGCACCATATCTGGATAACCAGTCCATACCTAAAATAACATCGAATTCTCTGAGTCGGATAGGGATAAGATCTGCGTTCATGAAATTACCCTTAATATCTACTCTACAGTTCTTGTGCACATACTTAACAGGGATAATTTCTCTATTCGCAATTTTTATGTTCATGGGGTATTCTAACTCGTCCTTAAGCAATTCTAAGTTCTTAGCAAAGTCATCGGATATAAATGAACAAGTAACACCCGAATCAAATAATACATACGCATTAACTTTATTGATCGGAATGATACCTGACACCACATCGCGAGGCGTACACGCATCTCAGACCTTCATCGTATTGAGCGTTCCGTTTGCCGGTCGATTGTTTCTTTGTTGGTCTGCGATTGTCGAGTGCTTCCACCAGTATTTCCTCTATTTCCTCCTGAACTCGTCCCTCCTGATCCCTTCTTAGGACAATCTCTTGCAAGATGGTCCTTTGAGCCACATGTGAAGCAGACACCCTTCTTTGGGTTCGAAAAGTTTGGTGCTATGTGGCCTTCCTGTCCACAATTGTAGCACACTCACTTCCCTTTCATGCAAACTCCCAAGTGAGTTTTTCTGCAAGTTGAGCACACTTCGATCTTCTTCTTCTCCCCTCCTTGTTGACTTCCAACTAACGTATTTTCAGACCACTTCCTCTTCTGAATGTGATTACCCCCAGTGTTACTCCCACTAGTCTTGTTATTACCTTCCTTCTCACTCTTCTTCTTCTACAGCTCCTGATTGTACTTAGTTACCGCATCGCTTCCACCTTCAACAAGTATGGCCTTCTCTAACACTCCAGCAAAAGTGTTCAATTGGAACATTGACACTTTGCTATACAACAAGGGCTTTAGTCTCTGCTCAAATCATCTCGCCTTCCTCTCATCGGTATGTACTTGGTACGTGGCGAACCTAGCCAACTCATTAAACCTTGCCGCATAATCAGCTATTGACATATTCCCTTATTTTAACTCTAGAAACTGAACCTCCATCTGATTTTGTGAACTAGCCGGTAAATACATCTCGAAAAACAACTATTTGAATCTCTCCCAGGATATTACACCTTCACCTCCTCTCACTTTGTTTGCCTGCCACCAATAGCTGGCTTCGGACTTCAACATAAACGTTGCATAAGCAGTCGTCTGATCTTCCCTTACTCTAGCAACATCTAACACCTTCTCCATCTCCATTACTCAGGTCTGAGCTTCGATTGGGTTTATGGAACCCTTAAAATTGGGCGGTCCCACAGCCTTGAAGTCCTTAAACGAAGTATTTGGTGGAGCTTGGGGTTGATTATTAAGTGCTTCAGCTAAAAGGTTTACCAATTGCTGAACGGAGTTATCATTGGCGTCGTTGTTATTATTTGTTGACCCTTCCTGGGCTTGCTGACGATTTTGTCTTCTAGGCGGCATATTTCTATTAAGAATATATGCTTATTAGATATTTACTCATTCTCTAAAACATTTAAGACTTAACTAAACATTTAATCATAACTTACTTAACACATTACTTCAAATAAACTTTGACATTTTATTTAATTCAAAAGTCTTTACATAAAAAGATAGCATCATTGCTATTTACATCAACTATCCCGAGATAAGGAATCTACAGGATTTAAAACATCACAATATTCCTTTGTTTATAAACACATTGGAATTTACATCATTAACTATCAAATAGTTTTCACATAATTAAACTAATACTATCACTGCCTATTAAGACGTTGGATAGCCTTGCCACGTTCTTCTTTCATAATACGAGACATCGTTCTACGATCAAGCATGTATGATGGTAGACCTTCAAACTAGATTGGGTATTTCATAACTCGATCCTGGGCCGTATCCATTGCATTGTGAAATGTATAGTTCGTCTCCCTAAGCTTAGCCTTCTTTACACGGCAATCATTTTCTGCGAGATCAGCACGACGCGATTCTCGTACCCAGCCCTCCTCTGCTATGGCAAGCCTCTCTGAGCTCTCCTTCAGATCCTTCTTTAACTTCTCTATTTCTGCGAACTTATCCTCGGTCTAACCCTTCTCGTGAACCAAATCTCACTCCACGTTTCCCAAACGTGTGTGAAGAGTCACAATCTCTCTATCCTTCTGCTCAATAGTAATCTGCTAACTAACCGCCTACTCAGTCAGATCCCGAACAGTATCCTGCAACTCTACGTTACGATCATAGAGTGCATCATACATCACTGCATCAATGGAGTTTGGTGGGAACTCCTCTTCTTCCTCTTCTTCTTCCTCCTCCTCAGGATCCTCCTCTGGATCAGTCTCCGGCTCATGCTCCTAACCAGCAATAATGATCAACGGAGATGACTCTCTCTGTACAAGTTGTTCCCTGACGACATGAATGTCTCGGGGCTCCTCCTCTATAGGTAATCAGGGTTCCTCCTCCCCAGCTCGACTAGCTCCTCCAACATCTGACATCCTTACAACAAAATTTTAAGTTTTAGTTACTAATCCGTGCTAGCGAACACATAGATTAACACATAATCACAAAAAGCCTTTTATTATCTTCAATGAATTTAGAAATTCATTTCTTAGAACTCAGTAAGAGTATACCACCACTATGTTCTCGATCTCCTACAAGGCTACTACCTAAGGTTGTTCCCCCCACCTAAGGTTCATAACCTTATGGCTTTGATACCAACCTGTGACACCCCCAAATCCGGTACTTCCATTTCCACAGGATTTGGTGTTCACTGTACAAGCATCATCTATCTATCTACCCATAAATAAATTTCAAAACATGCAATAGATAGAATAAATAACAAATCTCTCCCCTTATGGGGTTACATCAACTGAATAATAAATAAATCTCATGTTACTCTAACCTTAAAACATCTGTGCGGAAAACATAAACAAATAAGTCTTAGTAACATCAACTCTAATTACATCGCATAACCACGTTAATAAAATAGTCTTCATTACTTGCTAAGCTTGCCCTTGCCCTTGCCCTTACTAGTGGAAGGTTCGTCTGCTCTTTCGTTCTTAACTACAATGTTATTATTACGCAAGAGTGAGAACGATTGCCCACAAGTATAACAATATAACAATGAATAATAACATGCGAGAGAAAAAATAACTTCGGATATAAAAGCTCAACTTTTGAATCAAGAATGAATAACAAGAATCAAAAGAATTTCTGAGGGTCATAAGACCTTGAACTATGTCCTAGGTTGTCAAGTGTTATTACTTGAAACCTTTAACAGTCATAAGGCTATGGACTCTTCTTCTCGCATTTTAGAGGATCAGCCCTTAGTACCATCATCATGCACAATATCTTAACGCTAAAGCGTAAATAATCCCCTATACAGGGTTGTTCATCTCAGTTTGACATTTGAGTCCGCACCAAAGGAAGTTTGGTTTGGATAATTCATCGAGGGGTTCTGAAATTTTAAAACCCTCATCAACTATGGACTAGTTGAATCAATAAGGGTTCGCTAGTCTAACAAGGTTTAACAGTGAACGAATATTTAACTTGAATAACATCTAAAAGGTATACAATAGAATAATTATTGTATAACAACATCATGCTTGAAGATTAATAAACTTTAATATATAAGACAGGCTTGATCAACAATAATAAGAACTTGCTCAATATCGAAAGATGAATTAATCAACTTATATAACGATAACAAGTAGGGTTAAGAAACTTGCTCAACGAAAGTTTAGGGTAAGAAACTTGCTCAACGTAAATGTAGAGTTAGAGAACTTACTCAATGTAACAAGATAAGGTTTAGAAACTTACCTCGTGTGTAGATTACACTTAAACAAACTCGTTCTTTGAATTAAATCCTACATATCAATTACGTTCACAATACCAGTCAATAATAACGTACTAAACATCATAAGTTATTCTTTGTCTAAACTCGACTTTATGACCATACTTAGTCAAATTACCATACTTGTTTTCACATAATATAATACTACACGAACAACAAGTTAATTACATAATCAACGATTCAAATAACATGTAATTGTCTTCTTGACTTGGTAAAAACTCATTTTAATATCTCATTATATGTCTACCAAGATACTGGATGAAGCGCAAATATCAAGAATATTCCACTAATTTCATGGAGTATAGAAGTCAAAACTTTAACCAACTGAGTATAATAAAGAATGGAATAACAAAAGAAATCACCATGCATGTGGTACTTCGCATAGACAGGTTATTCCATCAGAATAATAAATAAGGGAACCAGGTCAGGCGTAATACGCACAGATAGGATATTCCAACAGAATAATAAAGAATGGAATACAACAAAAATCACCACGCAAGCAGTACTTCGCATAGACAGGTTATTCCAACAAAATATTAAATGACGGAACCAGGTCAGGTGAAATTCACATCAACAAGATTTTCTAACAGAATAATAAAGACGGAACCAGGTCCGGCGTAAAGCACAAACAGGATATTCCAACAGAATAATAAAGAATGGAATATAGAAGAATTTCACCAAGTATAGGGTAGCCCGTGTATACAAGTTATTCCAACAGAATAATAAAGATGGAATAATAGAAGTTCTCTTCATGAATACAAAAGAAATAATACCCCTTACAGTAAAAGAAACTTGATATCGGAGTAGTGAAGTAGCAGAATACTTTTCTTCTTTCTCTCTATAGTTTCTCTCTCTAGAGTTTCAGTGAATTCGTAAGAAATAATGAAGGAATGAGCTTCTATTTATAGAAGAATGGAATGAATAGTAACCAATCCATGAACGGTCCAGATTGATTTACTTTAATCGGACGGTCCATATTTAAAGAAAAATCTTTTAAATAAAATATAATGTATTCTATATAATCTAATAAAATGAATAGCTTTTAAAAAGATTTTACTATGCAAATACTATGCAAGCACTATGCATAATAAAATATAATATATTCTAATTATTGTCTAATAAAATGATAACTTTATAAAAGTATTTGCATTTTAAATAAAAGATTTTACTATTAGCCTAATAAAACGAATAACTTTATAAAAGTATTCATTTTATATAAAAGTTTTTCTGTTTTATTACGTTAATAATACGAATAAAAAAAACGTCATCATCATTATTCTTATTCACACTATTAATCGACTAGTCGTTCCCGGAAAGAGGGGCTTTCAATAAGGATTTCTCCTATTGGGCGCAAGCAGATTAGGTGACCAAACCTCTCCTTGGCGTAACTTTTAGACATCGTTAATAATGCAAATAATAATATTAACAACTTCGTCATCTCAATTATTGATTTAATAACATATAAAATATCGACAATAATTGAATCAAACTGAGTGACTTCTCACATAAGCATTAATAATCAATACAGGTGTGCTAATATGCAACCATACGCAGACATTGTACTTTTACTACTGAAAGTAGTTCAACAAGATCAACGGTAAAACTTCCGCCATTATTTTTAGAAAAATATTTTTGTCGTTTTCTCAATCCGACAATAATTCTGTTGTGGGGTCCACTAATGATTGTGCCGTCGTAAGAATATTCCCGACCAATCGAATATTATATAACAACTTGCGTAATTTGCAAAATTTATAAATATTACCCACAACTATACATTATATCAAATTTATTGCATAATATTCAAAAATGATATTTATAGAAAATTCATTTTTATTCATAAAAGTTGGGGTCTTACATACCCTAACTTAGGAAGTCCTATAAATAGCAAGCTTGGATTTAATTTTTTTGGTTGTTCATTTCATCCAACAAGTTCAGAGCTTATTGGTTGGAGATAATAAGCTACAAAAGCTAGAAAAGCTAGATTTTATATTTCATGAAGCAAGAGGAAGAACAATGATTAATCATGTAATCTTCAAGGGTAAGAACTTAAACCATGATTCTCTTTCTCTTCCATTGTTAGAGAAGTGAGTAATGGTAGGATTTGTATGCTAAGGAGAAGTAGGAAAGATTAATCAAAGGATTTAAGTCTTAATAAGCCGTGAATAAGCATTTTGTTCATAGATAAGCTACGAACTAAAGAAGAACTTGTAACATGTTTACATTAATGAATTAAGTATGATAAGGAGATGTGAGAATGGTGGTTAGAAGACTTAATCCATTATAAGTCATGAGAAATGAAATGTTATGTAGTTATATTTTTGTAAGTTATAAACTCACAAAGAATAAACAAGAACTTATCATGTATATAAGTTAATGAGATGAGTAGGTTAAGATGTTAATTTGATGGATAGAATCCATTTGAAATGATGAACAAATCATAATAATTGAAGTTAAGGAGGAATTCACGAGTTTGGACGATAATCGTCGAATTCGTAAAATTCTTAGAATGGAGGTTGAATTTTTATATTGAGCTTGGAAACATTGGTTTTCAATGGAGACAAGTTGTATTTGGCATTATAGAGTTGAAGACTCGAGAATGACCAAATTCCAACTTAGAACGAAGAAACGAGCGTTGAACGTTCACGAACGTTTATTATTTTATTAAAAATGGACTAATAGGTGAATTTTTAGTTAACGAAGTCAAATAGATAAAATTCTTGCATGAACACGTAGAGTATGTAATTTGTGAACCGTAGGCTCTTGAATGAGCCAATTCGAACATATAACGAAGAAGTTATGAGCCCGGGAATATCACATAAAAAGTTAACTGTCAATTTTTTTCTGTTGTTGAGCCTTTGGAAATGGGCTGGCCAGTCAAGGCCAAGAAAGTCACGTCGCAGCGCCAAAAATGGCTGTGAGCTACTGAAGTTTGGCACCGCAACAATAACCAATAGTGAAGTTGTATGAAAATGCAGCATTTAGTGTAATGAAAGTTCTAGGAACAAGAAGGTCGCACACAGCAATGATGAAAGTGGTAAAGCAAAGTCAGGAACAAGCAGATTGCCAAAGACTAAGTCAAGCATAAATGGAAATGTTTTTGATTGTAAAGTAAAAGAGAATTGATGAAAGAGTAAATTAAATCCTTAATTAATTTAATGTAACATCATTTAGGATGTATAACCTTAAGTAATACACTAGAGGTTAAAAGAAAGAATAATTAAACGAATAATGTAAAGGGTAATTAAGTAAACCTTGAATGGTATTCAACGTTGATACTTCACCAATGACAATCGAGTAATGGTTTAATGATATAAGAAACGTTAGTAAGCCGTGAGGAAGGATGATTAACTCGAAACGAGTTATATTAACGAAGTAAATTCATTTAAGACATAGAAGAGAAAGAAGTTGGTAAGAACAATGTAAATTATAATGGCAAGCCGGAACCAATAATAACAAATCTAATACATGATTATATTGAGAAGAAGGGTAAGAGTCATTAGGAACCATGTATATTCATTCATGACCTAATGTGGTATGTTATGTAGTTATGTGTTGTAGAGACTGTAAAGACTCAAAGGAAAAGTAATTTTACTGTAGCAGGCGCTGATGGCAAGTTTTTCTAAATGCTTGTCTAACCTTCGTGTTAGCCCAATTTCCAATGATTCATGTTATAAGACGCGTGAATTGTTTTACGAAAATGTGTTGCCTCTTTTTTAGTTCTAACAAAAGAGCTCTAACTCATGCAAGCATAAATGCATCAACAAGCAATAAAGAGTAAGTCGAGTATCGATCCACGAAGAAAGGATTCTAAATTAAACTATTATGCATCAACTAAATTACTATTTTTATATGCTTAAACAGATGCTTATGATGATTAATTACTCTAAACTCAATTAATAACTAAAAGAAGAATATTAATGTAATAAATCAAATCTGAAAATAATGGGATCCTAACTTCATTTAATATTTCACCTAATTACCATCATCATGCAAGATTATTCACGTATCACAGGAAATTAGCCAAGAGCACGAATGTAGACATAACCATTTTTCAATGTATTATAACCTACTCACATCACATCCACATACAATAGACATCATATAATCATCAATAAAACCAACCTCACTATATTTCTATGTGAAATTGCAGCCATATTGAATTTAAGCACAAGTCCTTATATAACTCATACGGTGAAACAGTATATGTCTATCTGATTCACGAAATATAAAGCTAAGCAAAACAGCCCCATATACGCATGCTATCATGATTACAACCATACTTGCATGTTATTTTTCAACTCCATACAAGCATATAAAACGAATGGTGATCAATCATTCATGCATTCAAAACAACCATAATAGAAATTCCTCACGATACACAAATAGTCCAGCAATCAAGACATAAATTAGACTACATATTAAAATCCGTTAGAATCCCATAATGGAGTTTAGTTCATCGCTGAACCGAAAGCCATTATGGGATCAAAGCAATACATAGATAATAAATAAACAATTGAAACAGAGAAGATAGAATCGATCAAACCCAATTGCTGATTACAATCCAAACGTAACATTCAAATCCTCACTAATATCCAGCAACATAAAAGTAGTTCATCCACAATGATTAAAAGCTAAAAAAGAAGTGGAATATAATAAGTCTATCCTTGGTTCATGAATGGAAATCTCTCAAAGGCGTAAAACCCTAGTTCTATATTATGAAAAACACGTAAAAACTAAAGATAGATATGTCTGGTGCCAACCATGATCATTTTTATTAACTCAAACACTTCAATTTTAAAAATTAAAATAAAGTCGTGACTTGAATAACTACATACATGTGGTCGTGCCATCATCACTTTGTAATCATAAGCGGCAGCGCATGCGAGTACAAAATATGATTTGTCCAGTTGATGGCGCGGGCGTGCGTGTTGTAGCTCTATTAGCCGCGCGGATTCTGTATTTTGAATTCTTGACTCTGCTGTTGCTGCTTCTGTGTCCAGCTGCTACTGATTCTTTGACATGCCACTCTTACCTCCTTGTCCATCAATGCTCAGTTTCATTTATCCAATCAACCCTCTTGTCATGCCATCACTGACCTCATGCCACATACCAACTTCGAGCTTTGCCATTTCCTGCATTTTTACACCAGCGGAGTTCTCAGTACATGCAATTCAAAATAACACGAAATGCAACTAAAACACACTAAAATGTACCTGAGATGGGCATAGTTCTTGTGAATTGATATCCAATAAGTAGGTATAAAACCTACTTATCAAATACCCCAAACTTGAACTATTGCTTGTCCTCAAGCAATGCATACTACACAAACACTGAAAATGCAACTACATGCTATGCAACTATATCATGATGCAAACGAGTCTCGTATTGTTCCAGCTATAACATAATTTCAGTCTAAAATGCCTCAGCAAATTATCCAGATTCAAGAATACAAATTCAAACCAAGCTATAGGCATAATATCATACACTCAAATAATTCATATATGCTATAAAGATGTTGTGTGTGTGTGTTGTGTTCACCAAAACTTGACTTAAGCAAAGAATACACATGCTAAACTACTCAAAACAGGAAATTACAGTCTAAATCAAGACTCATGTATACTTATGCAACAAAGACTGTTCCAACATATCAAAACAAACTAAGATTCAACAAAGGGCTTAACTGCTTTATTACTACTCACGAGGGCAATTTTTGCTCTTTCCCGCGGTGTTTATTGCTATTTTTCTTTTTCTTTTTTTTTTTCACATGACTGTGCAATGCCTCATTCCATTAGGCTAACAATGCTACCCCTTAGCGAGCTTTCAACCAACGACTCCCAGACCATAAAAGACCTTAGGGCGCTAGGTGTTAAGACACCCCTACGGGCGTACTTACTTAAGTAACAAGGGCCCCGAAATAAGACTAGCCACATTATTGCTTTTTTTTTATATAGCATACCCATGTGTTCCTAAAGTTTGATTATCAATATTTTGTACAGTCTAAGTCCATTTTCCATATATTTCTCTTTTTAAAACCACATTTCCTATTAAGCAATGCAACACATCATTCTTATTCCTACAAGCAATTTTGAACACGGCAGTGCAAACCGAAAGCATCTAAACAGCATCATGAATTACATCGTGTAAAACATTATATCTAAGCTCATGTTATCCAAAATACTCAACAATCCTTCAAAATTCACTTTCATCATAGGTTAGACAAAATTTCCATAAAGCTAGAACTGTGAGACATGCAACTAAACATATAGACATGCAACTAAACATATACTAACACAAATAATGATGACAAAAAATAGAACAATATAACATGCAATTATTATCTAATACATAAACATGCAAACTATTAAACTAACATGAAATTATAAACTAAACATGCAAATATTATATGCACTACCCTACTACCCCAATACCCCCAAACTTATAATATTCACTGCCCCAATAAATAAAGGTATAGGGTTAGAGAAACTCCCCTAATGCTCAGCTGCACCACCCTCTTCGGGTGGTGAATCCGGTGGTGGATATGGCACAGCCATCCCGAACTATGGCCACTCAAGTGTTGTCCCTTGATGTGCAAATGCCTCCGCCAATGACCTCGTCAGACCCGTAGCAAATGCTGTGAAGTTATCGTACATCGCGTCGACCTTTCGCTCTAACCTTCGGAGCATTCAATCCCTAGTGGCAGCAGTTGCTTGAGCCGACATTCCCGCTTCAATCTTCTGTGTGGGCTTTGGTGGAGGCTCTGAGAATGTGGGTTGGATGATAAAGCCTTTTCCTCGCGGGTGCGGTGCACCTCCTACCCAATCCTCGAATTTTGCAATGGTTGTGTGAGTAATATCTTGGCTCAGTTTCTGCATTTGTTCATTTTCCCAATGGCATCCTTGATGGGCACACAACATAGCTACAATAGACGCGTGTGGAATACTCCCCGTAGTGCTTCCCCGCAGATAGCGTAACATATTCTGATGAATCAGGTTGCCCACATCAATGTACTTGCTGGTGACTATTCCCCACAGAATGATTTCCCTCTCCGCTGTGATTTTATGTTGATGAGACGACGGAATGAGCTTGGCACATATAAACAAATTCCATGATTTAGCATACCGATTCAAGGCTGAGGCTGGGAATATTCGAGGCTGATTCATGCCGGCCTTATAAGTCCACTTCGTTTTGGGAACGCACAATTCAGTAATGACAACTTCCAGATCCATTTCTAAATGTACACCTTCTACCCAATTATCAGACCTAGTCGGTGGTGTGTCGAGGATCCTAAAAACTGCTATGATTGCGGGAGGTCAAAAATCTACTTGAACTCCTCGAACCATGGATAACCCACTCATAGTGTCTTTTGCATTCGCATAAAATTCTCGAACGATACCCATGGGGGCAGGCATAGGAGTGTAAGTTAATCCAAACCATCACCTTTCTTGAATCATATTCCACAATTGACCATCCTATTTCTCAAGCTTGAAACCCCTTTCCTTTACAAATGTTTTGGCCACGATTCTGTAATACTCCATCTGTGCTTCGAGACTGAGAAATTTTGTATGATCTACAACATCCTCCCCTTGACTACTAGAGGAAGACGACGATGAAGAAGAAATAGAACGTGCTCTCTTTGGACCCATTTGAAATTGATAGAGTGATGAAGATTACTTTCCTGATGGTGAGTGATAGTTGATGCAGTGAATAACCCCCAAACTGATTTGCACGACCAATCTAAAACCCTAGGTTTTATAGTGTAGCAAACAATCGTGGGTTTGAGATCTGAAGTGACAATCACATAGTGGAGGAGAGATGTATGGCTTCAAGTTGTAACTGATTAGAGATGAGGAGATGTGCATGTAATGGAGAGCAAGGAGTATGTGCCTCTCTGTTATATCAACTGATAGACAAATGAGTCACAATACATTTTTTAAAAACTTTTAAAAAAAATTCCACTTCAAGTGTCGTGCGCGACTGTGCGACTTTTCAATCGAGATACTGCGCGGGCGCGCGAGTGATGAGCGCCTAGGCGCTTGGTGTTGCAAGGGTTGGACCGCCTAGGCAGTTTGAGCATCATTTGTCTACTGACTTTAGGCACCTAAGCGCTTGGTTGCGGCATGGCTTGGGCGCCTAGGCACTTGGGTATGTCTCGAACTCATCGTTATCATGCATATGTGCGCCATACGACTTTTGCAATGGATACCGGGCGTGGGCGTGCGATTGCCTATTTATGTACAGAGATGCTTGAAGCGCGGCCGCGCCTGGTTGCAGTCTGCACTGTCAATTTTTGAATCGAAGCTGCAAGACAGTCATACACTCCATCCAATACACCTACAATATCTCCAATAAACACTGTCAAAACATGATTTACTAAATAAGCATGTGTGTCTATCTTAACACCATAATTTCTCTGCTATGCACAAACAAAATCATATGGCATTCAGTTTCTAATATATTTATGCAATGCTATCAACTAGCACAACTACAAATGAAAATGAACTAACATAAACAACCTAAACTGAATAATTAAAAAGTAGAGATAAAAATAATGGGTTGCCTCCCATCAAGCGCTAAGTTATAGTCAATTAGCTCATCTGTCTCTGAATCTCATATCGAAGAAAAAATTAAGGTGAATTTTTGTCTGTTCACCTCGCCACCAAAGTAATGCTTCAATCGCTGCCCATTCATTTTAAAAGGCTGATCCAAGAATTTATCGAACACTTCTATCGCACCATGTGGGAAGACAGTCTTCACTGTAAATGGTCGTGACCATCTTGATTTCAGCTTCCCGGGAAAAAGTTTAAGTCTGGAGGTAAAAAGCAAAACCCTTTGTCCTGGTTCAAATGTTCTCTATATGATCGTGCAATCATGCCATTTCTTCACCTTCTCCTTGTACAACTTAGAATTTTCATATGCCTGTAATCGGAATTCATCCAACTCGTTGAGTTGGAGTAAGCGTTTCTCCCCTGCAACTTTCAAATCTAAATTGAGCTTCCGAATTGCCCAATATGCCTTATGCTCTAGCTCTATAGGAATGTGACAGGCTTTACCATAAACGAGCTAGAAAGCTGACATGCCCAATGAAGTTTTGTATGCAGTCCTGTATGCCCACACAACATCATCCAGCTTTAACGACCAATCCTTCCTCGTGGGATTCACAACTTTTTTAAGGATTCTTTTAACCTCTCGATTGGACACCTCAGCCTGGCCATTTGTTTGTGGGTGACAAGTTGTAGCAATACGATGGTTCACCCCATACTTGGCCAACAAAGTCAGAAAGCGCTCGCTGCGAAATGAGCGCCTTCATCACTAATGATGACCCTAGGAGTCCCAAACCTTGTGAAGATACTTCTGTGTAAAAACCTGAGGACTACCTTGGCATTATTTGTCGGAAGAGCTGCCACTTCTACCCATTTCGACACGTAATCCACTGCGAGCAAGATGTAGAGATTCCCGCAAGAAGAAACTAAAGGGCCCATGAAATCAATCCCCCACACATCAAAAATTTCTACTTCGAGGATCGTATTCAATGGCATTTCATTTTGTTTTGAGATGTTCCCCACTCTCTGACATCTATCACACCTCTGGACGAAACTGTACGCATCCTTGAAAATTGTTGGCCAGTAAAATCCTGCTTGTAGTACTCTAGCTGTTGTTCGCTCTCCTCCATAGTGACCCCAATACAAAGAAGAATGACAATCCTACAAAATACCCTCAACCTCGCTATATAGGATGCACCTTCTTATCATTTGATCAGCACACTGTTTAAACAAGTACGGCTCATCCCATATAAACCATTTAACATCATGCAGAAATCTTTTCTTTTCATAACCCACCAAGTTAGAAGGTACCATCTTGCTTGTGACAACCCAAAAATTCGGATTGTCCAGAAATTAAGATTTAAAGAATTAGTTATTAATAAAACGAATTTTTATTAATACTATTCTATGCTATGTGTTTATTAATCGTTCTATAACCTAGAATGATTATTAATTGGGAGGATTTTGGCTACGAGCTAGACTGAACGAGTAGGAATTTTCAAGACGAAAATAAAAATTTTCCGGAGACAAAATATTTTTGGGGAAAAAGACGAAATATGCACTATTCACCCGATGAAACCTAAGGGTTAGGGTTTGAATAACCTAAGCCTTTTCGAGAGTTCGGTATGTCGAAATGACATTCCGTTAAAAGATTTGATGATAATATATCATGAAAAGTTAAGTAAGCCGATAAAAGTTTTTCTCGAAAAACGTGCAGAAATCGGATAAAATAAAAACGACAAAAAGTACTGCTATGTACTTTTCACTCGTTTAGCTACGTTAGGGGAAAACGTGAAGGAAAACGCTTAACGCCAAAAAGTGTTTTTTAGTTTTTCAGAAATCCGAAGAATACATAAAAGTTAATCGGTAAAGGAAAGACGAAATATCCAAAAATATTTGGATTCCGAGAATCGCTGTTTTTAAAACTGTCGAACGAAACCTGAAAGATGGAACTACGAAACTTAAGGGCAAAACAAACTTGAGGGCTAAGTTAACTTAGTCCTTAAGTAATAAATAGTAAGGAGGTTAGGGTGTGAAAAGATCAAAATGCCCCTAGCCTTGAAAATCTATAAATAGGAAGCTTAATATCATTTGAATGGAATTTTGAAAATCCTATCATTTGAGAGAGAAAGGGAGAGAGTTTGTATGGAAGATGAAAGGGAGAAGAAAGAGGAAAAGTTTGCTCGTGAGCAAACTTTGTTCGACGGAAGGAATTTAAGGATGAACGGTAATCTGAATCCTTGTTTCTTCTAATTTTCTTTAAGTTTAATATGTTCAATACATAACTTAATGAAGATAAGAAGTAGATAATGTTAATAATGAATTCATATAGTTGAATTCATGAGAAAATGAAGAAATAAGAATTAGAAATTTAGTTTATAAATATCTTAAGGAAGTATAAGATTCGTAAGGATTTTGAGCGATCTGAATGAATCTTACGAATGAATAGGTCAAATAAGTAAGGAATGATGTTCTATAACATCAAATTCCAAGAAAAAGTGAAATCGTAATCCAAAATATCGATTAAAAATGAAGAACGAACGAAGAACACGAAGAACGCGAAGAATACGCGAAGAACGCGAAGAACGTTGTTGATGGACAAATTTAAAACCATCGTAGTATAATTGTTGTTGATGGAAAAATTTAAAACCATCGTGTATAAGTTAGATGCGTATTGCTTGGTTAGGAACATTGGAAACGTTCTTGAAGAACAGATTAGAATTGAGCTATAACGAATTTATGGCAAAAATTTCGTAAAAGAAGATTAAGAATTTGAAAGTTAGTAAATGAACCCGAACGTGTAGGGTTTCATAAAAGAAGATTAAGAATTTGAAAGTTAGTAAATGAACCCGAATGTATAAAATGTGAGTCGTAGACTCAAGAACAAATGAGTTCTGAGTTCGGATGACCGAATTACGGACGAACGAACGAAGAACGTTAAAAATGTTAAAATGAACGAAGGGTGAAGATTAAGCCAATTGAATGGCATGTTAAAAGATTCAGAACAAAGTTCTGTCTGGGGGTAATCGAAGTACGTTAGATAACAAAGAAAATGGCTTTGGAACAATCTCGTTTTGAGTTATAACGAAGAAGTTATGAGATTTCGAAGTACGCGTCTCAGAACGACCAAAGACTTGAAAAAAATTTCGGGAAGAAGGTCTTGGCGCGGCTATTACGATCATATCTAGAATGGTGAAATTTGCTTATTTCGTAGAAAAGGGGTCGTCTCGCTAACTTCGCTGCCAAGCGCATCGCGAGTCTTAGTGCTGAGAGTGGCACCGCGGCGCTAGTGCAGAGCAATGCCAGAAATGAGATTTTTAACTGCTCAATTTATGGGGGATGTGCAAGAAAGAGATACAAACATGTAGTTCAACTAATGTAACACTTAATCGAGTGTTTTAAACCTTTAATGAAGGTTGAACGGAAACGTGAGGGATTGCTATGATGGTTATTCCTTAGACGTTGATGGACGATAGTAATGTATAACATTTCGATGTTATGACATGGTAATGAGAGATGAATGTAAAGCGTATAGACGCTATGAACGCAACGTTGTTGCAATGAACGATCTGTCTTAGTATACAACGATCAGTATGGCTTCGACATTAAGAAAAAATAATGAACATGGGGTTCATGGGATGGATAATGATCGAAAGTGATTAAAACCTTGAGTAAAGGTTGAATGAGAGATTAAGAGACGAGCAACGTGAACGTTGAATACGTAAACGATCCTTGTGAAATGTATTTGCGTTGGACAAACGTTCTAAGTATACCCTAGTTGTATGACTTAGACGTTGATGAAAGTAGTAAGCAAGATACGAATGGTATCAAGAAAGCCGTATCGAATGGTAATAAGATTAATGAAAGCCGAATGTGAGTCGGATAAGAATGAATCATGAGGTATGACATTTAATTGTCAGAAAGCCATAAGGAATAAGAAATTGACTTAACGAACATTATATTTAATAGTTCGTATAAGTTAAGATAAGTTAGGTTGTGGTACAATCGTAACCTTTGATGGTTGACATATGGGAGCTAAGCTAAACAATTCCTTCAGAGAGCGAAGGTATATATGAAACTGGAAACCGATCTAACTCGCTGTGTGGGCAGTGTAGACGAGACGGGAACTTGTTTGTTGGTTGTTTGTGGGAAACCACTCAGAGTACCATATGGACTACTAGCAGGAGAAGCGATGTGTCTTTGAGTCCTAGAGAATTTATAAGAAGAAGATAAGAATGTGAATCATCAAAGATGATGAAGCGTTTTAAATAAAAGACATCTCAGTATATGTCATGAAACCGTAAAGCCAGTAATGAAAGTTAGTCGCGTAAAATGGTATTGCAAGAGCATAAACCTTAAGAAGTAAAGTAAAGTAAACCAATACGTAAGTCAAGTATATGACTAATTGGTGTACGTGTTATTTCCTTATGTGTTATAGGGAATGGAATGAGCAGTTCAGCGTATGTTGTAGCTGTGCGTAAGCAAATGATGTTAGAAGAACTTAAGGATCCCATATAGATCAAGGTGTCGATATCTAGATGAAGTGCCATTCAGAATGTGAATGAGCGAGAAGATCAAGTGAAGACTTGTAATGTCGAAAGATGAGAATTAAACTATAGAATAGTTTAATGAACGATTATATATCCTTGGTGGCGGATAAAAGTCACTCGTGCAAGATGTAAAGAATAATGTAATTATCATTATTTGTAATGAGAAAAGCTATAAGGTTTTTAGAACCTGGGATTTGAGAGTGTATGTTGTTCTATTTCAATATATACTGATGTATGTTGGATGAATGATGTACTAGTGACGCACGGAATCCGAGTGTGAAGATAGACCGGATTTCGGGGTGTTATAAGTTGGTATCAGAGCCGATAAGTTATAAATCTTAGGTATGAGTACCTAAGACTATAATCGTAAAGAGAAGGATAAGAAGATCACCACGTGATCATAGTAAATCGTAGTAACAGATGATCTGTTAAATGATGGATGATTTATAGCTAATGCTATGAATGAATAGTACTACGAAGTAGTATGGGAAGAAGAACTCAAATTGAGTGGTAAAGGATAGTATACGAATTAAAGAAAATTCGTATTAAATAAAGAGAAAGTTAGAAGTTGTAAGATTTCAATTGAGGACTCATGTGATGGCTGAGTTGTATGAATGTTTGTATGGACAGAGGTTTGTGCTTAGTGTAACAACCACTCAGTTTATTATAGTGATAATCATTGAAATTGGTCGCGCTATAAAGATGTATGTGACGAGAAGGTGAATCTTTTCTTATGTATATACTTGATAGGTAGAGAATGATAAGATAGGTGCGGGTTCTTGAAACTCATACTTATGAAAAGTTTGTGACTCATAGTTATATGCTATGTTTCTGAGCCCTAAGCATATGGATAGTCCTTGATTTGTTCTTGGATTACATATTGCGAAGATAAGTTCTTAAACACATATGGTTGTGGAAAGTTCCTAAACACATAAAGTGTCATAAGTAGATGAACTATACTAAGGTATAGGAATGTGTAGACTGAAAACGAGTTATTTTCAGTAGACTTAGCATTAAAGGTGCTAGAGAAGATTAAGTATTGTCGCAAGTAAGACAATGAAGGAAGATGGAGAATAGGATATTCCAAGTCATCTAGCTATGCTAGATTTCGAAGTTTCTTGAAATCGTGCTGATGTGCGCATTTTGAAAATGAATGAATTGGTTAAATTTTTGAAACTAATGGATTTTAAAAGAACTATTCTTGATATGTCTATGCTAGTTGATTCGGCTAGACAGAAATTGATTTGAAATATCTAATTGAATTTTATATCATCAGTGCATTTGATGCAAGGATGGAGTTATTAATGCAATTAAACCTAGTGTGGAATTTGATCAGAGGATCAACAACCTGCTATGGTCTGATGCATAATGATGAAGTCATAAAATGACGAAGTCCTCAACGTATTACGAAGAGTGCGGTATCATGACATCATGAAACGTTTTGATGTATTGCAAAAGAATTTCAAAAAGTAGTCGATGTCAATTGAGTTGACTAGACGAATGTTTCAAGTTGATGTCCAATTTATTGGCGTGGTCTAAGCTACTTGATTTGGCTAAGACGAATGGTATGTTATGATTAAAAGAAAATCGAGCTTTCTTTGAAAAGTTATGCCAAACCAAATTGTTTTGGTGTGGAATCTGATGAGTAAGTCTGAGGTGAACATACCCTAAAATGGGGTTATACGATAGGTTGATCACCTACGTATGGGAGAGGTAGTTTACATTCTTTGTGATTGTAAACTTACCGTGTAAGAAAGGTTTACGGTGAAAGGCTGTTTAACCTAGTAAGAGTTCATGGTCAATTTGACTCCTCAGCAAAAGAATGAAATGTTTTAAAGGAATCTTTATATTCCTCGTTGTTCCTTTCACTTCATGATTCTTGATAAGTTATGAAGCATAGGGAATGAAAGAAAGATAAGAACTTATTTGAACAGAAGTTGAAAAGAAGAGTAAGTTAAAATTTTGAGGACGAAATTCTGTGAAGAAGGGGTGAATGTGATGAACCGGGTATGGGTATGGTTTGAAGAAATTCCGAGGACAGAATTTTTATAAGGGGGAAAGGATGTGATAACCCGGAAATCCGGATTGTCCAGAAATTAAGATTTAAAGAATTAGTTATTAATAAAATGAATTTTTATTAATACTATTCTGTGTTATGTGTTTATTAATCGTTCTATAACCTAGAATGATTATTAATCGGGAGGATTCTGGCTACGAGCTAGACTGAACGAGTAGGAATTTTCAAGACAAAAATAAAATTTTTTCGGAGAAAAAATATTTTTGGGGAAAAAGACGAAATAGGCACTATTCACCCAACGAAACCTAAGGGTTAAGGTTTAAATAACCTAAGCCTTTCTGAGAGTTCGGTATGTCGAAATGACATTCTGTCGAAAGATTTGACGATAATATATCGTGAAGAGTTAAGTAAGCCGATAAAAGTTTTTCTCAAAAAACGTGTAGAAATCGAATAAAATAAAAATGACAAAAAGTACTACTGTGTGCTTTTCACTCGTTTAGCTACGTTAGGGGAAAATGTGAAAGAAAACGCTTAACGCCAAAAAGTGTTTTTCAGTTTTTCTGAAATCCGAAGAATACGTAAAAGTTAATCGGTAAAGGAAAGACAAAATATCTAAATATATTTGGATTCTGAGAATCGTAGTTTTTAAAACTGTCGAACGAAACCCGAAAGACGGAACTACGAAACTTAAGGGCTAAGCAAACTGGAGGGCTAAGTTAACTTAGTCCTTAAGTAATGAATAGTAAGGAGGTTAGGGTGTGAAAAGACTAAAATGCCCCTAGCCTTGAAAATCTATAAATAGGAAGCTTAATCTCATTTGAATGGGATTTTGAAAATCCTATCATTTGAGAGAGAAAGAGAGAGAGTTTGGATGGAAGATGAAAGGGAGAAGAAAGAGGAAAAGTTGGCTCTTGAGCAAATTTTGTCCGACGGAAGGAATTTAAGGATGAACGGTAATCCGAATCCTAGTTTCTTCTAATTTTCTTTAAGTTTAATATGTTCAATACATAACTTAATGAATATATGAAGTAGATACTGTTAGTAATGAATTCATATAGTTGAATTCATGAGAAAATGAAGAAATAAGAATTAGAAATTTAGTTTATAAATATCTTAAGGAAGCATAAGATTCGTAAGGATTTTGAGCGGTCCGAATGAATCTTATGGATGAGTTGGTCAAATAAGTAAGGAATGATGTTATATAACATCAAATTCCAAGAAAAAGTGAAATTGTAATCCAAAATATCGATTAAAAATGAAGAACGAACGAAGAACACGAAGAACTCGAAGAACGTTGTTGATGGACAAATTTAAAACCATCGTAGTGTAATTGTTGTTGATGGACAAGTTTAAAACCATCGTGTATAAGTTAGATGCTTATTGCTTGGTTAGGAACGTTGGAAACGTTCTTGAAGAACGGATTAGAATTGAGTTATAACGAAGTTATGGCGAAAATTTCATAAAAGAAGATCGAGAATTTGAAAGTTAGTAAATGAACCCGAACATGTAGGGTTTCATAAGAATATAAGAGAACGTATAAAACGTGAGTCGTAGACTCAAGAACGAATGAGTTCCGAGTTCGTATGACCGAATTACGGACGAACGAATGAAGAACGTTAAAAACGTTAAAATGAACGAAGGGTGAAGATTAAGCCAATTGAATGGTATGTTAACGGATTCAGAACAAAGTTCTGTTTGGGGGTAATCGAAGTATGTTAGATAACGAAGAAAATGGCTTTGGAACGATCTTGTTTCGAGTTATAACGAAGAAGTTATTAGATTTTGAAGTACGCGTCTCAAAACGACCAAAGACTTAGAAAAAAAATTCGGGAAGAAGGTCTTGGCGCCATGGCTGATCATGTCTAGAATGGTGGTGGCTGCAATAGCCGAGCTAAAAGGTCATATCTTCGCTACTTTCATGTGCCGCAACATGAAGTCTTAATCGAGAGAGTGGCGTCGCGGCGCCAGTGCAGAGCAATGCCAGAAATGAGATTTTTAACTGCTCAATTTCTGGGGGATGTGCAAGAAAGAGATACGAACATGTAGTTCAACTAATGTAACACTTAATCGAGTGTTTTAAACCTTTAATGAAGGTTGAACGAAAAGTTTAAACGAGATTAAAAGAATGTAATTATGGGTTACGGGACCGATAGCCGGGGACCGTAGTCGCAATGAATCGAACGTGAGGGATTGCTATGATGGTGATTCCTTAGACGTTGATGGACGATAGTAATGTATAACATTTCGATGTTATGACATGGTAATGAGAGATGAATGTAAAGCGTATAGACGCTATGAACGCAACGTTGTTGCAATGAACGATCTGTCTTAGTATACAACGATCAGTATGGCTTCAACATTAAGAAAAAATAATGAACATGGGGTTCATGGGATGGATAACGATCGAAAGTGATTAAAACCTTGAGTAAAGGTTGAATGAGAGATTAAGAGACGAGCAACGTGAACGTTGAATACGTAAATGATCCTTGTGAAATGTATTCGCGTTGGACGAACGTTCTAAGTATACCCTAGTTGTATGACTTAGACGTTGATGAAAGTAGTAAGTAAGATACGAATGGTATCAAGAAAGCCGTATCGAATGATAATAAGATTAATGAAAGTTGAATGTGAGTCGGATAAGAATGAATCCTGAGGTATGACATTTAATTATCAGAAAGCCATAAGGAATAAGAAATTGACTTAACGAACATTATATTTAATAGTTCGTATAAGTTAAGATAAGTTAGGTTAAGTTAAGATAAATTAAACAATTCCTTGGTGAAGCGAAGGTATATCTGGCCCGGCAACCGATCTAACTCATTGTAGGGCAAGGCGGTGTAGGCGAGGCAGAACTTGTTTGTTAGTTGTTTGTGGGAAACCACTCAGAGTACCATATGGACTACTAGCAGAGAAGCGATGTGTGCTGAGTCCTAGAGAATTTATAAGAAGAAGATAAGAATGTGAATCATCAAAGATGATGAATGTTTTAAGTAAGACATCTCCGTATGTCATGAAACCGTAAACCGGTAATATAAGTTAGTCGCGTAAAATGGTATTGCAAGAATGCGAACCTTAAGAAGTAAAGTAAAGTAAACCAATGCGTAAGTCAAGTATATAACTAATTGGTGTACGTGTTATTTCCTTATGTGTTATAGGGAATGGAATGAGCAGTTCAGCGTAAGCTGTAGCTGTGCGTAAGCAAACGATGTTAGAAGAACTTAAGGATCCCGTATAGATCAAGCTATCGGTATCCAGATGAAGTGTCATTCATAATGTGAATGAACGAGAAGATCAAGTGAAGACTGGTAATGTAGAAAGATGAGAATTAAACTATATAATAGTTTAATGAACGATTATGTATCCTTGGTGGCGAATAAAAGTCACTCGTGCAAGATGTAAAGAATAATGTAATTATCATTATTTGTAATGAGAAAAGCTATAAGGTTTTTAGAACTTGGGATTTGAGAGTGTATGTTGTTATATTTCAATATATACCGATGTATGTTGGATGAATGATGTACTAGTGACGCACGAAATCTGGGTGTGACGATAGACCTGATTTCGGGGTGTTATATTGCTCACCAAATAGTTCGCGTAGTCTGCAAACCATGACACTTCCCCTTTCACCACAAACAACTGCTCATCTGGAAAGGATTCATTAATTACAACTTTGTCGTCTGCCTCCCTTTCTGGATTCTCTAGTCGAGATAAGTGGTCCGCCACTTGGTTTTCTGTACCCTTTCTATCCTTGATCTCCAAATCAAATTCCTGCAGTAATAAAATCCATCTAATCAACCTGGGCTTAGCATCCTTCTTTACCACTAAGTGCCGAATTGTTGCGTGATCTGTGTACACTATCAACTTTATACCAATCAGATATGCTTGAAATTTATCAAAGGCATACACTACTACTAATAACTCTTTCGCAGTGGTGGTGTAGTTCAACTATGCATTTGTAAGGGTCTTGCTGGCATAATAGATCACATGAAATATCTTTTCCTTTTTCTGCCCCAAAACAGGCCCTACAGTGTAATCACTGGCATAACACATCAACTCAAATGGCAAATCCCAATCTGCTGCAGTAATCACTGGTGTTGAAGTTAGTTTCCCCTTTAAGTGCTCAAATGCCGATACGCAAGCCTTATTAAAATTAAACGGTGCATCCTTCTCCAATAAACTGCATAGTGGTTTAGATATCTTGGAGAAGTCCTTGATGAATCTGCGCTAGAAGCCTGCATGTCCCAAAAAACTGCGAACGCCTTTTACTGAAGTAGGTGGTGGCAAATTCTCAATAGTTTCCAGCTTTGCCCTATCCACCTCGAGTCCCTTCTTCGAAAGTTTGTGTCCCAGTATGATTCCTTCTTGTACCATGAAATGGAACTTTTCCCAGTTTAGTACTAAATTCGTCTCAACACACCTCTTCAAAACCATCACTAAATTCTCAAGGCATAAATCAAAAGAATCCCCAAATATCGAAAAATCGTCCATAAATACCTCCACATTCTATTCCACCATATCCAAAAATATAGCCATCATGCATCTTTAAAAGGTGGCTGGAGCATTGCACAACCCGAAAGACATCCTTCTGAACGCAAAAGTGCCATATGAACATGTGAAGGTAGTCTTTTCCTGGTCTTCTGGAACTATAACAATTTGTTTGTAGCCTGAATACCCGTCCAGAAGGCAATATTACTCATGACCTGCTAGTCTGTCCAACATCTGATCGATAAACGGTAGTGGAAAATGAGCTTTCCTTGTAGCTTTGTTGAGCCTGCGGTAGTCCATGCAAACTCTCCACCCCGTTACTGTCCGTGTTGGAATCAACTCATTATTCTCATTAGTAATCACGGTCAAACCACCCTTTTTTGGTACACACTACATTGGGCTCACCCATGAACTATCTGAAATCGGATAGATTATACCTACATCCAGCCATTTCAAAACTTCTTTCTTGACCACTTCTTTCATTATCAGAATAAGTCTTCTTTGTTGCTCTACCGACGGCTTACTACCATCTTCCAATAGGATCTTATGCATGCAAAAAGAAGGGCTGATCCCTTTTATGTCCGTTATAGTCCATCCAATAGCCGATTTGAACTCTCTAAGCACTCGTAGCAGTTTTTCTTCTTGAAAAGATGTTAGTGTACAAGAAATAATCACAGGTAGCTTTTAATCTTTATTTAAAAATGCGTACCTCAAATGATCTGGAAGTGGTTTCAATTCAAGTTCTGGAGGTGTCTCAAGAGATGGTTTTAATTTTACCGACGTCTCTCCAACTTTCTTTAATGGCTCGACAGGTGTTTTGAATTTTCTGAATTGTGGAGTGGTATCCAGATATTGCACAAGTTCCTCAACTTCCTTGTCCTCCAATTCTGAATTTTCAGCAATAACACTTTTCAATGGTTCATAATCCACTAGACTCTCTACTTCATTATTTAGAACTTGATACACCAAATCAACTCTGAAACATTCCTCTTCATCTATTAGGAACTTCATTGCCTTGAATACGTTAAAGGTAACCTATTGATCATGAACACGCATAGTGAGTTCCCCTTTCTGAACGTCAATCAAGGTCCTTCCTGTGGCTAAGAATGGTCTCCCCAGTATGATTGGTATACTCTTATCTTCTTCGTAATCTAAAATGATGAAGTTAACCAAAAAGATAAATTTATCCACTTTTACCAATACATCTTTAATAATTCCCCATGGATACGTGATAGATCTGTCCGCTAGCTGCAAAGAATTATTTGTCGGCTTTGGAGCCGGTAATCCCAACTGGTTGAACACTGACAAGGGCATCAAATTGATACTTTCCCCAAGATCACATAGACACTTACTGAAGTTCATCTTTCTGATTGTACATGGAATTGTGAAACTACCCGGATCTTTCAGCTTTGGAGGTATTTTGAGCTGAAGCACTGCACTGCATTCCTCTATCAAGGCCACTGTCTCAAACTCTTCTAATCTCATCTTCCTTGACAATATACCCTTCATGAACTTTGCATAACTCGGCATCTGTTCCAATGCCTCAGCGAAAGGTACGTTAATCTGCAGCTTCTTAAAAACCACCAAGAACATACTGAACTGTTTATCTTCCCTCTGCTTGTTCAATCTCTGTGGATACAGAACCGGAGGGTGAACTAGTGGTGTGTTACTCACGGGCTTCTCCATTGAACCTGCTTTATCCTTCTCTACTTGTTGTAACTCAAAATTTTCCTTAATCAATTTCTCGCCAGACTGAGTTTTCCTCCTTGCTTGCCGCTGCGTCTTCTCAAGATAACACGGCGCCGACGCGCCATGCTCGATTCGTAGTCTTTTTCCCAGAACTTAATGTGATCGCTTGACACTGTTCCTTCCCTTCTCTTCGTGGATTTGCTTCTGTATTACTTGGAAATGGACCCTGGGCCTGTCGTTAAGCATGCTTGCCATTTGCCCCATTTGAGTTTCCATATTTTTAATAGCCATTGCTTGGCTTTTGATCATAACCTCTGTGTTTGCCATGTACTTCATCATCTCCTCCATTTCTGATTTCTTTTCTTGCTGAGGTGCAGCTGGAGTGTGATGTTGTTGTTGAGAAAATCCCGGTGGAAAAGGTGGTCTTGGTGTAAACTGTTGTTCCGCTGGTTGTGACTGAAATTGATGATTCGGTTGAAACTTATTTTGTTGATTTCCTTGATTATTTGACCAACTAAAGTAAGGATGATTTCGGTTGTTGGAGTTGTACGTGTTCTGAAATTGGCCTTGATCCTTCCTATAATTGCTCACATACTGTACCGACTACGAGCTAATAGCACATTGATCAGTCAAGTGTGACCCTGCACAAATCTCACATATGAAGGCAACTGTTTTCACCTTACTCTCTATCAATGCATCTATTTTCTTTGCCATAGCTGCCATCTGTGCTGACAACTAAGTAATAGTATCCACTTCCAACAAACCTGCATCTTTGGGCTGTGGCATCCGAGATATAAGGTTTTAAAAATCATTTGCTGCCATTGTTTCAATAAGGTTATAGGCCTTGGCATAGCTCTTCGTCCATCACGCTCCTCCCGCAGGTGCATCTACAATCGGCCTCGACTGCCATCCCAATCCATTGTAGAATGTGTTGATCACCATCCAATCTGGCATATCATGGTGCATACACTTCCTTAACATCTCTTTATATCTCTCCTAAGCCTCATATAAAGACTCACCCTGTTGGTGCTCAAATTGAGAGATTGTTATCCTCATTTTTGCAGTTTTAGCCATTGGGAAAAACTTGGCTAAGAACTTCTGTGCTAGGTCCTCCCATGTAGTAATTGATCCTGAAGGCAAAGAATGAAGCCAACTTCTTGCTTTATCCCTCAATAAGAACGGAAATAGCCTATGTCTGATAGCATCCTCCGTCACCCCGTTGTATCTGAAAGTATCACATATCTTAATGAAACTCAACAGGTGCTCATTAAGATCATCTGTAGCAGCACCCCCAAACTGTACCGAATTCTGCACCATCTGAATAGTGCCCGATTTTATCTAGAATGTATTAGCTGCTATCGCTGGTCGAACTATGCTAGACTGAAGACCATTAATATTAGGCATGGAATAGTCTCTTAGAGCCTTATGCTCCTCTCTTTGCTCTTCTCTTTGTCCTTCTGCCATATTAGATGTAGTACCCTCTAACTGTGCTTGTAAATTTCTCCGCACTCTCGCCTTCCAACCTCTCCCGTTAATATTATCCTCTGTTGGTATCAATTCTAAGTTGGATGATCGTGTGTGCATAAAAATTATTCAAGTACCTGAAACAAAAACAAAAACAAAGATAGAAATGAGATAAGATTAGATTTGTCCAAGTCATACAATATAGCTTAAAACTGATGATAATAATAGAAATTTATACGCCTTTCCCCGGCAACGGCGCCAAAAACTTATTGCCTCTTTTTTAGTTCTAACAAAAGAGCTCTAACTCATGTAAGCATACATGCGTCAACAAGCAATACAGAGTAAGTCGAGTATAGATCCACAGAGAAAGGATTCTAAATTAAACTATTATGCATCAACTAAATTACTATTTTTATATGCTTAAACTAATGCTTATGATGGTTAATTACTCTAAACTCAATTAATAACTAAAAGAAGAATATTAATGTAATAAATTAAATCTGGAAATAATGGGATCCTAGCTTCATTTAATATTTCACCTAATTACCAACATCATGCAAGATTATTCACGTATCACAGGAAATTAGCCAAGAGCACGAATGTAGACATAACCATTTTTCAATGTATTATGACCTACTCACATAACATCCACATACAATAGACATCATGTAATCATCAATAAAACCAACCTCACTATATTTATATGTGAAATTGCAGCCATATTGAATTTAAGCACAAACCCTTATATAACACATACAGTGAAACGAATGGTGATCAATCATTCATGCATTCAAAACAACCATAATAGAAATTCCTCATAATACGCAAACAGTCCAGCAATCAAGACATAATTTAGACTACATATTAAAATCCGTTAGAATCCCATAATAGAGTTTAGTTCATCGCTGAATCGAAAGCCATTATAGGATCAAAGCAATACATGGATAATAAATAAACAATTGAAAGAGAGAAGATAGAATCGATCAAACCCAATTGCTGATTACAATCTAAACGTAACGTTCAAATCCTCACTAATATCCAGCAACATAAAAGTAGTTCATCCACAATGATTAAAAGCCAAAGAAGAAGTGGAAAATAATAAGTCTATGCTTGGTTCATCAATGGAAATCTCCCAGAGCGTAAAACCCTAGTTCTATATTATGAAAAACACGTAAAAACTAAAGATAGATATGTCTGGTGCCAACCATAATCATTTTTATTAACTCAAACACTTCAATTTAAAAATTAAAATAATGTCAGCAGCTTCGGTCAACTACGCACGCGGTCCCTTTGTAATCATAGCGCGGGTGCGCGAGTACAAAATCTGATATGTCTGGTTGAAGGCGGCGGTTGGTAGCGTGTTGTTATAGCTCTCTGAATGGCCATAGCGGCGCGCTTCGTGATTTTGAATTCTTAACTCTGCTACTGCTGCTTCTGTGTCCAGTTGCTACTGATTCTTTGACATGCCACTCTTGCTTCCTTGTCCATCAATGCTCAATTTCATTTATCCAATCGACCCTCTTATCATGCTATCACTGACCTCATGCCACATACCAACATCGAGCTTTGCCATTTCCTGTGTTTTTACACCAACGGAGTTCTCAGTACATGCAATGCAAAATAACACGAAATGCAACTAAAACACACTAAAATTTACCTGAGATGGGCATAGTTCTTGTGAATTAATATCCAATAAGTAGGTATGAAACCTACTTATGAAAATGTCGATGCCGGTTTTATCTCGGCTAGACTAATCTTGAAGATTGATTTATTTATTTACAAGTCTTTCAATATAGAATTGATAACGCTATCCTAAGCTAATTGTTTGGTACGGATTCAAGGTAAGCCTGAGTATGAATAAACAAATGTATTTATCATCGATTATTCGATGGGCACGCGAGGTTGCCAAAACTTAAATGTACATACGTTTAAGGGGTGTAGTGTTGATCAACATAGAGTACTATAGGCTGATCACCTAGAAGTGCTCGTAAGATATGTCGGACTTACAGACTTAGTGTCGGGTTGTCCTTTTCAAAGAAATTATGAAATGCTCATGGTCTTGGACCAGAATTAATGTTTTGCTGAATATTATCTTTGCAAAACATTTTAAAGGAAAAGAAATGCTATTTTGAATTATTGATAGTACTTCGTAACTATTATCCAGTTATTAAAGATATACGATTCCTATGTTTCAAGCATGTCGTTTAAAAGAAATTATTGTAGTTGTTGAGCTTGTTATGCTCACTCTTGTTTGAACCATATGAATGCAGTTAAGACCTAACAGACCGAAGGATCCGATAAGAATAAAGTGAAGGCTAAAGCGAACCCGTATATTACCTATGTAATAGTATAGGTTTATAATGATAATATTTGATATTATGACAAGAACAAATGTAACGGTTATAAAGAACTTGGGGAATGGTAATATTATTTTGGAATACATATAGACATATTCGTTCTTTTAAGGCATTTCAATTAAATGACTGTGTGAACTGTAGCACCGTGTAGCACCATCTGTCGGGTTGGAAGATACCCGGATTTGGGGGCATCACAAAATTCTTTATGAAGAATCATGTAATCGAACCTTAATGATATATATATATATATAACATCTTTTATTTCTACAACCATTTTTTCTTACATATATAGATGTAATTAGAATTTTCAATATAGTTTGAGATCCTTGGGAACTATTTATCTAAGTGAGGGTATTGACAGCATGGACTGTTCATGTTGTTGTTGATACTCTGGATTTTGGATAGATAGGTACTATCGATACGATAGTGTAATTCTCATAACATAGACGATACATCTGAGTGAGGGTATTGGTAATATGGACTGTTCATTTTATTACTGATACTCTGAATTTCGGATAGATAGATACTATTCACAGATAAAGTTCATGTAAAAACCCAAAACCCTAATAAGACTCATATGTGTAAAATCCAGTTATATAAATAAAATTTCTCCGTTCTAAATGTGTTATGTGTTAATATATACATTGTTTAACAAATTTGACCAAATAAATTTTTGTCCGAAAAACGTCGTGCTTGACACCTCGTGCTTAATTTTTTTTTTCCCGTAATCGGACTTTTCGGTATAATTGTTTTCACAAGTTTCTTTGTCGTGCTTACACTGATAAAATGATTTGTCGTGCTTGTTAGGATTAGTGAGAAATCTAGGTTAGAAACCCTAGATTAATAAACCCTAACCCTAATTAGCTAATTTAACCCTAATTAGATTATCTTAACATCTAATCATGGCTAGTAAACTTCGATTAGGTACTAATAAACATCATTTAACATTCCTAATCATTAAAAACAAAACCCTAATAGAGATTAGTAAAGATTAGAACCCAATTAAGATATTAAACAAACCTAACTAGCTCACAAGTAGGTAGGGAGTCACCATTCAAGTCCCTAGGTTGCACATGACATGCTTGTAACTCCCAAGCATGACAATAGTCATCAGATCAGATATTTGTAGAGGAAAGTTGCACAAAAATGACCAAAAAGCTAAGTTGAAGAATGCTATAAATAGGAACTTTAGGGCTGAGCAAACTCACGAAATTTCTAAGCCATTATACACTTACTTACTTACCAAATCAAGCCTGGGCGTTTGTTGTATTTCTTCAAATCATATATTGTTATAAATACAAAACTTGCTGAGCATGCCATAGCTCAACCTTGCAAATTATTCCCTTTACAGTTTTAGATGGTAACCTTGGAACATATGGAGTAGATAAAGGGAAGCGTCCTTGCTTAGATTAGATTATATTCTTGTCTATTTGAATACCTTGTAATAAGAAACTCGTTATGTGAATCATGTAATTGAATCTTAATATTATGATATATATATATATATATAATATCTTTTATTTCTGCAACCATTTTTTCTTACATATATATATGTAAAAATTAGAATTCTTCGAATCTAGTTGAGATACTTGGGAACTATTTATCTGAGTGAGGGTATTAATAGCATGGACTGTTAATCTTATTATTGATACTCTGAATTTCGGATAGATAGTTACTATCGATACGATAGAATAAATTTGCTTGGCATAGACTATACATCTGGGTGAGGGTATTGGTAATATGGACTGTTCATGTTATTACTGGTACTCTGAATTTCGGATAGATAGACTCTAGTCACAAATACAGTTCATATATCTAAGTGTGGGTATCCAAACATAGTAATAGTTCTCTTGAGAATTGACATCTGTTATGAGATACTGTGAATTTTGGATCTTTGGGAATTATATCTGATAGTCCCTCTATTTAATGTAATCTTGTAATCAGATACCATGGGTGTATAAATTTAAATGCATTATATATTGATTCATAGTAAACACCATATCGGATACCGTGGGAGTATAGATATGGGGTGGTTACAAGTTTGGTATCAGAGCTTCAAGGCTATAGATATAAGGAAGAGAAATCTTAGTATATAGTCTTCGAGTCCGTAAAAATTTTAAAATACACATAAAATATAACATTAAAAAAATTATGTTGTGTAAATTTCTATATCAGTATTAAATGAGTTTTCTTTTAAAGATGGCCAACACCAATGCTGAAGAAATGATAGTAGCCAATAATCCACCACAAATCGAGTTATATATAGCCAGTAATGCAGAAGATGAGGAATTGCTTCATTATCAACAACTGTTAGATGCTAAGGAAGAGGAAGATATAGTGTCAGGACAATTAATGAGAATTGATGAACATGATGATGCAATGGCATCACTGATGAAGACAACAGAATATGAGAATAATAAAATGAAGTTTAGGGCTGATATAGCTGAGGAAATACTACAGTATGAGAGGGAACATAGTCAACGACTAAAACTACAACTGCACCATGCACAAAGGGGAAGAAATAAAATTCTGTCAAGACTTCTTAAAACATCTCTGGGTGTTCGAGATACTTTTAATGATTTGCAGTGCCGTGTAGTTTCATATCCGGTAGAGGAGAAGAAAACGGCTTATCTCATCGATCGATCTATGGTTTATCACATGATTCGGGATTCATTTGATGATATCAATGAATTCTAGAGCGTAGTATAGGTGGTTGAATGCTTTATATTAGTATGAATAAAGAAGCATTCAAAGTGTTATTGTAATCAGTGTTTTGTAAGATAGTAGTATGTTTAACTACTAAGTTGTTGTAAACAACCGTTGTGATATATAAAATAAACAATATGTTGTGTTATTCAAATTCTTAGGTGAATTTTGTTATTGTTTTATATAGAATCATTCCAACAACTAGAAGACCCCAAAGAGAAATGAATAATGATGACAACTCTACCTAGTAGTTAGTAGACCTTATGCTAGGAGTTATAAATAGACTTGTAAACCCAAACACATCTTTTAAAGATTTTAAATTAGTTGGACCACCTGAATTCAAAGGTACATTAGAACCTGTCGAGGCACAAATTTGGATTTCGGAGATATAGAAATTTTTCCTAGTAACTAATATTAATAATAATCAGAAGACAACTTTTGCAACCTTTTTCCTGAAAGGTGAGGCTAATTATTGGTGGGAATCAACTAAGGGTCGGGTAGAAACTGAAAATGTTCCTTGGGATAGATTCAAAGAGTTGTTCTTTGAAAACATTTTTCCCAATCCCTGAAAGATCGTATGGAAATAAAATTTCTGGACTTACTGTAACCCAGTATACAGCTAAATTTAATGAACTGTCTAGGTTTGCTCCTCATCAAGTAACCACTAAACTTAGAAAGACTCGTAGATTTCAGGAGGGTTTAAAACCTCAGATTCGAAGATGGTTGTTAGTACTACAAATAAAGACTTTCTCTGAAATACTTGAGAAAGCCACTATAGCTGAAAGTGAGAATGAAAGTCTTGCTAAATTTCACCAGGAGAAGAAAAATCAGAATGAAAAAGGGAAACTTAGAACAGAACCCAGTTCAGGTGGGTTTAGTAACATACGAAAATGGGATAATACTTTTTCTAACAACCCGGAGAAAAAGATAAGTAATGCTAATAATAATTTTAGTAATAATATCATTAAACCCTATCCTACTTGTGGAAAGAAACATAAAGGACAATGCCTTCAAAACAAATGTTTTAATTGTGGTTCATTGGACCATTTTTCAAAGAATTGTCCTAAACCTAAACCAAGGAGGAAGGGGGAATAGAGTACCAGAGAATAATCAGTCAACAATAGCTGCAGTTGGGGTTCAGAATCAACCTACCGCGAGAACATTTAATATGTCGGTGAGGGATGTTGTTGCTTCATAGGACGTGGTGACAGGTATCATCCCTATCAACACTTTAAATGCATATGTGTTATTTGATTCTGGTGCTACATGTTCTTTTGTGTCTAAAATTTTTTCTACAAACTTGAATATACCATGTGAAAATTTAGACAAACCATTTTATGTAGAAATCGCTAATAATGAAAGGATTCCGGTTAAAACCATATACAAGAACTGTAGTGTGCTAATAAAAGGACATAATTTTAAAGTAGATTTGATACCAATTAAGTTGGGAGAATTTGATGTAATTTTAGGAATGGATTGGTTAGTTAACCATAACGCGATGATTGATTGTCATCAAAAGCGTATAAACATTTTGACTGCTTCGAAGTCAAAGGTAGTGTTCAACGATAGTTGTTCACCTAAGAAATCTCGATGTTTGACCATAATTTCAGTAGAAAGATTACTTAGAAAGGGTTGTTTAGGATATTTGGCCTATATAGTTGATACTCGACAAGAAGGAGTAAAACTAGATCAAATACCTATAGTTAAGGATTTTCCCGATGTATTTCCGGATGACTTACCAGGTTTACCTCCAGATAGGGAAATTGAGTTCGTCATTGATCTTGCACCAAGAACGTCACCAGTTTCTAAGGCACCATATAGAATGGCACCTATAGAACTAAAAGAGTTAATAATACAATTACATGTACTCTTAGATAAAAAGTAAATATAACTTAGTGTTTCACCCTGGGGAGCACCAGTGTTGTTTGTAAAGAAGAAGGATGGAACTATGAGACTATGTATAGACTATAGAGAGATAAATAAATTAACTATTAAGAATAAATATCCTTTACCAAGGATTGATGATTTGTTTGACCAATTAAAGGAGGCCGAACATTTTTCAAAAATTGACCTTAGAACAGGTTATCATCAATTAAATGTAAGAAAGGAGGATGTGTCAAAAACAGCGTTTAGGACACGCTATGGACATTATGAGTTTCTTGTAATGTCTTTTGGATTGACAAATGCACCGGCAACATTTATGGATTTAATGAATCGAGTGTTTAAACCATGCTTGGACAAATTTGTTGTAGTGTTTATCGACGATATTCTGGTATACTTGAAAACACGGGAAGATCATACTGAACACTTAAGAGTCATTTTGGAGATATTACGAAAGGAACAACTTTATGCAAAGTTTTCCAAGTGTGAATTCTGGTTAAAGAGAGTTCAATTTTTAGGTCACGTAATTGACAAGAATGGAATATCTGTAGATCCAGCTAAGATCAAAATGGTTGTGAATTGGGAACAACCAACAACTCCAACAGAAGTACGAAGTTTTCTCGGTTTAGCGGGTTATTATCGACGGTTTATAAAAGATTTTTCAAAAATAGCAACCCCATTAACCAATTTAACTCGAAAGACGGTGAAATACGTCTGGACAGATAAATGTGAGGAAAGCTTCCAAGAGTTGAAAAAGCGACTGAGCATGGCTCCAGTGTTATCCTTACCAGATAATATAGGAGGCCTTGTAGTATATAGTGACGCATCACACAAAGGTTTAGGGTGTGTGTTGATGCAACATGGTAAAGTGATAGCTTATGCATCACGACAACTCAAAGATTATGAGAAGAGGTATCCTACTCATGACCTAGAGTTAGCCGCAGTAGTTTTTGCTCTAAAAATTTGGAGACATTATTTGTACGGGGAGAAGTGTGAGATATATACAGATCATAAAAGTCTGAAATATATTTTTACACAAAAGGAATTAAATTTAAGACAGAGACGATGGTTAGAAATGATAAAGGATTTTGATTGTGAAATCTTATATCATCACGGTAAAGCCAATGTCTTAGCTGATGCGTTAAGTAGAAAGAATCAGGAGAAATTAAATGTATTAACCACCAATGATAGGTTAATAAAAGACTTTGAAAATTTAGAAATTGAGGTGGAATGTCCAACTACCTCTACCCAAAAATTATACATTTTAGAGGGAGTTTCATCTCTGCTTAACAAAGTAAAAGAGATACAGGAAAAAGATGATGAATGTCAGAAGTATAAGTCTAATATAAATCATGTCAAGTATAACAAATTCAGAATAGATAAGGATGGAATAATAAGATATGAAGATAGAATCTGGGTTCCGTTAAATCAAGCTTTAAAAGACAAAATTTTGAACGAAGCTCATAATTCTAAATTTACCATACATCCTGGCAGTACTAAAATGTACAAGGATTTAAGTCGACACTTTTGGTGGTCAAATATGAAAAGAGAAATAACTGAATGGGTAAGTAAATGTCTCACGTGTCAAAGGGTTAAGGCTGAACATCTAAAGCGAGTGGTTTACTTCAACCCTTACCAATTCCTGAGTGGAAATGGGAACATATAACTATGGATTTTGTTGTTGGTCTTCCAGCTACACAAAAGGGCCATAATGCCATTTGGGTAATAGTTGATCGTTTAACAAAATCAGCTCACTTTTTACCTATTAAAATTACTTATAACTTAGATCATCTTGCCAAACTATACATCAATGAAATTATCTCTAGGCATGGACTACCTATTTCCATAGTATCAGATCGAGATCCATGTTTTACTTCAAATTTTTTGGAAAAGCCTTCAGAAACATTTAGGAGCACAATTAAGATTGAGTACAACTTAACATTCTCACTCTGATGGACAGAGTGAGAGAACCATACAAACATTAGAGGATATGTTGAGAACTTGTATCATAGACTTCAAAGGAAGTTGCAATAATCAGTTACCTTTAGTCGAATTTGCCTATAACAATAGTTATCATGCTAGCATAGGTATGCCACCCTATGAAGCCTTATATGGGAGAAAATGTAGAACACCTTTACGTTGGGATGAAGTCGGGGAAAGACAAATGCTAAGACTTGAAATAATTCAACAAACTACTGAAACCATCAGAATTATTCATCAACGATTACAAGCATCTCAAGATCGACAAAGAAAATACGTTGATCCACATCGTCAACAACGAAACTTTAACGTAGGAAGCCATGTATTCTTGAAGGTATCCCCTTGGAAAGGCAAGATACGTTTTGGCAAGAAAGGAAAACTAAGTCCGAGATTCATTGGACCTTTTAAAATTTTGAGGAAGGTTGGTGATGTTGCTTATGAAATAGCACTACCTCCTGAGTTGAATCATATCCATAATGTGTTTCATGTGTCCGTCTTACGACCATATAAACCTGATTATAAACACGTTATAAATTATGAGCCAATCCAAATAGAAGAAGATCTTTCTTATGTAGAAGAACCTATGCAGATCGTCGACCGTAAAGAGCAAGTCCTGAGAAATAAAGTGATAGCATCGGTCAAAGTAATCTGGAGAAATTAGAACGTTGAAGAAGCTACGTGGGAGCTTGAAGATAAAATGTGAGAGAATTATCCTCAATTATTTATTTAACTTGTACTGTAATTTCGAGGACGAAATTCTTATTAGTGGGGGTGAATGTAAAAACCCAAAACCCTAATAAGACTCGTATGTGTAAAATCCAGTTATATAAATAAAATTTCTCCATTCTAAATGTGTTATGTGTTAATATATACTTTGTTTAACAAATTTGACCAAATAAATTTTTGTCCGAAAAACGTCGTGCTTGACACCTGGTGCTTAATTTTTTTTTCCGTAATCGGACTTTTCGGTATAATTGTTTTGACAAGTTGCTTTGTCGTGCTTACACTGATAAAACGCTTTGTCATGCTTGTTAGGATTAATGAGAAATCTAGGTTAGTAACCCTAGATTAACAAACCCTAACCCTAATTAGCAAAACCCTAACCCTAATTAGTAAACCTAACCCTAATTAGCTAATTTAACCCTAATTAGATTATCTTAACATCTAATCATGGTTAGTAAACTTCAATTAGGTACTAATAAACATCATTTAACATTCCTAATCATTAAAAACAAAACCCCAATCAAGATTAGTAAAGATTAGAGCCTAATTAAGCTACTAAACAAACCTAACTAGCTCACAAGTAGGTTAGGAGTCACCATTCAAGTCCCTAGGCTGCACATGACATGCTTGTAACTCCCAAGCATGACAATAGTCATCAGATCAGATATTTGTAGAGGCAAGTTGCACAAAAATGACCAAAAAGCCAAGTTGAAGAATGCTATAAATAGAACCTTAGGGCTGAGCAAACTCACAAAATTTCTAAGCCATTATACACTTACTTACTTACCAAATCAAGCCTGGGTGATAGCAGCAACCAAATCAGAAGCTAGAATCAAAAATCAATCAAGAAAAGGTACAAACCCTAGTTCATAGCTAGCTCTTTGATCCTTTGTTAATTTTGTTGTTTAGATGTTTAGAAATATGTATTAGTATGTTATAAAGTATGTTAGATTGGTAGAACACGTTTTCATAACATCTAGATGCCTTAATTAAGTGTTTTTAGAAATCTGGAAATTTTGAAAATCAAGTCTGACAGCCGAATGTCAGGGCTTTTAGATTCAATTGTGTTTATGTTTAAGTCTGTTAATTATATGTTACTTGTAGTCTGTTAGTAGGTCTTTAATCTGGAAAAGAAAACAGGTTCATTAGAACCATAGATTACAAGTTATGATTGGTCAAAGTGGGTTGACCATTCACGGATTGCAGTTTTCTGGGTTACCCAGAAAACTCAAGAACAATCGAACCGGCTACTTTGACCAAACCTTTTGATCGCTTTCTAGTTGTTGTTTTTGGAATGTTTTGTTTTAAACTAACACTGATATATATGTACTACATACCTATGATCTTAAATTGTATAAACAACGCATAGGATTACTAGAATTAATGGTCAAAATACGTTGACCGAGCTTGACCAAGTTTTCTGGGTTGCCCAGAAAACTGAAGAACACGAAGAACAGTGTTTGGCTGTACTTTGACCAGCATAATTAGAGGCCTTAGAAATAAGCTTTGTTCCAGTTAGTGATATATATATATATATATATATATATATATGTACCTTACACATATACTACATGTTGCAACAAACAAAACATACATCCAATACACAGAATCAAAGATATTCAAGCCACAAAATCGTTAACCGGCCATGACCACTGTTCTGGGTTACCCAGAAACTCAAGAACAGCTTTGATAGTGACTTTGAGCCTCTATAACTTCTTGTTATATGTAGGTTAAAGCCTCAAATTTGATTCATGATGTACTACTGTAAAAGTACTATAACATCAAAGCTTGATCAAACCCAAAATCATAACTAGTAGTTGAAACATTTGTGGTCAAACTGGTCACTCGACCATGAGCAAACTATTGCCTAGAAACTCAAGAACACCTGCAACGACACTTTCTATCACTGAAGGGCTTTAGCGACAGACATAAATTATTTTTCTAAAAATAAATTATAAAAATTAGAAATAATTAATAAATAAATATAAATAAATTCAAAAACAATTTTAAAAATTATATTAAATAATTATAATTAATTTATGATATTTTTACATAAATTCAATAAATATTATATTTTATTTGGATATTATTGATAATTAAATTAATAATAAAGTAATTAGAATAATTATTTATAAATACTAAATAATTATTGAAAAATAATATTAATGATATAAAATTATAATAAATGATTATAAATTATTTAAAAATAATAAAAAATGTTTTTGTAAAATTTTAAGTAAATATTAATTACTTATAAATAGAAATAAATGATTTAAAAATCATTTAAAGGATAAATAAATGTTTTAAAAATATCCTAGAACTTATAAAATTATTATAAATGATATAATAAATTCTATAAATAAAATTTAGTCCATTTATCAACTTATTTAATATTCGGTAAAGATATTAAACACCGAAACCCTATTGAATCTAAACCGATATTATGTAAATGTTATATTTGAGTATTGTTATCAATACTAACGTGTTAGATTTATATATATGAACATTGTAGGTATTTATTAACGATTGAATAGCATAACTTGACTGATCTACGCTCAGGCAAGTTTCCTATACCCAAGTTATTACTTTCGCAAGTTCTTTTTAACCCTTAAACTACTTATGCAAATTTCTTGAACCTATTTACTCGTTGAACAAGATTTTTAATCTTGATATGCTGTTGATATAATATACTACACCTACAATTGAATTACCATTTATTGTAAGGTTATTGTTATAGCTTCAACATAACTAAGAAATGAATTGTTTATTCATATGAATTGTTAAGCTTAAACTGTTGTGTCAAACCAAATTGTTTGGTAAGACATCCAAATATGAAGTTGGGTATCCCTTATGGGATCTTCGGTCGATAATATATTGACACTAATGTTGGGTCCGTTTGAGCACTGGTAGGATGAGATGCATACTCCTAGGATGTTGAATAGGCTGATCCCCTATCTCATATCTGAACAAAATTTCTAAGTTGTGTGTGGACCGATGTAAATATAAATCCATAGTGAAATGGTGACAACTATCAGTCGAAATTTGAATTATTGTATTTCTTCAAATCATATATTGTTATAAATACAAAACTTGCTGAGCATGTCATAGCTCACCCTTGCAAATTATTCCTTTCATAGTTTTAGATGGTAACCCCGAACATCTGGAGTAGATAAAAAGGGAAGTCCCTCGCTTAGATTAGATTATATTCTTGTTCATTTGAATACCTTGTAATAAGAAACTCGTTATGAGAATCATGTAATTGAATCTTAATATTATGATATATATATAACATCTTTTATTTCCGCAACCGTGTTTTCTTACATATATAGATGTAAAAATTAGAATTCTTCGAATCTAGTTGAGATCCTTGGGAACTATTTATCTGAGTGAGGGTATTAATAGCATGGACTGTTCATGTTGTTATTGATACTCTGAATTTTAGATAGATAGTTACTATCGATACGATAGTATAAATTCGCTTGGCATAGACTATACATCTGGGTGAGGGTATTGGTAATATGGATATGTTCATGTTATTACTGGTACTCTAAATTTCGGATAGATAGACTCTAGTCACAGATACAGTTCATATATCCAAGTGAGGGTATCCAAACACAGTAATAGTTCTCTTGAGAATTGACATCTGTTATGGGAGATTGTGAATTTTGGATCTATGGGAATTATATCTGATAGTCCCTCTATTTAATGTAATCTTGTAATCAGATACCATGGGTGTATAGATTTAAATGCATTATATATTGATTCATAGTAAGCACCATATCGGATACCGTGGGAGTATAGATATGGTGAAGAAATGGTGATATTAAAAAATCCACCACAAATTGAGTCATTTATAGCTAGTGATGCAGAGGATGAAGAATTGCTTCATGACCAACAACTGCTAGATGCCGAGGAAAAGGAAGATCCAGTAGTAGGGCAATTAATAACAATTGATGAACATGATGAAGCTATGGCATCACTAATGAAGACTTCTGAATATGAGAATAATAAAATAAAGTTTAGGGCACATTTAGCTGAAGGGATGCTAAAACATGAGAGAGGAACTAATAACAGACTGATAGTACAATTGCACCATGTACAAAGGGGCAGGAAGGAAATACAGTCGAGGCTCTTCAAATCATCTCTGGGTACTCGAAATGTTTTCAATGATTTGCAGCGCCGAGTAGTTTGATATCCAGTGGAGGAGAAGAAAACTGCCTATCTGATAGATCAATATGTGGTATGCCACATGATCCAAGATTCCTTCGATGATATTAATGAGTTCTAGAGGGTAGTATAGAATTCTAAATTCTCTATAATAGTATGAATAAAGGATCATTTAAAGTTTATAATATAGCTAGTAGTATGTGCAAACTACTAAGTTATTTTGTACGACTATTGTGATATATGAATAAAAGATATTTTTGTATTATTCAAATTCCTATGTGGATTTTTGTTGTTGTTATAGAATCATGCCACCAACCAGAAGACCCCAACGAGAGATAGATAATGATGATAATCCTACCCAAAATTTAGTAGAACTTTTGTTAGGTGCTATGAATAGACCCACAACCCAAACACTTCCTTTAAAGATTTCAAATTAGTTGGTCCACCTGAGTTCAAAGGTACAGCTGAACCTGTCAATGCACAAATTTGGATTACTAAAATATAAATTTTTTTCTTAGTAACCAATGCCAATAATAATCAAAAGACAACTTTTGCAACTTTTTCTTGAAAGGTGAGGCTAATTATTGGTGGGAATCAACCAAAGGACTGGTAGAAACAGAAATTGTGTCATGGGATAGATTCAAAGAGTTGTTCTTTGAAAACTATTTTTCCCAATCCCTGAAGGATCGTATAGAGGTATGATTCCTAGAACTGAAACAAGGAGACCTGATTGTATCTCAATATACAGCCAAGTTCAACGAACTATCCAGGTTTGCTCCTCACCAAGTCAATACTGATCTTAGAAAGACTCAGAGGTTTCAAGAAGGTTTGAAACCTCAAATATGAAGTAAATTGTCAGTACTCCAAATAAATACTTTTTTCAAAAATACTCAAGATTTCTTCTATAGCTGAAAGTGAAAACGAAAGTCTCATTAAATTTCATCAGGAAAAGAAAAGTCAAAATGAGAAAGGGAAACTTAAGACCGAACCCGGTTCAGGTAGGTTTAATAATAAACGGAAATGGGATACTACTTTTTCCAATAACTCTGGGAAAAAGATGGGTAATAACAATAATAACTTTTGTAATAATAACATTAAACATTGTTCTACCAGTGGAAGAAAACATAAAGGGGTATGTTTTAATAGTAAATGTTATAATTGTGGACAAATGGGACACTTTTCTCCACAGTGTCTCTCCCTAATAAAAATAAATGTTTCAATTATGGTTCGTCGGATCATTTTGCTAGGAATTGTCCCAAACCTAAGAACAAGAGAGCAAAGGGGAATAGAGTACCGGAGAATAACAATAATCGGTCAACAGTAGCTGCAATTGGAGTTCCAAGTCGACCAACCGCGAGAACATTTAATATGTCGGTGAGGGATGTTGTTGCTTCACAGGATGTGGTGACAGGTATCATCCCTATCAACACTTTAAATGCATATGTGTTATTTGATTCTGGTGCTACTTATTCCTTTGTGTCTAATAGTTTTTCCAAAAACATAAATATACCATGTGCAAATTTAGACAAACCGTTTTGTGTAGAAATTGCGAACAATGAAAAGATACCGATTAAGACCATATATAGGAACTGTAGTATGGAGATAAAGGGGCACAATTTTCTGGCAGATCTTATTCCAATTCAGCTGGGAGAATTTGATGTAATCTTAGGAATGGATTGGTCAGTTAACCATAACGCGATGATCGATTGTCATCAAAAATGTATAAACCTTTTGACACCGTCGAAGTCAAAGGTAGTGTTCAACGGAAGTTGTTCACCTAAGCAATCTCGATGATTGACCATAACTCAGGCAGAAAGGTTACTTAGAAAAGGTTGTTCAGGATATTTGGCCTATATTGTTGATACTCGGTAGGAAAGAGTAAAACTAGATCAAACACAAGTAGTTAAAGATTTTCCTAATGTATTTTCGAATGACTTACCAGGTTTACCTCCAGATAGGGAAATTGAGTTTGTCATTGATCTTGCACCGGGAACGACACCAGTTTCTAAGGCACCATAAAGAATGGCACATGTAGAACTGAAAGAGTTACTTGTAAAATTATAAAAACTCTTGGATAAAAAGTACATACAACCTAGTGTTTCACCTTGGGGAGCACCAGTATTGTTTGTAAAGAAGAAGGATGGAACCATGATGTAATGTATAGACTATAGAGAATTAAATAAATTAACCATTAAGAATAAATACCCTTTACCAAGGATTGATGATTTGTTTAACCAATTAAAAGGGGCCAAAAACTTCTCAAAGATTGACCTTAGGACAGGTTATCATCAGTTAAAAGTAAGAAAGGAAGATGTGCCGAAGACAGCGTTTAGGACACGCTATGAAGATGTGCCGGCAACATTTACTGATTTGAATAATCAAGTGTTTAAACCATGCATAGACAAATTTGTTGTAGTGCTTATCGACGGTATTCTGGTATACTCGAAAACACTGGAAGAGCATGCTGAACACTTGAGAGTCGTTTTGGAGATATTATGAAAGGAACACCTTTATGCAAAGTTCTCCAAGTGTGAATTCTGGGTAAGAAAAGTTTAGTTTTTAGGTCATGTAATTGACAAAAATGGAATATCAGTAGATCCACCTAAGATCGAAACAGTTGTTAATTGGGAACAACCAATAACTCCAACAGAAGTAAGAAGTTTTCTCGGTTTAGCGGGTTATTATCGACAGTTCATAAAAAAAATTCAAAAATAGCAACCCCACTAACCAATTTAACTCGATAGACGGTGAAATACATCTGGACAAATAAATATGAAGAAAGTTTCCAAGAGTTGAAGAAGCCACTAAGCATGGCTCCAGTATTATCCTTACCAGATGATACAGGACGCCTTGTAGTCTTTAGTGATGCGTCACATAGAGGTTTAGGGTGTGTGCTCATGCAACATGGGAAAGTGATTGCTTATGCATGACGATAACTCAAAGATTATGAGAAGAAGTATCCTACTCATGACCTAGAGTTAGCCGCGATAGTTTTTGCTCTAAAGATTTGGAGACATTACTTGTATGGGGAGAAGTACGAGATATATATACAGATCACAAAAGTCTGAAATATATTTTTACACATAAGGAACTGAACTTAAGGCAGAAAAGATGGTTAGAACTGATAAAGGATTTTGATTGTGAAATCTTATATCATCCCGATAAAGCTAATGTCGTAGCTGATGCGTTAAGTATAAAGAAACAAGAAAAGTTGAACGCAATAACCACCAATAATAGGTTAATAAATGATTTTGAAAAACTAGAAATTGAGGTGGGATGTCCAACTACCTCTACCCAAAAATTATTCATTATAGAGGAAGTTTCATCTCTACTTGATAAAATCAAAGAGATGCAGAAAAAGGATGAAGAATGTCAGAAGTGTAAGTCTAATATAACTCATATGAAGTATAACAAATTTAGAATAGATAAGGATGGAATAATAAGATATGAAGATAGAATTTGGGTTCCGTTAAACCAAGCCTTAAAAGACAAAATCTTAAACGAAGCTCATAATTCTAAATTTGCCATACATCCTGGCAGTACTAAAATGTACAAGGACTTAATTCGAAACTTTTGGTAGTCGAATATGAAAAGAGAAATAGCTGAATGGGTAAGCAAATGTCTTACGTGTCAAAGTGTTAAGGCTTAACATCAAAAGCTGAGTGGTTTACTTCAACCCTTACCAATTCCTGAGTAGAAGTGGGAACATATAACCATAGACTTTGTGGTAGGCCTTCCAGCTACGCAGAAGGGTCACAATGCCATTTGGGTAACAATTGACCGTTTAACTAAATCAGCTCACTTTTTACTTATTAAAGTTACCTATAATTTTGACCAACTTGCCAAGATGTACATTAATGAAATCATTTCTAGGCATGGAGTACTTGTTTCTATAGTATCAGATCAAGATCCACGTTTTACTTCAAATTTTTGGAAGAGCCTTCAGAAAAACATAGGAACAAAATTAAGATTAAGTACAGCTTATCACCCTCAGACTTATTGACAAAGTGAGAGAACCATACAAACATTAGAGGATATGTTACGAACATGTATCATCGATTTCAAAGGAAGTTGGGAAGATCAAGTACCTTTGGTAGAATTGGCCTATAACGATGGTAGCATAGGTATGCCACCCTATGAAGCCTTATATAGGAGGAAATGTAGAACACCTTTATGTTGGGATGAAGTCGGAGAAAGGCAAATGCTAGGACCTGAAATAATCCAACAAACTACTGAAACCATCAGAATTATATGTGAACCATTACAAGCATCTCAAGATCGACAAAGGAAATATAATGATCCACATCGTTAACAACAAAACTTTAGTGTAGGAAGCCACGTATTCTTGAAAGTATCTCCTTGGAAGGGCAAGATACGTTTTGATAAAAAAGGAAAACTGAGTCCGATATTCATTGGACCTTTTAAAACTTTGAGGAGGATAGGTGAAGTTGCTTATGAAATAACACTACCTCCTTCGTTAAACCATATTTATAATGTGTTTCATGTGTCCGTCTTACGACTATACAAAACTGATTACAAACACGTTATAAATTATGAGTCAATCCAAATCAAAGAAGATCTTTCTTATGTAGAAGAACCTGTGCAGATCGTCGATCTTAAAGAGCAAGTCCTGAGGAATAAAGTGATAGCATTAGTCAAAGTGATTTGGAGGAATCAGAACGTTGAAGAGGCTACATGGGAGCTCGAAGATAAAATGCGAGAGAACTATCCCCAACTATTTTATTAATATGTACAGTAAATTGAAGGACAAAATTCTTATTAGTGGGGGTGAATGTAAAATCCAAAACCCTAATAAGACTAAAATATGTAAATTCAGTTATATTAATAAAATCTCTCCGTTGTGAAAGTGTTATGTGTTAATATATACTCTATTTAACAAATTAGGTCAAGTAAATTTTCGTCCGAAAATTAACGTGCTTGACACCTCGGGCTTAAAAATTTTCTTCCGAAAATAAACTTTTCGGTATATTTGTTTAGACAAGCTGCTTTGTCGTACTTACACTAACAAAATACTTTGTCGTGCTTGTTAGGATTTGTGTAAAATCTAGGCTAAGAACCCTAGATTTTAAACCCTAACCCTAATTAGCTAAACTAAACCCTAATTTTGATATCTTAACACCTAATCATGATTACTAAACTTCAATTAAGTACTAATAAATATCATTAAGTAACCCTAATCATTAAAAACAAAATCCTAATCAAGATTAATGAGGATTAGGGCATAATTAAGCTACTAAATTGATCCACTAGCTTACAAGTAGGTTGAGAGTAATCTACACAAGTTCCAAAACATCACATGACATGCTTCCAAACTCCCCAGCACCAGAAGAGTCATAGATAAGATCTTTTAGGAGGCAAGTAGGTGGAAAAATGACAAAAAAACCAAGTTAGAAAATTCTATAAAAGGAAACCCTAGCTCAGAGAAAACCCCCAAAAATTATAAGCCAATACACTCATATAACCTGCCTATATAAGCCCTGGTGATAGCAACAACAAATTCAATAGCCAAAATCAAAAATTAAGCAAGAAAGGTGCAAACCCTAATTCATAGCTAGATCTTTGATGCTTTGTTCAAATTATTGTTTAGATGTTTAGAATTATGTAATAATATGTTAGAAAGTATGTTAGGTTGATAGAACATGTTTTCATAACATCTAAATGCCTCAAATTAGTGTTTTAAGTAATCTAGAAATTTTGGAAAAACAAGTCTGACAGTCAAATGTCAGAGCTTATAGATACATGTATATTAATAGTTAGGTCTGTTAATTATGTGTTATTTGTAGTATGACATGAGGTCTTTAATCTGGAAAAGAAACTGGTTCATTAGAACCATATATTGCAAGATATAGGTGGTTAAAGGTGGTTAACCGATCACGAAGTTCTGTTTTTTGGGTTACTCAGAAAACTCAAGAACAAGTTGAACCGGCTACTTTGACCAACCTTTTAATCGCTTTCTGTTTGTTATTTTAATAACTTTTTGTAACAGATTAATACCTTGTTATACATACTACATATCTATGACCTTAAATTACTTAAATAGTTCATAGGATTACATGAATTAATGGTCAAAAGTCATTGACCGAGCTTGACCAAGTTTTCTGGGTTACCTAGAAAACTGATGAACATGAAGAACAACCTTTGGCTGTACTCTGACCAACATAAATTGAGACCTCAGAATTATGCTTTGTCCAAACCAGCGTTTTATATATGTACCTTGACATATAGACTACCTATTACAACAAACACAACACAAATCTATTACACAGATTCAAAGATATGAAAGCCATAAAATCGTTGACCGACCATGACCACTGTTCTGAGTTACCCAGAAACTCAAGAACAGCTTTGACAGTGACTTTGAGCCTCTATAACTTCTTGTTATATGTAGGTTAAAGAACAAAATTTGTGTAATGTTGTAGTACTGTATGAGTAATATAACATCCATACTTGTCCAAGCCTAGAATCATCAACAGTAGCAAAAGAAATCATGGTCAATATGGTCCCTAGGCCCGGACCGACTGAAACTTAGAAACTCAAGAACACCTATAGTGACACTTCCTGTCACTATAGGGCTTTAGCGACAAACAAAAATTGTTTTTTAGAAATTAATTAATAAAATTTAGAAATAATTAATAAATAAATATAAAATAGTTTTAAAAATATATTAAGTTATTATAATTAACTTTTGATATTTTTATATAAATTCAATAAATATTTTATTTTCTTTGGATATTATTAATAATTAAGTTAATTATAAAGTAATTAGAATAATTACTTATAACTAATAAATAATTATTGAAAAATAATATTAATGATTTAAAAATCATAATAAATGGTTTTAAATTATTTAAAAATAGTAAACAAGGTTTTTATAAAATTCTAAGTAAATACTAATTATTTAGAAATAGAAATAAATGATTTAAAAATCATTTAAGGGATAAATAAATACTTAAAAATTATTATAAGATTCTAGAAATTATTATAAAGGATTTATAAATTATCTAAAAATATAATAAAGCTTATAAATAAAATTTAGTCGATATATTAACTTATTCAATACTCAGTAAGGTCTTTGAACACCGAAACCATATCAAACTTAACCCGAACATATATAAATTTTGTATTTGTGTATTGTTATCAATACTAATGTGTTAAATTTATATGAATGAACATCGTAGGTGTTTATTAACGAATCGAGTATCATTACTTGACTGATCTATGCTCAGGAAATTTACTAAACCCAAATTATTACTTGCGCAAATTTCTCAAACCATGTCTTTTCATTGAATAAGATTTTTATCTTGAATTGCTATTGATATGATATACCGAACCTAAACTTGAATTACCACTTATTGTAATGTTATTGGTATAGCTTCAGCATAACTAAGAAATAAATTGTTTATTCCTATGATATTATTTATTGAGCATAAATTGTTGTGTCAAGCCAAATTGTTTTGGTAAGACATCCTATTCTAAAGTTGTGTATCTCGTAAGGGATCGAGATTTGGTCAATAATATATTGACATTTGGGTGCGTATGAGCACTAGTAGGATTATATGCATACTCCTAAGATATTAAGTAGGTTAATCCCCTATCTCATATCTAAACAAAGTTTCTAAATCTGTGTGGTTGACATAAATAAAAAGTCCAAAAATGGTTGAAAAAAAAATTCCTGAAATGGTAGCAACTATCAATTAAATTTTGAATTGGTATACTTCTTCAAATCATATATTGTTATAAATATAAAACCTGCTAAGCATGTCATAGATGACCCTTGGAAATTATTCCCTTTGCAGTATTAGATGTTAACTGTGAGACCCCAGATTTTATCAATAAAGATTTAAATTTTGTCGAAATAATTTTTAAAATTATGGTGTGAATTTGAGATAATATTATAGTTGTGGGTAGTATTTATAAATTTTGCAAAGTATGCAAGTGGTTATATTATATTCGATTGGTCGGGGAATATTCGGTTTAGCAGGAATATTCGTGACAACTACTCAATCATTGGTGGACCCCTAATAATGTAATTATTGTCGGATTGAGAAAACGACAAAAAATATTTTATTGAAATAACGACGGAAGTTTTACCGTTGATACTGTTGAACTACTCGGTAGTAAAAGTACAGTAATACGTGTGGTTGCATAGTAGCACACGGTATTGATTATTGATGCTTATGTGAGAAGTCACTCAGTTTGATTCCATTATTGTCGATTAATAATATGAATTATTATAGCGATAATGACGTTTTGTTTTATTCGTATTATTAACGTAATAAAACGGAAATATCTTTTTATATAAAACTGAATACTTTATTAAAGTTATTCTATAAATAGAATATATTATATTTTATTATGCATAGTGTTGCATAGTATTTTTGCATAGTGTTGCATAGTGTTTGCATAGTAAAATGTTTTTATATAAATAGAATATATTATATTTTATTTAAAAGATTTTGCTTTAAATATGGACCGCCGATTAAAGTAAATCAATCTGGACCGATTCATGGATTAATTACTATGCATTCTATTTTCCTATAAATAGAAGCTCATTCCTTCATTATTTTCTTACTTAATTCACCGAAACTACAGAGAGAAACTATAGAGAGAAAGAAGAAAAGTATTCTCGCTACTTCACTTTGCCAATATTCAGGTTCTTCTAAGGTAGAGAATATTATTTGTTGTACCCTTAAGGGGTGTTATTCTTTCTTATTCATGAAGAGAACTTCGTTATTCCATTCATTATTATTCATTGAATAACTCGTAAAAGTGGCATACCCTATACATAACCTCAGATACGCAGCATACCCTATACTTGGTGAAATCCTTATATTATTCCATTCTTATTTATTCATTTGAATAACTCGTGATAATGCGTAATCCTCGTACTTGGTGATCTTCTTCGTTATTCCATTCTTTATTATTCGTTGGAATATCTCGCTGCGTGTGTTTTACAGGACTGGTTCCATTGTTTATTATTCCGCATTTATTATTCTCGTTGGAATATCACGTCTCGTGTGTTTTACAGGACACTGGTTCCATTGTTTATTATTCAAGCATTTATTAGTCTCGTTGGATCATCCCCGTTTGTGTGAATTTCAACCCGACCGGTTCCGTTATTATTATTCTTGGAATAACTTTGGCGGGCACCGCATGCATGGTGATTTCTTTTGTTATTCCATTATTTATTATACCCATTGGTTAAAACTTGACTTCTATACTCCATGAAATTAGTAGAATATCTTTGATATTTGCGTTTCATCCAAAGATCTTTTCATGGAAATATTCTTCGATCATTCTTGAATTTTACTCTACAAAACAAAGATCATGTTGACAATTTGGACGTTAATAATTCCGGATAAAATAATTCTTGAACTTGTTTTATTGAATTCTTATATCATTGTCATCATCCTTATGTTTATATTATGTTGAAAGTTATCTTCGCTTACGTGCATAGATGAACTTAGTATGATTATGACCAGTGGTTCATTCGGTGATAATCATGGCTTGATATAAGTGATGTGACAAAAGTCCTCGGTGGGCTGAATGCGTTGATGGATAGTTTTGGTATGATTATGACCGGGGTGATTCGGTATAGTCATGACCATTGATAATTTGATGAAAATCCTTGACCGTGAATGCAGGGATGATTAGATATTGTGGTTTATTCATTAAACCGAGTCTTAGTGATAAAATTGATGAAAACCTTTTAAAACCTAAAAGATAGTAGACTTTATTTTCTACTGACTCTTTTAATGGATTGCATATTCCGCTGGCAGCTTAAACCGGTTGTCTATTGTATTTTATCGGTTTAACATTGTTGAAGACTATTGTTAATTTATTCGCATTATCATAGTTATAATATTTCTTCGGGCTAGTTGAGCTCACCCTTTCTTTCATTGTTTCTTGTGAAATGAGAATATAGTCGGGACTTAGTCGGGAAAAGCAGTGATGGTCTCAAGATAGCATTAATAGTCCTCACTATTCTGTTAAATAGCTTGACAATAAATGCAATGAGGACTCCTTGAGTATGGATATTGTCTATATGACAATATTCCTATTAGAACTCTAAGTTTATGTATTGTCGTATGTTACACGACAGATGTATAATTAAGTTTGTATTTGAATTTATGTACCATGTAATTGGCGACCCAAGATGGGTGACGTGTACCTAATTTTGGGGGCTTCACAGTTGGTATCAGAGCTTAGGGATATGATCCTTGGCTAAGATGCGAGATAAGAACTAGAGGGAGAGAGGCGGAAATTCTTTCGCTAGTATGACCTACCTAAGTTTATTTGTTATTTAAATTGGTCACGAGAGTATAGGATAATATGTGATATGTTAATTAACCCTTGTTTTTGTGGCGGTGTTTGAGAATGACATCCGAAAATCTTTGAGATAAGCAATGAAGCACATGAGAGTGTTGATTCAGCTCGAACAAAAGGTAACGACCAACAACACGATAATAATCATACTGGTGGCAACGGCTATCAGAACAATGATAACCATCGTGGGGGAAATTATCATGCCAAGGATGGTAACCACTTCGGTGGTAATCATGGCAAAGATAATAGAAGTGGAAATTGCAAGAAGAGAAGGTCATTTAGCTCAATTTTGTTGTGCACCAAAGTCAAGTCTAACTGGGACGGAGGCACCAAAGGTGGATATGGACAAAACAAAGTCGTTGGTTTTAGGAAGTGCATTTTTCATAACTTCTCAAAAAGCGAGTAAACCGAACGAAGTTAGCACGGGTTAGTTAATTATAAATTACGAAGTCTATACCTTATAAGATACCGGTTCTACCCATTATTTTATCTCTTTTGCTTGTGTTCAACGTTTAAATTTGACTCCGAAGAAGTTAGACTTTGACTTATTGGTTGAAACTTCGTTAGTAGGAGCCTCATATCGCTTACTATTTTTAAATCTTGTTTTATTCAAATAAACACTTTCACGTTACCTGTCGATCTTATCTTTTTGAAAATACTTGCCTTTGATGTGATTTTAGGAATTAATTGGTTAACTACTCATCATGCTTTTCGTAAGGTTGTTAGCTTTTATATTCATAATCATCTTGTTATGCGAATTCAAAGTAACCAAACCACTAAAGTCAATCATTGTCATATCAAGCCATAAGTAAAGAGCCCCGATCGTTTCGTTGTTGACTTCCTTGTGTGGAATGCACGAAGCCGACTTTTCAGAGGCTACGCCAGGATGAAGATGGCAAGTTGATAGGTATCATTGTGAGGTGCTATCCAGGTTAAGGGATAGAAGTCACAGTTGGTGTTAATGTGACGTACTATCCAAGTCTTGGACGAGAGTAGCAGTTTTGAATGATATTTCCATCATTAATAAATTTCTTGACGTATTCTTGAAGACTTTCTAGCCTACCCTAGAGCGTGAAATCGAATTTTGTATTGACCCCAGTACAAAACCCATTTCTTAAACCCTCAAATATTTCTTCAACTAAAATGAACAGTTTACGTGGTTTATGATGAAAGTCATAATAAAAGCATTGGACTAATGAAAATCATGGGTATTCGTGGTATTATTAAGTGTTATGATGAGTTATGTAGGTTAGTATGTGAAAACATGAAAGTTTCTTAGAAATCATAAAGAGTTGAAAATCAGATTTTTGTGAAAAACGTAACATGAAATTCAATTGACCAAATCTCTTATTATATTTTGAATTTTTGAGTGTGGTCAAGTCCTAGAGTTAGATATATGAGTTACCTAACTAATCCAAGTGGAATTACTGGAAAAGGTGTTGTAGATTTTTGTGTGGACTAATTTTAGCAAAGGAGTTCAAAGCTGCAAAAACCAAAAAAAGTCGCCGCCATGATTTTAGAGGGCTGTTTCGGCCACTTAAATTATGAGAAAAATTCTGGCCTTTTTGGACATGAAGGTATATGGTATAAAGTACCTCCTGTCCAAAAATGAGCTCATTCTGACTTAAAATGAACAAGTTATGACTATTTCAATATTTAGGTTTTTCCGACAAAAAATGCTATAACCGGAGTTCTATAACTCCGATGACCATGAAATTTAAACTGGAAGCTCACGTTAACATGTGTAATGTCCTGCCAAGATTTGGGAATTTTTGGAGTTAAACTTGAGGTAGCTAATTTCTTAAGGAATTAATTAGAAATTGATTTTTGGAAAGTAGTAAATGAATTTTAAAATTCGAGAAAATATATTTTCATTATGGGACTATATTATGCTAAATCCCGTAAAAGAAATATTTTTGGGACTGATTTAGTATTTTCATGAAAATAGTTTAGTTAACGAACATATGAGTTAAATATGTTATGTGAAGTAACAAAGTTGAAAATAGGATTTTATGGCTAGAGAGAATCCTATATAGAGTATATGCATATTTTTTGAGGGTATTTGATAATTGGTGATGATATCTTATGAGTATGGCATTTTTGAATGATTAAATGCATTATATGGTAAAAGCGTAAACAATTGAAATAAATTGTTTATAAATTTAAGAAGTGATTAAAATATTGTTATAATATTAAGGATATTAGATTATGAGATTATTAAGTGATTGATAACATGGGGATATTCTTGAATCGGATAAATTATATTATAAATGTTTAATATTTATCCTTTATCTCATTTGATTGATTCTTTATATCATTATCCTCATGCTTATATTATGTTGAAAGTCATGTGGCGTGGCCTGTAGTGCATAGATGGACTTGGTATGATTATGATTGTGGATTGTTGGTATAATCATAACCATAATTGAAAACACGATTATCTTTGGTCAGTAGTGCATGGATAATTTGTGGTCGTGATACTAATGAATACACAATTATCTTTGGCCGTAGTGTATGGATAATTTGTGGTCGTGATACTAATGAATACACGATTATCTTTCGCCAGTAGTGCATGGATAATTTGTGGTCGTGATACTAATGAATACATGATTATCTTTTCGTAGTGAATGCATGGATAATTTGTGGTCGTGATACTAATGAATACACGAATATCTTTGGTAGTAGTGCCGGGATTATTGGTGGTCGTGATACTAATGAATACACGATTATCTTCGGGTAGTAGTGCATGGATAATTTGTGGTCGTGATACTAATGAATACACGATTATCTTTGGCCGTAGTGCATGGATAATTTGTGGTCGTGATACTAATGAATACACGATTATCTTTGGACGTAGTGCATGGATAATTTGTGGTCGTGATACTAATGAATACATGATTATCTTTGGCCGTAGTGCATGGATAATTTGTGATTGTGATACTAATGAATACACGATTATCTTTGGCCGTAGTGCATGGATAATTTGTGGTCGTGATACTAATGAATACACGATTATCTTTGGTCGTAGTGCATGGATAATTCGTGGTCGTGATACTAATGAATACACGATTATCTTTGGCCATAGTGCATGGATAATTTGTGGTCGTGATACTAATGAATACACGATTATCTTTGGCCGTAGTGCATGTATAATTTGTGGTCGTGATACTAATGAATACACGATTATCTTTGGCCGTAGTGCATGGATAATTTATGGTCGTGATACTAATGAATACACGATTAACTTTGGCCGTAGTGCATGGATAATTTGTGATCGTGATACTAATGAATACACGATTATCTTTGGCCGTAGTGCATGGATAATTTGTGGTCGTAATACTAATGAATACACGATTATCTTTGGCCGTAGTGCATGGATAATTCGTGGTCGTGATACTAATGAATATCCTTGGCACAGTAGTGGTGGATGATTCGATGATATGGATTAATTATTGAAATGAGTCTCAAAGAATGAAATATTAATTCATGGATGTGGTAAAAGTCATCTTTGGCCGTAGTGCATTGATAGACTTGGTATGATTATGACCACGGATTATTTGGTATAATCATGACCGTAATTGAAAACACGAATATCCTTGGCCAGTAGTGCATAGATAATTCGTGGTCGTGATACTATTAAGCTGCGTCTCAGCATTATTGGTTTTACAGTTGTATATCTTTGGCCCAGAGTGCAAAGATGAATTGTTAATGAATATCTTCGGTAGGATTGCAAAGATGAATTTAATGTTTTCAATGATAAAGGTATTCAAGGTATCCTCACCTCTTTATCATATCAGTGCACGTACCCTAATTTCGAGGGCAAAATTCCATAAGGAGGGGAGATTGTGAGACCCCAAATTTTATCAATAAAGATTTAAATTTTGTCGAAATAATTTTTTAAAATTATGGTGTGAATTTGAGATAATATTATAGTTGTGGGTAGTATTTATAAATTTTGCAAAGTATGCAAGTGGTTATATTATATTCGATTGGCTCTGGAGAATAATATTCGCTTTAGCAGGAATATTCAGTGCATAACTGGCTCAATCATTGGTGGACCCACAATGTAATTATTGCCGGATCGAGAAAACGACAAAAATATTTTATTGAAATAACGACGGAAGTTTTACCGTTGATCTTGTTGAACTACTTAGTAGTAAAAAAATGCGAGAATACGTGTGGTTGCATAGTAGACACACAGTATTGATTATTGATGCTTATGTGAGAAGTCACTCGGTTTGATTCCATTATCATTCGATTAATAATATGAATTATTATAGCAATAATGACGTTTTGTTTTATTCAGTATTATTAACGTAATAAAAGTAAACATCTTTTTATATAAAATGTAATACTTTATTAAAGTTATTCTATAAATAGAATATATTATATTTTATTATGCATAGTGTTTTTTGCATAGTGTTGCATAGTGTTTGCATAGTAAAATGTTTTATATAAATAGAATATATTATATTTTATTTAAAAGATTTTGCTTTAAATATGGACCGCCGATTAAAGTAAATCAATCTGGACTGATTCATGGATTAATTACTATGCATTCTATTTTCCTATAAAATAGAAGCTCATTCCTTCATTATTTTCTTTAATTCACATTGAAACTCTAGAGAGAGAAACTATAGAGAGAAAGAGAGAAAAAATTATTCGCTACTTCACTTTGCCAATATTCAGGTTCTTCTAAGGTAGGAAATATTATTTGTTGTACTTTAAGGGGTGTTATTCTTTCTTATTCATGAAGAGAACTTACGTTATTCCATTCATTATTATTCTGTTGGAATAACCTGTAAAAGTGGCATACCCTACACATAACCTGTATACGCGGCATACCCTATACTTGGTGAAATCCTTATATTATTCCATTCTTATTTATTCTGTTGGAATAACCTATATACGCGGAATCCCCTATACTTGGTGATCTTCTTTACGTTATTCCATTCTTTATTATTCATTTGGAATATCTCGTCGTGTGTTTTACAACCGACCGGTTCCTTGCTTATTATTCCGCATTTATTATTCTATTGGAATATCCGTCTCGTGTGTTTTACACCGGACCCGGTTCCATTGTTTATTATTCAACATTTATTATTCATTGGATGATCATCATGTCAAGTGTGAATTTCACCTGACCTGGTTCCGTTATTATTATTCTATTGGAATAACCTGTCTATGCGAAGTACCGCATGCATGGTGATTTCTTTTGTTATTCCATTATTTATTATACCCAGTTGGTTAAAACTTGACTTCTATACTCCATGAAATTAGTAGAATATCTTTGATATTTGCGTTTCATCCAGTATCTTTTCATGAAAATATTCTTCTTATCATTCTTGAATTTTACTCTACAAAACAGTATCATGTTGACAATTTGGACGTTAATAATTCCTGAATAAAATAATTCTTGAACTTGTTTTATTGAATTCTTATATCATTGTCATCATCCTCATGTTTATATTATGTTGAAAGTTATCTTTGGCTTACGTGCATAGATGAACTTAGTATGATTATGACCAGAGTTCATTCGGTATAATCATGGCTTGATATAAATGATGTGACAAAAGTCCTCAAATTGGCACGTAATGCAAATGATGGATAGTTTTTGGTATGATTATGACCAGGGGTGATTCGGTATAGTCATGACCATTGATAATTTGATGAAAATCCTTGACCGTGGTACAAGGATGATTAGATATTGTGGTTTATTCATTAAACTGAGTCTTAGTGATAAAAATTGATGAAAACCTTTTAAAACCTAAAAGATAGTAAACTTTATTTTCTACTTGACTCTTTTAATGGATTGCATATTCCGCTACAGTTAAACTGGTTGTCTATTGTATTTTATCAGTTTAACATTGTTGAAGACTATTGATAATTTATTCTCGCATTATCATAGTTATAATATTTTCTTCTTGGGCTAGTTGAGCTCACCCTTTCTTTCACGTTTCTCTTGTGAAATGAGAATATAGCCGGACGACGAGTCGGAAAACGAGTGATGGTCTCGAAGATAGCATTAGTAGTCCTCACTATTACATTAAATAGTGTGACAATAAATGCAATGAGGACTCCTTGAGTATGGATATTGTCTATATGACAATATTCCTATTAGAACTCTAAGTTTATGTATTGTCGTATGTTACCTGGATGGATGTATAATTAAGTTTGTATCTGAATTTATGTACCATGTAAGTGGCGACCCAAGATGGGTGACGTGTACCTAATTTTGGGGGCGTCACATTAACCCTGGAACATCTGGAGTAGATAAAGGGAAGCGACCCTGCTTAGATTAGCTTACATTACTGTCTAGTGGAATATAATACTTTGTAATAAGAAATTCTTTATGAAGAATCATGTAATCGAACCTTAATGATATATATATATATATAACATCTTTTATTTCTACAACCGTGTTTTCTTACATATATAGATATAATTAGAATTTTCAATATAGTTTGAGATCCGTGGAAACTATTTATCTAGGTGAAGGTATTAACAACATGGACTATTCATGTTGCTGTTGATACTCTGGATTTCGGATAGATAGGTGCTATCGATACGATAGTGTAATTCATATGACATAGAATATACATTTAAGTGAGGGTATTGGTAATATGGACTGTTCATGTTATTACTGATACTCTGAATTTCGGATAGATAGATAATATTCACAGATACAGTTCATATATCCAAGTGAGGGTATCCAAATATAGCAATTTTTCTCTTGAGAATTGTTATCTGTTATGGGATACTGTGAATCTTGGATCTATGGGAATTATATCTGGTTATAAATTGTATAGTCACTCAACTAGATATAAGCATAAAATTAGATACCATGGGTGTATAAATTTGAATGCTTTATATACATTGACTTATAGTAAGCACCATATCGGATACCGTGGGAGTATAGATATGGGGGCGTTACATTAACAAAGACTAAAGAAATAGTTATCATCATTGTTAGTGTGAACATTAGCAATAAATAGTATTTCATGTTACTATGTGTAATATGGAAAATGTGGATAGTAGTAATATATAATTACCTATTGCTTAAGACTAATTGAAGTGTGGCATTTAATTTGAATTAATGATATACAAAAATAATATGGTAAAAGTAATTAAAAAATAAGGTTGATTTAAATAAGTTTTGTTATCTCATCCTATGTTATGAGACAATTAAATGTGTACTCTAAAGTATGGGAGTAAATAAAGATGTATTATTAAAATATTTATTTCTATACCAATGGGTGAATAATAGTAAAAAGGATATATTAAATTACTAGTGATCAATTAAATTAAGTCCACACACGTTTTAAACATTAAATTATGTGGACTAATGTACATGGATTATATGAGGCGAGTACATAAATAATTCCTAACTTTCCTAATATAGAAACAACTTTACATTAAAATTACATTTTTGGGAAGTAGAGTAACTGAACCAAACTTATTTAACACGTTTCTGAGAATTAAGCTCATTAGTTGCACATACAGTACACGAACAATAACATATGACTAAATTACGTAACTTCCAAGTAGTACTCATTGGCTAGAAGATGGCTGGTGTTGGGTTGTTGAACCACTCTTAATTAACCAATGTTTTCTTCAATACACCATGGATTCCAACTTTAGTGAAAAGCCAATGCTCAGTCCAAGTTTCGTCTAGAAATAGCAATCCATTTTTAGTTTTTACGTTGCTTATTTGGTCTCTAAAAACTCTGATAAGTTGAGATTGAGTTATTGTTGTTAAAAGAAGAGGCTAGCAATCTCAAAAGTAAGAAACTAAGTTTACTAAGCTCTAAGAGGTATAAAAATCCTAAATTTGGTACTTAATTGTGTTTTATCAAATTCTTAAAATTTCTTAAATTTTTCTATTAATCAATGTGAATTAGCATGCTATCATGTGTTTAAGAAGTATGTTTACATATATGAAACTTTTCATGATGTATTTGAACATGTTTAAATCGAAAAGCATCAAAGTTGAGTGATGCTCTGCAAAACAGAGTCTGTTACTGCTGTTGTTCCAGGTATGGCGCAGCTATGCCCAGTTTATACTAGTGTGCCACGTAGCTGCGCTGGACCCTAGAATCATTTTCTGGTTTTTTTTATGCTATGTGTTGTTAACTTGGTATTATGACTTAAATATATACCTAAAAAAGAGTATAACATGAGATATAAAGTTTCTTTTAGAATTATTAAGTGTATAATATGATTTTAGTAGGAAACTTTAACAAAACATAAGGTTTTGAAAATAAAGATTATTGAAACTTATGTTCTACAAGTTCTGAATGAGCATGATATAGTGTTTATAGTGTCTTCGTTCATGATCAAACTTGTTAGACCTTGTGTTAGAGAAGTTTTTAAGAAATACTTGGTATAATGGAGCTAAGGTACATGAATGATACATGATGTAGGTTCTGATCTTGAAAATCTGTTAACATAACTTAGTTATATATGATAAGAGTTTTAAAGTTGTCTTGTATGTGTTATATTACATCATTCATGATAAAGTGATTTCAAAGGCAACCTTGAACATGTTTTCAAAATTAAGTTACATTATATATAAGTATTTAGATTCTAAAGATTTAAGATGTCATGTTTATGATTATTATGTCTCTAAACATGATTCATATGTATTGGACATAATGATAACTAAATCAAACATGAGTTTAAAGCATGTTTTAAAGTGCTAAACAATGCTAGTTATGAATAAATGTTATGAACACTACGAGCATGTGTATTAACAGATTGTCTGACCTCTCTATGTAGACATATGGGCAAAGTTATAAAGCATGGTGATTACATGACCTCTTTATGCTTTAATTCCATGAAAATCGTAAACTAAAACTTACAAAAGTGAACTCAAGAATGATCATACATTTATATAAAGTAATTTAGCATGTTTGTATGTTAAGTGTGATTATTTGAATATACTAAAGGATGGGACAAAAACAGGAAATGCAAGGCTCAACCTTGAGTTGCGGCTAGGGGACAACGCAATTGCAAGGCCAGTCCTAAGCCTAGCTGTATGCTAATTAGCCATACCATCCTGCAATTGGTATTATATTCTGTTTGTTATCTGATGATTCAAAGTATGCTTGTATAGTTAAGTTAACTTACATTATATGACTAGTGTGCCATCCAATGTGTTAAAAAATATGCTAGATAATAGAGTTGAATGTTTAATGAATGATTATAACTTTCAAATGTGAAGTTCAAGAAAATAATTATAAACTTAAAGAACAATGATTTAACACCAAGTTGTCTAACTTTGTGGAGTCATATAATCTTATTTGTGCTATGAGGATGTATGATATGTGATGTAGTATGTATAAAGTTTACAACTAAGTTAGACGTTTATGTGTACGTTTGAACTTACATATGTGAGTTTATGTAACTAATGAATATCCTATACGCGTAACTATATTGTGTTAGGATTCGAAAGAGTGTTGATAAGTTATATTTGGTAAACTATGCTTGAGGCAAGTACTCAAACCTTAATCTTTATTGAGTATTATTGAACTTGTGCAATTATTGATCGTACAAGAAGAACTTGAAGGAACAATACTTCATAATGAAATTTCAAACTTTGATTCAAATGATAATTATTCATATATATATTGTGAAAGAAACTGTCTAAGCCATTGTTTCGGCTAGGCTATTGATATTTGATTGAAAGCTATCCAAACCAAATTAACTTGGTGTGGACTCGTATAATTGAGAAGAACAACCCTCTTAGTAGGGGAATTATATATTATCGGGGAACCGACGTGCGCACGTGAGAAACACTAAATGTTATGCATGACATAAGGTACTTTAGGCTTATCACGTGTTGTACTCGTTTTGTAGAATTATCAGTCTATTACTGTTAATTCTAGGAGAAGTTCATAGTCCTTAGTGTCTGCTCAGTATTTATTCCTTTGAAATCTTGAATTGATTTAATCATTGAATATTATTGATATTTTTTGTCCATAGCAATTATTGTTGATAATAATCAATACTTCTTGCTAGCTTGAAATATCATTATTGATATACCCTTGAGAAATTTAAAACCATATTGAGTACCCTTTTGCTATATTACTTGTTGGGCAAAATTTTTGTTCATCCTTGTTTTCCATAAAACTTTTAGTAAAGGCAGAACGTGGTGAACCCTCTGACAAGGACAAGGGTAAAGAGAAAGCTTTGGAGTAGTTATTTCTATAATGCTAGGAATGTATTATTATGTGGTAGTGGAAGAACTTATTTTTATTAAGTTATGTTTAGCTTAAGATGTATTATATTAGTCACGGTTGCAAGACTTTGGGATAATGATAATTATATTTATCAATGTAATTTATTTTATTATTTCGTTATGTGAGATATTGATTTATTATTTGAGTTAGTACGTGACAACCAAATTTGAGACAAGTGTGGTCTGAATTTGGGGTCGTCACATCCACTGTTAGCCGAATTGAGCATACCCCACCCATGTTGGTGGCTTATTCTTTGACATTTTGGTATGGAAGTTTGTCTTCCGCAGATCGGGTGATAATTGATCATATACTGAGGAACTCTATGACCCTCCTGACATTTTAAGTACCATTGGGTTTCGTAGAGGGAATGATATCTCATTGGATACTAGAGAGACATGTATTTAGATTTGTTATCCATGATTTGAATCTTACATTGGAGGAGTATGAGCGTCTCACAAATTTTCCTCTGGATCGACCTTGCGCTAGGATGGCTTTCGGTTATATGAGCTGACAGTTTATAACTTTGATAGGCATGAGGCGTAGATTTTCCCTGAACGAGATTACCTCGAGGCATGTGGTGTCCATGGATTTCTTGATTGACCGATTTGGATCATTGTACAGCTATCTACGATATTCCAGGCACTTTACCATTACAGAGGGTGAGTGGCATATTGCCCGCGTAGATTTTTTCTTGATGTACATTGTGGCCTATCTATACATGTCGTTTTACATGGAACATCTGGATATTAGCCTGATTGTGACGCCCCTAAATTCAGGTACTTGAAACCCGAACTCAGTGCTTCACGATACCATTTCTTTGAGCGAAATAATAATAAAAATATAAATATCAAACTTAATTTACATATATCAGAGTTGTCTAATCCTAGGTTCACAACCTTTAATACATTACATTACATGATACTTAATAAATATCATCATCTTAAATAAGTCTAACTCTTACATGAGATACCATAATGTTTATTCTGCCAGCTTTCCCTTTACTTTGTTCTTGTCTAAACCTTCAAGTTGATTACGCTTAGCTGAAAATATTTACATTTAAAGCAAGAATGAACATTTAGGTGCCCAACAAGTAATAGCAGACAATAAACGTTAGCTGAAAGGAGTAAATGTTTTATGTGAATGGCACTTCTACAAAGAATCAATAGTTATGAAGTAAACTTAAGCAACACTACATGACATATCAATTCTATTTCAAATTTTGAAACTACATACTGACTATAAATGGAGAGCAGTCGACAGTCTATGAACTTTGTTTTCGATTTTTGATATTCAATTGAATAACAAAAATTAATTCTACACAATAACAAAGTGGAATATTTTCTATAGTTTATGCTGAGTGATCTCTAAGGATCTTGAACTTCTCTTTTCGAGTAACTATCAAATATTTGCATTGATATACCCAGGTGTATCAGATAACTATAGAGATTAAGTCATACCCCTCAGTAAGTACTTAGAGCGGCCAACTCCTTGTACCCTATATTATGCATAATACTTACACGCGCAAAAAGGCCGAATATACGACCAAATGTTCCCTTTATATAAAAGGTTGTTCTTCTTATTCTTATAACTAGTATTTGAATCAAAATAACGAAATTCTATGATTTTAATATCTAATCTCTTTTTTGATCTAGCCGAAACAATTGGCATCGACCTGTCAATAATAATTGAGTTCTATTCTTGAACCTATCAAGTTCTAACAAATGTACGTCTAGCCAGAATAATTAGCTAAGACATATCTTAACGCTATTTTTAAATCTATGTCTAGCCGAGTCAAATAGCTTAGACAACTTTTAATCAATGTATACATACCGGAATTTAACAAGTATGTATCAACAGGTACAAGAATTATCCAAGTGAGGACACTTGTATAATAATATTTAGAAATGAACGAACATAATATATATCTGGATTATATAATAACACTGTAATGATAAACAGTGATTGGATAGAATTCAAGAACTGGCATGTCTACAAAAGTATAGATACATAAACAATAACATTTACAATAGAGTTCTAAAACTGGCTTATACATGTCCATTGCATAAAGTAAATGCAAAGGGTTAGGTACTTGCCTAGTCTGCTGCTTACAGTACACGACTTAGTTCTACCTTTAATACAATGACCTATTATTCATAAGATTGTTCTTTCGATTAGAATAACATACCATAACACATAGTACTACTATTGGTAGTCAACACGTAGCCTAAGCACGTTGTCAGATAGTTATATCAGTCATTAGATCATAAACAATCACCTATCAAGTCAAATTATCTAGGTTCAGATCAATTTCGAAGTCAATTTGGTGTACCAACGACTTTATCGAATAATTATCGAGTTCATGATTAATAAAACCTTATTTTGTATCTTAAATATTATTCTAGACAATTTAAATATAAGTCATATTATTTTTAATTGACTTGTAATAATTTTTAAATAATTATTATAATCTATCAATATTTTTCAAACACTGAAATCATTTTTAAATGATTTAAATATTAAATAATTATATTATTATTAATATTTAAATAATATTAAAATATTAATGAAACCATTACAAAAATATTAAAGTTATTTATAATGACTCAAAATATTTTTAAGACATTTTATTACCCTTAAATGATTTTTAAAACATTTTAAATAATTACCATTAATATTTAAATATCAATGTATTATTTATCAAAATATTAAAAGTAACTTATTATAACCTATAATATTTTTAAACCATTTATAACATTTTTAAATGATTTTTAAAATCAATAAAATCATTTTAAAACTATTTATTTAATATAATTATTAAATATTTCTAATATCATTAATATTATATTATTAATGAAATTTTTCTTAAAATATTAAAAGTTATATTTTATAACTTTAAATATTTTTAAATACCTTTATTATCATTTAAAATGATTTTAATATAATAAAATCATTTTAATTAATCTATTTAATATATTTATTAAATAAATTAAATATCAATAATATTCAAATAAATACTAATATTTATAAAAAAATATGTCAAATTATTAAAAGTTAATTTTTATAACTTAAAATAATTTTTAAAACTAATTTTTTCATAAATTAATTTCTATTTTTAAATGATTTTTTGAAATTTAATTAATTAAAATTAATAAAACTGTCGCTATAGCCTTGAACGACAGAAAGTGTCACCTTTGGTGTTCATGAGCCTCAAGAACATTCAAAATCAGTGATCGAGTTAGCTACTTTGACCAACATTAATTCATTGGATATGTTGTTTCTACGCAAGATAATGGTCAGATCTTGTAGTACTAGTGTAATACTACACAATCCAATAACAAACAATGTCATACTGCATCACAATAAGGAGATCTAAGCCTTCAAAGTGACTATCAGAGCTATTCTTCATTTTCTGGGTTACCCAGAAATGAATAACAGTTCTTGGGGTCATATTTGGGCTTCTACAACTTATAATCCTGTTAATGGTTTTTTGATTTAAGAATTACAGTGTGTAGCCAACATGTAAATGAACAAATGTATTACATAAAATCACCATAACAACAACACAGTCTCTAGCTCCATGCCAGTCAAACCATGTCAGAAGACATGTTTATACGTTTTCTGGGTTACCTAGAAAACGTATTTCATGATCATCCTGCTTGGTTTGACCGTCCACTGTCTTAATCCTGATTGATGTTTTAGTGATATAAAAACTTAAAACTATAGTCCATATACCATATTACAATTCTATTACAACAACAAGAACAACACAACAAAAACGTGCAAGATCTAGATGCATGAACATACTGTCAAATGGTTCTGGGCAAGTTCTGGGTTACCCAGAACTTGTTCAGTCATGGTCGGTCAATGAAGTTTGACCACCCATAACTTGTAATTTGTTCATGATCTGACCTTGATTCAAGTTCCAGAATACAGATCTCATAGCATACTACATGTTCAGACCTTTAAACAACCAAAAACATAAACATACTAAGATCTACGAGGTCTGACATTCGTCAGTCAGACCACTTTTTAAAATTTTCCAGATTTTGAAAAACTTCAAATTTGAGCCTATAGATGTTATGGATCTAACAAATACCAACCCAGATAATTTATTAACATAACATATAACACTTTTAAACATAAAAACATAACATTTAACATAACAACCAAGATCAGATTTTGGTTCTATGGTTTTATACCTTTCTTGAATAATGCTTGATTCTAAGCTTCTTATTTGTTTATGGAGGTAGTGAGGACTTACTAAGGGACTGAAATGCTAATGATTTTCGTGGGTTTGAAGAGAGATAGTGAGTTGGTTGAGTATATGATGAACAAATGGTTTAAATAATAGAGTTTTCTCTCTCTAATTCTATATATATAATGTATGCAATAAATTGGCTGAGATGTAATGTTTGATAAGTGTATATTTTAATCACATGGGAAGTCAAAAGTTGGCCACCAACTAAAGTGTTGGCAAAATTTACAAGTTAGCTGTAATGCCCCGAAATTCGATCTATCTTCATACTCGGATTCTGTACGTCACGGTCCCACTTCTTTCCAAACATACATCATTATATACTGAAATATAACAACATACATTCTCAATTCCCAGGCTCTAATACCTTATAACCTCTTTCATTACAAGTAATGATAATTACGTTATTCTTTACATCTCACACGAGTCAATTTTAACCGCTACTAACGATACATAACCGTTCATTAAACTATTCTATAGTTTAAATACATCTTTCTACATTACAAGTTTTCGCTTGATCTTCACACTCATTCATCTAATTAATAGCGCTTCTTCTGGATACCGCTCAGCTTGATCTTCACGGAATCCTTAAGTTCTTATAACATCGTACGCTGAAAATGTTTTTCATTTAAAGCATGTGTGAGCATTCAATTGCTCATCAAGTCTTAGCAGTTTAACAAACAACTTCAAGAATTTAAACATTTTTTAAGACTTCAATAATCGAACAAAGGTTATGAAACAGCTTGAATAATAGAAAAAATCTTGATTTCTATCATTTTAAAACATTAGTCACATTCACTTTGAAATACTTTCATTCTTCTACCTTTTCCATGCACATCATGTCTGGCTTGAATCAATAGCACATACTTAACAATAACGGTTCATGTATAAACAGAACATTCTCTTATTAAACAGTTCAATCACAGAACAGTTCATCTCATAGAAACCCCGAAGTGTTCACATTGTGGTATAAGGCCTCATACGTTCTACCACCTTTTACAAATATCGCACATTTGCACATAGACAGAACTTCTAAAGTTCAACATCTAAGAAGTTTAAGAAACTAACATTCATTTAAAATATGAATGAAGTTAGGAAACTTTTCTTATGCACAGCTACATCTTACGCTAAACTGCTCATTCCAACCCCTATAAAACACATAAGGAAATAACACGTACACCAATTAGTCATATACTTGACTTACGCGTTGGTTTAAGCTTAACTTTACTTCTTAGGGTTTGCGTTCTTGCAAACTAAGTTTACGCGACACTTCATTTACCGTTCTACGGCTTCATGACATACGGAGATGTCTTACTTAATACGTTCATCATCTTTGATGATTTACATTCTTATCTTCTTCTTATAACTTCTCTAGGACTAAACACACATCGCTTCTCTACTTGTAGTCCATATGGTACTATGAGTGGTTTCTCAAAAACAACCAACAAATAAGTTCCCGTCTTGTATACACTGCCATCACAGTGAGTTAGATCGGTTGCCAGTTTCATATATACCTTCGCTCTCTGAAGGAATTATTTAGCCCAACTCCCATATGTCAACTATCAAAGGTTACGATTGTATTACAACCTAAACTTATGTTAACTTATCCAAACTATTAAACTATAATGTTCGTTAAGTCAATTTCTCATTCCTTATGGCTTTTTGGAAACTAAATGTCATACAGTCTTTTGTAGACTCAAAACGATCATTCAAGTTAATCATTAATTCGGCTTTGTTACGTTATGCGTACTTGTCTTTAATTCAGCTTCTTCACCGTTCATAGTTTAATCATTAGTCTTCATTATCTTATGGTCAAACCATACACGGGGTGTAAGTTCTATCCATTTAATATTCGCGTACACTCAACCTTCACGTCGGTTAAAGTGTTTAACACTTACATTTCATTCTAACATTCTCCATCCAACTCACATTCGACTTTCATTAATCTTATTGCCATTTGTTACGGCTTTCTTGATAAACCATATCTTACTTAATACTTTCGTTATCCATTACATACACCCCATGTTCATTATTCTTTCTTAATTAATGTCGAAGCCATACAGTTTGTTGTATGCTAAGACCGATCGTTTATCGCAATAGCGTTGCGATCACAGCGTTTATACGCTTTACACTTATCTCTCATTACCACAACATAACATCAAAATGTTATTCATTACCCTCATCACTAAACGTCTAAGGAATCACAATTATAGCAATCCCCCACGTTCGTTTATCACGACTACGGTCCCTGGATACCAGTTCCATAACCCGCGTTCAATTCTTTGTCTTTTAATCTCGTTTAATCTTTTTGTTCAACCTTTATTAAAGGTGTAATTCACTTGTGTAAGTGTTACATTCGATGAACTATATGTTCATTAGCTTTGAAAGACACTTCCCCAGGATTTGAAAGCGGTTAAAGTTCATTACTGGCTTTGTTTCGCACTGCCGTGACAACTGCAAGACTGATTCCCTTCACAATGTTTCATACCACTGAGAGCCATCATGGCCATGGCACATCCCCCGTGACTATGACTCATGCTGCAGTCACGAGAAGTTTCAAAGGCCCGACTCTCCGGTCCGGCCTCTGCGGTTGCCACCTTATAAGGTATGGTCTGCATCTGGCGCCAAGCTATAATTCTTGAAAAGTTTTTCTAAGTCTTTAATCGTTCTAAGACGCTTACTTCCCGATCTCATAACTTCTTCGTTTTAACTCGGAACGAGGTCGTTCTAAAGCCATTCTCTTCCTTATCTTACGTACTTCAATCCCTCTTAAACAGAACTTCATTCTGAATCCGTTAACATGCCATTCGATTGGCTTAATCTTCATCCTTCGTTCATTTTATAAATTTAACGTTTTTCGTTTGTTCGTCCGTAATTCACTCATTCAAACTCAGAATTCGTTTATTCTTTATTCCATGACTCATGTTCTCTATATTCTCTTACATTCTTATGAAACCCTACACCTTCGGGTTCATTTACATATTTTCTAATTCTCGTTCATCTTTTATAAATTTTCGCTATAGCTAAATTTTTATTCATTCTTCATGAACGTTTCTAAGGTTCCTAACCAAGAAATAAGCATCTAACTTATACGCAATGGTTTTAAACTTATCCATCAACAACAATTACACTACGATGGTTTTAAATTTGTCCATCAACAGCGTTCTTCGCGTGTTCTTCGCGTTGTTCATTCGTTCTTTGTTTTTAATCGATATTTTGATTATGATTTCACTTTTTCTTGGAATTCGATGTTATAAAACATCATTCCTTACTTGTTTCACCGAATCGTTCATATGATTCTTTCGGATCGCTCAAATTCATTATGAATCTTATACTTCCTTAAGAAATTTATAAAATAAATTTCTAATTCTTATTTCTTCTTTTCTCAATGATTTCAACCATATAAAATCATTACTTCTTATTCTCATTAAGCTATGTTTTAAACATATAAAACTTAAAGAAAATATAACTTAGAAGTTAAGTTTTAATACCTTTCTTCCTTATATTTCTTCCTTTAGACAAAATCGACGATTCGCTAACTTTTCTATTTCACTAAAACTTTTGATCCGATCATTCATGCTCATTCTCTTCCTTCTCCATCTTCTCCAAGCTCTCAAGCTCTCTCTCTCTCTCTTCCAAAGTGTTGGTTGATTTTGAAAAAAATCAACTAACACTTTCATTATATAGATTTTCATAGTTAGGGGCAAAATAGTCATTTTGCCCCTAAATTTACTATTCCTACCTCCTTCATTCACCTCCTTACTATTCATGAAACTTCCCTTGGAAGTTTCATCTGACAGTTTTAAAAACTGCGATTCTCGGAATCTAAATATTTTTGGATATTTCATCTTTTCTTTACCGATTAACTTTTCCCTATTCTTCGGATATCCAAAAAATTGAAAAACACTTTTCGACATTAAGCGTTTTCCTTCACGTTTTCTCCTAAAGTAGTTAAACGAATGAAAAGTACATAACAGTACTTTTCGTCGTTTTTATTTCGTCTAATTTTTGCATGTTTTTTTGAGAAAAACTTTTATCGGCTTACTTAACTTTTCACGGAATGTCATTTTGACATACCGAACTCTCGAAAAGGCTTAAGTTATTCAAACCCTAACCCTTAGGGATTCATTAGGTGAATAGTGCATATTTTGTCTTTTTCCCCAGAAATATTTTGTTCCTGGAAAATTTTAATTTTCGTCTTGAAAATTCTTACTCGTTCAGTCTAGCTCGTAGCCAGAATCCTCCTGATTAATAATCATCCTAGGTTCTAGAACGATTAATAAACATATAGCACATAATAGTATTAATAAAAATTCATTTTATTAATAACTAATTCTTTAAATCTTAAATTTTGGACAATCCAATTTTTTGGGTTGTCACACTAGCTAACAATAATGCAAGAGGGGTAGTTTGGTCATTTGGCTTGTGATTTTAATGGCTAAATTGTAACTTGGCAAACCCTTAAGGTTTTACCCTTAGGGTTGAAACCTAATGTTAAAAACATAAATTTTTCTAGGATTTTATTTAGGGTTTAAAATAAAATTTTAACTTTTTAATTCTGGAAATTAGAGTTTCCTAATTATGTTAAGTTTTCTAATTACTTAGAACTTGTTAATTAGGTTTAAGATCCACTAATTAGCATTAATCTTTCCAATTTTGTGATTAGGGTTTTTATTTTATCTATTATAGTTCCTAATTTAGTAATTAGGGTTTCTAAGAATTAGGTGATGAGTGGGATTTATACCTGCAAATCGGAAACTTTATGACTTAAATAGTTGTCTGATCTCATAGATTTTATATTATTTTATATGATTATAGTGTTATTATGGTTAATCGATTCAATGCAAGGCTTATTAGGTCTTTTCCATGCTTTTAGGGGAAAAACGGGCATTTTGCATGTACCCGCACCGCGACGCCACAGAATAGGGTTAAGCTCGTGCTGCAGCGCCACCCTCCTGTCTTACTAATGTCATCCCGGCGCTGCAGCGCCATGGTTCCATCATGGACTCGCGTTGCAGCAGGAGCTCCTGTGTTTTCTAAGCTTATGTAGCGCCGCAGCACCACCCATAGGCTTATTGCCCGTGCCACAGCGTGAGCTCCGGTGCCCAGGCAGAGAAGGGCATGGTTTGGCCTAGCTAAAGAAGGAAACATATATAAAAAGGAAGCAAGCCTCTGTAATATACATCATACATCATATGATAGCTTTGGATAGAATAGTGTAGTTTCTTCCTCTTTTGTATTTTCTCTCTCTAGTTCTTAGTTAATGTCTGTAAATATAGATTAGGTAGTTTAGGCAAAAGTCTAGGATTTCCTTGGAGTGACAAGAGCAGTGAGCTACCCGGATTGGAAAGCTTGATTTGAGAGGAATTCTTGGAGACTGAAGGGCCTTGACAGAGTTTCCTCTAATCCATTTATTTCTTCTGATTTTGTAATCCATTAATGTTGCCTTTATTGCTACTTATATTTTGTTCAATAGCTATGAACTGAGTATTGACTCTAAGGTTATAATGGAGCCCTTTGTTATTTAAATTGATTGTCTTATCTCTTTGGTTGGCACCATATGGTTTGGTTTAATATATTCATGCTTAATGATTCTCGCTAAGACATTACTGATGATTTTGGTAATTTACATGATATTGAAAGAAGGATTGTAGATCTACACCTAAATATATTAACATGTGATTATGGGTTTCGACTGCATAAGTTGTGCGTAGAATAGACATAAATTTGTGCGCCACGTGCGACCTATTTGAGAACTTATGCTTAAATCCTTGTTATGATTAATTCGCATAGACATGTGTAGGATTGTATCTAGCTTAGACGTTCTTTCATGTTCTATTCCCTATTCGGTGGATCTGGAAAGGATATGTTTATGCATACCTCGACAGAGGTGTATGAGCACTTGTGTGTTCTCGGTCAACAAATTGTTGTGACCATTAAGACTAAATAAGAAGGGTAGGAAGTTTGACGAAGCATAGCACGCCAGGTGTTCGACAGAATGCCTGTTTGTGGTGAAGTTGTAACCTTAGCTTGTAATTCCTTCAATTACCATTCGTTATCCATTTACTTGCTTGAATAAATACTTATACTTAGATTAATCACACTTCAATTAATTGTTGTTCGAATAAGACTTAAGCGATACAAAGTTGGTATTTGGTAAATATTAGTGATAGCTCCTTATGGAAACTACACTCTACTTATCATTGTATTACTTGTTAGACCGCGTATACTTACGCGTGTTTAATGATCGGTTTTCCTACCAACAAGTTTTTGGCACCGTTGCCGGGGAACTATTATTCTAATATTGTCTAATATTGATTTAAATCAATATAGTCTTAATTTGAACATATATATAAATATATATATATATATATATATTTCTTTTATTTGTTTAATCTTCCTTTTTGTTTTTAAGTTTATAGGTTATGGACGATCATTGTTATCAATGTCCTTATGAGATGATGACACAACCAAACTCGGAAGAAGGACTCGAGCAATTGCAAGTTCAAATTGCAAATGTCTTGAGGTTTTCTGACAATCTTGAGTGCCAGTCCACTTAGAATGCCTACTGTCAGGAACGAGCAGACATTGAACTGATCTCCTATCATCCAAACTGTCTGGGTTATCCAAACTCTTGGGACTACAGTCATGAGAAATATCATGATCCGAATTATGCCTATCAAGTTGAATATCACTCTCCGCCGCATTATGAGTTGACGTCTCGACCCAATGAGAGATTTTTTGAGTACTCAACCCAAGAAGAAGAGAACAGGCTTGAAAAGATGCTCACTAACTTTATTGAAAAAAATGAGGTTCAGATGGGACAACTCATCAATGCCATCACAAATCCACCTCAAGGCAATCTTCCGGTCATAATTGATCTCGACGATGAAAAAGTAGAACAATGTATAGTGGATACGGAAGGAGAAGGCAATGAGTCTTGCACAATTGTTGAGGGAGACGTTGTGGTGCAAACTATCCAACCGGTGGAGTCTGAAGTTTGAGACAAAAGGATCAACAATGGTTATATAGTCAAGAGTGATCAACAACCAGAAACCCTGGAGGGCCCGCTAGCGCACAAAGAACGCTTTCAAATTGATGAACAAGGTGAATTAGTGGATAATTCCATTGGTGAAAGATTCTTCCTGTCGATGGGTGAAGAAAACGAGGATGATCAATCATCCATGTCTGCCAAATATTTAATGGAATTGATGAATAGGCGGCATAAAATGGTCATTTTCGCTTATGAGACGGATTGAGCGGCATCGGTATAGTCAAGTCGATGACTTGAAAACAAGCGCTTGGTGGGGAGGAAGCCCCATCTCAGTATCAAATTATATCTATTTTTCTTACTTATGTCTAGTTTATATTTAGTCTTTTCGCTTTAGTGTGTTCACATTGCTGCTAGTTTAATTATAATCTCAGATGCATGTTTTTGTGGCTATAGAATGCAGACATCATGTTTTCCTTTTGTGTTGCTATTTTATATATAGTTGTATAGTTAAGCTATTTATAATGTGGGTTAATATAGATATATATGTTTGTTAATATGGTGGCTAATACATGGTTTAATTTGGGAAAGAATAACCAAGATACAAGGCTGGCGCATCAGCGCCAGCATATACACCACAACTCGCGCCGCAACACCATATTTAAATTCCAGATTTTCTTTCTTGCGTCGCAGTGCCAAGTGACAAAGAGGAGGTCCTCGCTTGCAAAGGCATAACCGAGCTCAACCTTCACGCTAATTGGCTACGCAAAGACCAAGCAAAGAAGGATTCGCTAGCCATTACCTTACATATTTTAATTTTTTTGCCTTAAGTAAAGCGTAACTCCTGGCCATCTTGCTCTAAAGTTTTCCCTCTTTTACACACAAACCTCCCCTTTGCAAACGCCTACCATCCTCTCATCAATTCAAAACCATTTCTCATATATCCCCACACGCTTCCCCCCCCCCTCCAATTCACTACAGTTTCAATCACTATGAACACGAAAGAGGTTCCATTCAATTACAGAATGAACAAGGGTTTGCCCACAGGTTAAACTAGTTTTTTCTTCCCCCTCAAGGTAATTTTTGATTTCCAGTCAATCAGTAACTTGATCAAATTATTGGGATTATCCTTGTCTTCTTGTTTGTTTGGGTGATTTCCACCGAAGGAAATCTGGCTAGTGCACTGTCAAGCGAGGTTTGTCTAGTTGAGTTTTCAGAGCGCACACAAGGTGTTTGATAAATTGTCTAAGAGAGAAATTTGACTATTTTGGCTTAGAATCACTGGGATTTATTGGGGAGTTGCTGTGAATTATTTCAAGGGTTGCTTCTACATTGCTTAGGGACTATTTTTGAACCAAACCAATTGTTAAATCGACATGGCTTCAAAATGATAATGACTGAGCGTCGGCGGGTCATCGTCCGTAACACTAATAACATGGGACAACACAAAGTTCGGGAATGAAAGGCATGGAAAAGGTATAAATTCTCCTTTGCCGCACAAAATTTAATTCCTGAGTGGGGGTTGAGGCCGGACAAAAAGGATGGTAAGCTAGCAACCATGCTACTTGAACACAACTGGGTGTATTTCATAAAACCACCTGAGTCAGCTATTGTATCTATGGTTTGGGAGTTTTATGCAAACACCAATGCCAAAGGTCCTGCAGTTGTTCAAGTCAGGGGCCACTTAGTGGCGTTTGAAAGTTAGACCATCAATGCACTATTCGCGGCCCCCAACTATGAGGGCAGGGACTATATAGAGCCGGGACTCTGCAGCTATGACCTCGAGGGTATTATTAGGAGGCTCTACAAGCCCGGGACTACATGGAAGACTAATGACTACATGGGTGAAATGACCAGTTTCCCGTCGTCAACACTCAGTCACTATAGGAAGGCATGGTTCAACTTTATATGTGCCAACATGATCCCGATTCTTCACCTGAGTGACGTGACTAAAGATAGAGCGATTTTGTTATTCGTTATTGTCACGGGTCTGAACGTGGATATTAGAGTTCTTATTCATGATTCAATTTTGAAGGCGATCAAGAGTATCATCGCTACTAGACTTCAACATCCATCCTTGATCACCCGCTTATGCAAGCAAGCTGGTATTCAGTGGGGGCCAGAAGAGGCAGCCTTGCCACCCATGGCAGTCATTGACCATCAGACCATCTCACACTATAATGTGTGGGACGGGGCAGATTCTCATTTCAGAGGCGAAGGATACGGGCCACCTACTGTGCCACCTCTTACAGTAGGGCCCGAGCCCTCGTAGCCTCCAGACGCAGGCCTAGATGCACATGGACTACTGGCAGAGATCATGGCATCCCTCACCTTGCTGCATCAAAAACATGACGCCGAGGCTCGTAGGTCCCAAAGCCTCCAGTATTCCCACCATACCCTCCACCATCACAGCTCGCCGAAGATGAAGAGGACGATGCCGCTGTTGAGTGACCAAACTTCAGGGAAGCTCTCTGGTATACGATTGATCTATGCTTAGCAATGAGGGCATTGCTCACCTTAAGTTTGGGGGTGTTAGGGCCTATTATCTTTTTATTTTTTCTACTGCCATGTTAGGTTGCATATTTAGTACGTTGCTTGTGTTTTTATTAGTATTGTGGTGCAGTTGTTTTGAACTGCGATATTTTTTTTGGGATTATTATTATGGATGCCATGAACTATTTTTGGTTATTATTTATGAATGCTTGGATTATTATCAGCATGGTTGATTGGTTTATAGCCATCCTTTTGGGGCTTATATAGATTTATATGTTTGTGCCATGTTAATGGCCTTTTTACCCTATTTTGAGTTGTTATCATGCAAGGGTTTTATATACATTATTAATTTTTTATTGTGGCTAATGAAAAGTGCCAAATGATTATGTCTCTCTTAGAGTCGTGACAAGCATGTATGAACTAGGGGATTGTTTAGTTGATAAGTTGAGATTGTTATTGATCCGTCCTTCTAGCAAGCACCGACCAACTGTGTTAACTAGTTATTTTTTGAATTTAGTTCGCATATTTATTTCTTTAAGAGTTTGTTCACTCTTATAAACTTTCATTTTTACATGGTAATAAAAGACTTAGACGTTTATACAGTTTTGGATCTTGGATTCTGGCATGTTGACATATAAAATTTTTTTTTGAGAATAAAAAGAAAAGAAGACTGAATATCGAAAGTCTTGCGGTGGGTCGAGATGGAGCGTAAAATGCATTCACCCATAAATGCACGACTGATATTGAGATGGAGCATAAAATTCACTCGCCTAATAATCTTCAGTTTTCGTGTCTAATTTGTCTTATGATGATTACGTGGCCTTTTCTGCTCGAGTTACTAGATTCTTAGGGGTGTTCTACACCTAGTGCCCTTAAGTCGTCTGGCTTTGGAGTCATTGATCAAAAGCTCATTAATGGGTAGTTCTGAATAGCTTAAGGTAATTAAGGACTGTCCGAGTTAGATTTTACTTTCTTCATACTAGAACCTTTTGATCATTTCTTGCACTTGTGTCTTATTCTTAATGCTTGTTGAATGTTTAAGTTATGGAGTGTGAATATTAGTATTAACAATCGACTGTGCGAACTTATTTGAGCTATGATTAATTAGGACTGTTGGTCTCCACACACACATAGAATGGATCGAATATAGTCTTATGCTTGAAATTGAATGAACCCTTACTTCTATATCTATGTTTGCCCTATTCTCTAGGAGTAGCTATGATCGAGCTTAGAAGCCATGATACTAGTATGCAGTTTTATTTTTCTTTCTCGTGTTTTTTACTATTGTTAGTTTTGTGTTGGATAGTTTGCTCGAGGAGAAACAAAGACTTAAGTTTGGGGGTATTTGATGAGTGGGATTTATACCCATGAATTGGATACTTTTTGACTTAAATAGTTGCCCGATCTCGTAGATTTTATATAGTTTTATATGATTGTAGTGTTATTGTGCTTAACCGATGCAATGCAGGGCTTATTAGGTCTTTTCCATGCTTTTAGGGGAAAAAGCGGCATTTTAGATGTACTGCGCATGCAGCTGCCAGCGAAGACTAAACTTAAGCTCATACCAGTAGCCATCGACCTCTATCTTCTTGATGTCATCCCCTGTGTTGCTGCATGCCATGGTTCCTTCATGGACTCACATCAGAAGTATGAGCTCTAGTGTTTTCAAGTCGACGTGGCACCGTCAGTCACCCCACCCATAGTCCTATTACTCGTAACATGTGCAATCACGAAAGCTCCAGTTCCTAAAGAGAAGGGCTTGGTTTAACCTAGCTAAAGAAGGAAACATATATAAAAAGAAAGCAAGCCTCTGCAATATACATCATACATCATAGGATAACTTAGGATAGAATAGTGTAGTTTCTTACTCTTTTGTATTTTTTCTCTCTAGTTCTTATTTAATGTCTGTAAATATAGATTAGGTAGTTTAGGGAAAAGTTTGGGATTTCCTTAGAGCGACAAGGGAAGTGAGCTACCCAGATTGGAAAGCTTGATTTGAGCGGAATGCTTGGAGACTGAAGGGCCTTGACAGAATTTCCTCTAATCCATTTATTTCCTCTGATTTTGTAATCCATTAATGTTGTCTTTATTGCTATTTATATTTTTTTCAATAGCTATGAACTGAGTATTGGCACTAAGGTTATAATGGAAACCTTTGTTATTTAAATTGATTGTCTTATCTCTTTGGTTGGCACTATATGGTTTGGTTTAATATATTCATGCTTAATTATTCTCGCTAAGACATTAGTGATGATTTTGGTAATTTACATGATATTGAAAGAAGGATTATAGATTTACACCTAAATATATTGACATGTGATTATGGATTTCGACTGCATAAGTTGTGCGCAAAATAGACATATATTTGTACTCCATCTGTGACCTATTTGAGAACTTATGCTTAAATCCTTGTTATGATTAATTTGCATAGACATGTGTAGGATTGTATCTAGCTTGGACGTTCTTTTCTGTTATATTCCCTATCAAGTGGATTTGGAAAGGATATGTTTGTGCATACCTCGACAGAGGTGTATGAGCACATGTGTGTTCTCGGTCGACAAATTGTCGTGACCATTAAGACCAAATAGAGTTGGGTAGGAAGTTTGATGAAGCATAGCACGCCAGGTGTTCGACATAATGCCTGTGTGGGGTGAAGTTGTAACCTTAGTTTGTAATTCCTTCTATTACCATTCATTATCCATTTACTTGCTTGAATAATTAGTTATACTTAGATTAATCACACTTCCATTAATTATTGTTCGAATAAGACTAATGCGATACAAAGTCGGTATTTGGTAAATATTAGTGATAGTTCCTCGTGGGTACAACACTCTATTTATCATTGTATTACTTGCTAGACCACATATACTTGCGCGTGTTTAGTGATCGGTTTTCTGACCAACAAGTTTTTGGTGCCGTTGCCGGGGAACTATTATTCTAATATTGTCCAATATTGATTTAAATCAATATTGAGTGTCAGTCCACTCAGAATGCTTACTATCAAGAACGAGCTGACATTGAACCGATCTCCTATCATCCAAACTTTTAGGGTTATCCAAACTCTTAGGACTACAGTCAAGAGCAATATCATGATTCGAATTATGCCTATCAAGTTGAATATTAGTCTCCGCTGCATTATGAGTTGACGTCTCGACCCAATGACAGATTTTCTGAGTACTCAACCCAAGAAGAAAAGAACAGGCTTGAAGAGCTGCTCACCAACTTTATTGAGCGAAATGAGGTTCGGATGGCAAGCCAAGAAACCTCATTGCAAAGCCTTAAAAATAAATTGGGACAACTCATCAATGCCATCACAAATCCACCGCAAAGCAATCTACCAGTCATAATTGATCTCGACGATGAAAAAGTAGAACAATGTATGGTGCATACGCAAGGAGTAGGCGATGAGTCTTGTACAATTGTTGAGGGAGGCATCATGGTGAAAACTATCCAACCGTTGGAGTCTGAAGTTGGAGACAAAAGGATCAATAATGGTTTTATAGTCAAGACTGATCAACAACCAGAAACCACGCTCACGACTGTGGAAACCCTGGAGGGCCCGCTAGCGCACAAAGAATGCTTTCAAATTGATGAACAAGGTGAATTAATGTATAATTACAGTGGTGAAAGATTCTTCGTTTCGATGGGTGAAGAAAACGAGGATGATCAATCATCCATGTCTGTCAAATATTTATAGGAATTGATGAATAGGCGGCATGAAATAGTCATTTTCGCTTATGAGCTGGATTGAGCGGCATCGGTATAGTCAAGCCAAAGAATTTAAAACAAGAGCTTGGTGGGGAGGCACCCCCATCTCAGTATCAAATTATATCTATTTTTCTTACTTATGTCTAGTTTATATTTATCCCTTTAGTGTGTTCACATTGCTGCTAGTTTAATTATAATCTCAGATGCATGTTTTGTGGCTATAGAATGCAAACAACATGTTTTCCTTTTGTGTTGTTATTCTATATGTAGTAGTATAGTTAAGATAGTTATTATGTGGGTTAATATAGATATATATGTTTGTTAATATGGTGGATAATACATGGTTTTATTTGGGCAGGAATAACCAAGATATAAGGCTGGCGCTGCAGCGCCAACATATACACCACAACTCACGCCGTAGCGCCATGTTCAAAATCCAGATTTTCTCTCTCGCGCCGCAGTACCAAGTGACAAAGAGGTCCTTGCACCGCAGCACCATAATCGAGCTCAACCTACTGCTAATTCGCCCTGCAGTGCCAAGCAAAAAAGGATTTCTTACACCGCAGCGCCACATGCAAATATTTGTTGCCTTAAGTAGGCAGAACTCGACTACTGCTCTAAAGTTTTCCCTCTTTTGTACACAAACCTCCCCTTTGCCTATGCCTACCAGAAAGGGGCTCCATTCAATTACAGAACGAACAAGGGTTTGCCCACATGTCAAACTAGGTTTTTCTTCCCCTTCAAGGTAATTTTTGATTTCCAGTCAATCTGTAACTTGATCGAATTGTTGGGATTTTCCTTATCTTCTTGTTTGTTTGGGTGATTTCCACTGAAGGAAATATGGTTAGTGCACTGTCAAGCGGGGTTTGTCTAGTTGGGTTTACAGAGCGCACATAAGGTGTTTGATAAATTGTTTGAGAGAGAAATTTGAGTGTTTTGGCTTAGAATCACTGGGATTTATTGGGGAGTTGCTGTGAATTGTTTCAAGGGTTACTTCTACACTGCTTAGGGACTATTTTTGAAACAAACCAATTGTTGAATCGACATGGCTTCAAAACGACAACGACTGAGCATCGACGGGTCATCGTCCGCAGCACCAACAACATGGGCCAACACCAAATTCGTGATTGAGGAGGCATGGAAAAGGTACAAAAGCTCCTTTATAGCACAAAATTTGATTCCTGTGAGCTAACAACCAGGCTACTTGAACGTAACTGGGTGCATTTCATAAAACCACCCGGGTTAGCTATTGTATCTGTGGTTTAGGAGTTTTATGCAAATGCCAATGCCGAAGGTCTTGCAGTTGTTTAAGTCAGGGGTCGCTCAGTGGCATTTGGAAGTCAGGCCATCAATGCACTGTTCGCGACACCCAACTATGAGGGCAGGGACTATATGGAGCTGGGACTTTGCAGCTATGACCTCCAGGATATTATTAGGAGGCTTTGCAAGCCCGGGACTACATGGAAAACTAATGACTACATGGGTGAAAAGACCAGTTTCCCGTCTTCAGCACTCAATTGCTATGGGAAGGCATGGTTTAGCTTTATATGTGCCAACATGATCCCGACTCTTCACCTGAGCGACGTGACTAAAGATAGAGCGATTTTGTTATTCGCCATTGTCATGGGTCTGAACATGGATATTGGAGTTCTTATTCATGAGTCAATTCTGAAGGCGATCAAGAGTACCATCGCTACAGGACTTCCACATCCATTCTTGATCACCCGCTTATGCAAGCAAGCAGGTATTCAGTGGGGGCCAGAAGAGATAGCCTTGCCACCCATGGAAGTCATTGACCATCAGACCATCTCACACTACAATGTGTGGGACAGGGCAAATTCTCATGTCAGTAGCGAAGGATACGGGCCACCTATTATGCCACCTCCTACAGCAAGGCCCGAGCCCTAGCAGCCTTCAAACGTAGGCCCAGCTACACAGGGACTACTGGCAAAGATCATGCCATCCCTCACCTTACTACATCAGAAGCATGATGCCAAGGCTCGGAGGTAGTAGAGGCACATTTCAACAGTGTCCTATAGGGAAGACATAACGATGTAGTATCAGGCTGAGTTGGTAAACACGATGCAAAGCATATACACTGATTATTTTGGCGAGAACGTTAAGTTCACGCCATACCAGTTCCCAGAGCCTCCTGTCTTCCCACCATACCCTCCGCCATCATCGCCCGCCAAAGCTGAAGAGGACGATGTCGTTGCTAAGTGACCGAACTTCAGGGATGCCCTCTGGTATACGATTGATCTATGTTTAGCATTGAGGGAATAGTTCACCTTACGTTTGGGGGTGTTAGGGCCTATTATCTTTTTATTTTTGTCTACTGCCATGTTAGGTTGCATACTTAGTACTTTGCTTATGTTTTTATTAGTATTGTGGTGCAGTCGTTTTAAAGTGCGATATTTTTTTGGGATTATTATTATGGATGCCATGAACTATTTTTGGTTATTATTTATGAATGCTTGGATTATTATCAACATGGTTGATTAGTTTATATCCATCTTTTTAGGGCTTATACAGATTTATATGCTTGTGCCATGTTAATGGCCTTTTTACCCTATTTTGAGCTGTTATCATACAAGGGTTTTATATACATTATTAATTTTTTATTGTGGCTAATGATAAGCGCTTATGTCTCTCTTAGAGTCGTGTCAAGCATGTATGAACTAGTGGTTTGTTTAGTTGATAAGTTGAGACTGTTATTGATCCGTCCTTCTAGCAAGCACTGACCAACTATGTCAACTAGTTATTTTTCGAATTTAGTTCGCGTGTTTATTGCTTTGAGAGTTTGTTCACTCTTATAAAATTTTATTTTTACAAGGTAATAAAAGACTTAGACGTTTATACAGTTTTGGATCTTGGATTCTGGCATGTTGACATATAATTTTTTTTTTTTGAGAATAAAAAGAAAAGAAGACTGAATATCGAAAGTCTTGCGGTGGGTCGAGATGGAGCATAAAATGCACTCGCCCATAAACGCATGACCGATATTGAGATGGAGTATAAAATGCACTCGCCTAATAATCTTCGATTTTTGTAAAGTCTAATTTGGCTAATGTTGATTATGTGACCTTTGTTGCTCAAGTTACTAGATTATTAGGGGTGTTCTACACCTAGTGCCCTAAATTCTTCTGGCTTGGGAGTCATTGATCTAAAGCTCATTAATGGGTAGTTCTGAATAGCCTAAGGCAATTAAGGACTGTCCGAGTTAGATTTTACTTTCTTCATGCTAGAACCTTTTGATCCTTTCCTTTACTTGTGTCTTATTCATAATGCTTGTTGAATGTTTAAGTTACGGAGTGAGCATATTAGTATTAACAATCGACTGTGCGAACTTATTTGAGCTATGATTAGTTAGGACTATTGGTCTCCACACACACACATAGAATGGATCGAATACAGTCTTATGCTTGAAATTGAATAAACCCTTACTTCTATATCTATATTTGCCCTGTTCTCTGGGAGTAGCTATGGTCGAGCTTAGAAGCCATGATACTAGTATGCAGTTTTATTTTTCTTTCTCGTGTGTTTTACTATTGTTAGTTTTGTGTTAGATAGTTTGCTCGAGGACAAGCAAAGACTTAAGTTTGGGGGGATTTGATGAGTGAGATTTATACCCACGAATCGGATACTTTATGACTTAAATAGTTGTCTGATCTCATAGATTTTATATTGTTTTATATGATTATAGTGTTCTTATGCTTAACTGATGCAATGCAGGGCGTATTAGGTCTTTTCCATACTTTTAGGGGCAAAACGGGCATTTTGCATGTACCCGCACCGCGGCGCCATAGACTAGGCTTAAGCTTGCACCACAGCGCCACCCTCTTATCTTTCTGATGTCATCCTGGCGCTGCAGCGCGAGCTACGATGTAATCCATTTATTTCCTCTGATTTTTTAATCCATTAATGTTGGCTTTATTGCTACTTATATTTTTTTCAATAGCTATGAACTGAGTATTGGCTCTAAGGTTATAATGGAACCCTTTGTTATTTAAATTGACTGTCTTATCTCTTTGGTTGGAACCATATGGTTTGGTTTAATATATTTATGCTTAATGATTCTTGCTAAGATATTAGTGATGATTTTGGTAATTTACATGATATTGAAAGAAGGATTGTAGATTTACACCTAAAAATATTGACATGTGATTAAGGGTTTCGACTGCATAAGTTGTGCATAGAATAGGCATATATCTGTGCGCCACGTACGACCTATTTGAGAACTTATGCTTAAATTGCTGTTATGATTAATTCGCATTGACATGTGTAGGATAGTATCTAGCTTGGACGTTCTTTTCTGTTCTATTCCCTATCGGGTGGATATGGAAAGGATATGTTTGTGCATACCTCGATAGAGGTGTATGAGCACCTGTGTGTTCTCGGTCGACAAATTGTCATGACCATTAAGACCAAAGAGAGAAGGGTAGGAAGTTTGATGAAGCATAGCACGCCAGGTGTACGATAGAATGCTTGTGTGGGGTGAAGTTGTAACCTTAGCTTGTAATTCCTTCGATCATCATTCGTTATCCATTTACTTGCTTTGATAATTGGTTATACTTAGATTAATCACACTTCCATTAATTGCTAATCGAATAAGACTTAAGCGATACAAAGTCGGTATTTGGTAAATATTAGTGATAGCTCCTCGTGGGTACGACACTCTACTTATCACTGTATTACTTGTTAGACCGCGTATACTTGCGTGTGTTTAGTGATTAGTTTTGACCAACATTAGGGTTAATATTTATAATAATTTTTATTAATCACATAACACAATTTCTTACCAATCTTAAACTCTGGTTTGAGTTTCAAATTAGGGTTTACCACAATAATACTAGGGTTTAACAAAGTGTTGCTAGGGTTTTTCTATTGTCACACCATAATTGGCGAACCATTATACATACGTACATACAGTACATGTTTATAGCATTGAAATATAATTAATATAATATTATTATTCTAATTTCTTATTCAAAATCCAAAATTAGGGTTTGAATCCAGAATCACTTAACTTTCGAGAGATACACCATTAGTAATTAAGTTAAAATAATTAACTTAACTAATCTGAATAAATTCATATAATAAAATAATTATTATAATAATTTTAATAATCATATAATATATTATTGAAATAATATAATATTCATATATTCATAGAAAATAAATAATAAAAATATTTCTACTACAAAATTAATTTATTATAAAAATATAATTTATAATGATCAATAATTCTTAAAAATATTATTTGCAATTATTCATGTAATAAATAAATTGTATTTATCACATATATACATATATATTACCTTGCACATAATCCCACCTTTTATTAAAAAAAAAAAAATTATACGCAAAATTTCTTATTTAATTAAATCAAAAATATTGGGTTATTACACTGATTACGGTAGTTCGTGCTCTCAAGGTGGGTTATACCATCTTGCCGATGATATTAGCGGAGACCTTGAGGTCGGCCAAATTTTTCCATACCCATTCTATGAGGTTTTTCAGAGGCAGTGTCATCTTATTGTACGTGTAGTTTATGACACACTTGAGATCGATTGGCACATTCAGACGTCATGGGTATTACTTTACTCATGAGATAGCCATGTCTTATTCCTTTTAGTCGGCTGAGTTTATAGACGCAACGTCCTAGTTAGCTTTTCTATCAGGGATTGAGGATCCTTTTGCTATTTTCCCTTGTTCAGGACTCAGCTCTCCCTATAACTTTATTACTCATGCAGCTGGAATGGATTCTCTACCCCTAGCTGGTTTGAGAGGGGTGACCACATATCATCCACTGGCTGTCATGGGATAGTTTGATCAATTTCAGGATATTCATTCCTTTGACGGGGCATCAGATTAGAGACTGTAATGTCGACTTTTGTCAGCCAAAGACATGACCAGGATTTATGACTATTGGACTCGTCAAGAGAGGGCTGACTTTTTGACTAGTCATCCATGTCGCTCTTCAGAGTAATCTTCATGGCTAGAGGCTGATATTGCATCGGCTAGGTTTGTTTCCTCAGAGCTGAGTATTGAGTTTGATGATGAGGAGTTTATGGAGGACCCTGGTTCTCCCACTAAAGATGAGTTGTTGCTGGTTTGACAGCAGCTCTGGTTGATTCCCTTAGTATTCCCACTATTATGGCTCCACCTTCTATAGAGTATTTGGAGCAGAGGTTGCTTCTAATGACATTTGAGAGGGATCAGGCTTGGGCCTTGATGTTAACAGCTTTTTCTTATAGAGATGATGCTTTTGTTGAGAGAGGTGATGCCCGAGCTAGCAGGGATACTGCTTTTTTTGAGCTGGATGATGCTCGAGTGACTCGGGATGTAGCTTTTATTGAGCGGGATGAGGCTCTATCTACCTGAGATGCCACCACTACAGATAATACTACACTTAGATCTCATACTACTAGCTTTGTTGCAAATATGAATGCATTCATGGATGAGTATGGTAACACTATGCAGATGGTCGTAGATATCCTTGATCGCATGGACACCCTTGGGTAGGAGCTGATAGATTCGCCCCTTTCTTCTGAGAGGGATGCCATGTTGGACTTGTTGGCCCGTTTATCCACGGGTTTGTAGATTAGCTTTTATTTTCCTGTATAGACTAAATTAGTCATTTTTGTCATGCACATGAAACATTATATATATCAAATAGTATTATATGGTAAGTAAATATATTTTGATTCACTTCACTTCTAGATATGCCTTGTAACATACTTGATAGTTGCCATTATCTTCATGACTTGCTATCTTGATTCATTCTGAACTCCTCCTTGGTGGATGGACATTGAGATGTCACAGGGTCTTTTGAAATGGATCGTTAATCTTTAGGTTTCCCATTTCTTTAGTGTTTTGGGACTAGTTTTTGAATGTGGTTGAGGTTTTGAGCAAAGGGTTTTGCCTTTCCATAGATGGTTGTCTGACGCCCCCAAATTCAGACCACACTTGTCCCAAATTTGGTTGTCACGTACTAACTCTAATAATAAATCAATATCTCATATAGCGAAATAATAGAATAAATTACATTGTTATAACATAATTATTCTTATCCCAAGGGTTCGTAACTTAACCATCTCTTACATAACTTAATCATGATTAAACATCGTTTGGGCATAACTAATATATAATACATTCGTACAACTTAAATTATACATAGCTTAATAAGTTCTTCTATAACCAAATAATGGTACATTCCTAGCAACATAGAAATAACTACTCCAAAGCTTTCTCTTTACCCTTGCCCTTGCCAGAGGTTTCACCACGTTCTCCCTTCACTGAAAGTTTTATAGAAAGAAAGAATGAGCAACAATTTTGCCCATCAAATAATTTAGCAAAAAGGGTAATCAATATGTTTTAAATTCCTCAAGGGTATATAATTAACTGATAGTTCAAGATAGAAAGAAGTATCGATGATTAACAACAATAATCACTATGGACAATAATATTCAATTATTAAATCAATTTAAGATTTCAAAGTAATAAATACTGAGCAGTCACTAAGGACTATGAACTTCTCCTAGAATTAACAGTAATAGACTGATAATTCTATAAAACAAGTACAACAGTGATCAAATTTACAAGCACCCTATGTCATGCATAACATTTAGTCTTCTTTCTCATATGCGCACGCTTGCCTCTCGACAATATATAATTCCCCTGCCAAGAGGGTTATTCTTCTCAGTTATAAGAATCCGTACCAAGTTAATTTGGTTGGGATAGCTTTTGATCAAATATCAATGGTCTAGCCAAATCAATAGCTTAGATAGTTTTCTTTCACAATAAAATATATGAGCAATTATCGTTCCAAACAAAGATTGAATTGTCATTATGAAATATTATTTCTTCAAAGTTCTACTTGTACGATCAATAATAATACAAGTTCAAGTAATGCTCAATAAAGAGTAAGGTTCGAGTACTTGCATTCAATATACGAATAAAATGAAATTCAAGAACTTGCATAAAATCCAAAGTTGTGTAAGTTAGGAAACTTGCCTTAAGCGTAGTTTACCAAAGTAAAGCTTAATATCAATCCAATGAAATATGATATCCTATTCATGTATAATCACATTAGTTATACAAGTTCAACATGTACACCTATTATCTTAATTTAACATGATATACAAGTATAACTCGTCAATACTAAAAATATAGTGCTAGTTTCCTCTAAGTCGCGTGCTTCCATACATATGCCATCACATAACACGAAAAATCAGTCCCTAATACACTATTTCGATAGCTTGCCTTCACACGTTGATATAAATGTATAGTTATAGTATTCTTCCGTTATCATACTTATTCACACATGTATAATATACTAGACATGTATTACTGATTAAAGTTACAATATATGCATGCATCAACCCTCAGATCAAAAACAAAAATTTGATCCTACTGTAGAGAGGCGCGGCCGCGCTTGGTTTGTACTAACGAGTGGCGCTGCTCTTGGTGCAAACCAGGACATGGTTGCTCCTGTAAAAAACAAGTGCACACACGACTTGCACATATACAAATAATCATAAAAAACACATATGTCAGTGTGTGGATAACTAAGTTTGACCCTACATTCTATCTTTAACATAGGTCATTATCCATTCTCATTAAATCAATACTTTAAAGTATTCTATTCATAATTTTCTTACGCTTGATCGTTAAACACATACTATATGATCCATAGGTCTCAACAACACATGCTTGCATTAGATTAGTCATGTAGTTCATGTCATGAAATTTTACACCGTCTAGACTTGTCATATTCCCTTTTATCATGCAAATGTCTAGTTAGGCATTCATGTTAATTACATCTATAGACATACACACTTACTTATGATGGTTAATTTTTGAATACTCGTGATGCATCTATTATCAAAAACTAGTTTCTGATTCTTAAGATTTCCTTTGAGAATCTCATGTTAATCCACCAAGCATGCAAAGCCACTTTACTTGCTATACTTCATGCTCCCTTATATATATTAAACAATATAAGCATGCTCGCAATTTCTATATAGTTTATCAAGATTGTATTTACAACTTAAGTGTCCCTTTTACTAAGTCCACATATTCTATAGCATGCTTTCATAATTCCACAATAGATCACATTAGCATGTTTATGAAGTTTAAAACTCAGTTTATGCATAGTTCACGTACACATAGCAAATATAGTCTTTTACTTGCGTTCTCCTTTTAATTCATGTTTGACTACACCCAACCCTTTCCAATAAGGTAAACTAATATATTGGTCACATTTTAATGTAAATTTGACCTTAATACATTGGCACATAAAGTTAAAACATGAATTACACGATGTTTATCAAAATTAGTTTCCAAATCCTTAAACTTCTTTGAACGTTTATACTCAAATCAACTAACATGGCTTACTATATACATTGCATCCTCATTCCATGTGTTAAGGTTGTTTATAAGCATATAATAACCAAAGTAGCATGCTCATCCTCTTACTGAGTCATTAAAGTAGTATCTAAGAAAAACACCCCGCACGACCGCGCGATATCAAGCTATAGAAGTGGCGCAGCCGCACCACTTCGTTCAGAGGCAAAAATAAATGGCTCTGCTTCTGCAGAGCCTTAACATATGTATGGAAATTTTTAAAACCAAACTATCTAAATCACTTCAAAGCATTCATACCAACTCAAGTAACACAGAGACATGCTAATTCATTCTACTTAACAAAGATTTCATGAGAATTGCAAGAATTTGACAAAACTCAAACTAAGAATAAAATAGAAATTATACCTCCTTGAAGCTTGAATTGAACTCCCTTACTACTTTGATTACACTTCCCTCAATGCTTAGTGGCTATCACTCTCAATTCACACTTAGCAGGAAAATTTCAAGCAACAAAGAAATAAACAGTTTGGCTGCCATTTATAGAGAAATGGATGCCCAGTTCATGGCTTTGTTCCATGGCTTGATTTAAAGGAAAATGGAAGGAAATAATGTACAATGAAGAGTTGGCCAACTATCAATTTGTAGCCATCATCACCATAGATTATAGCTTCATCATCTTCCTCTAGCCTTTTTGTTTTAGCTTAGTTTCACGCAATAGTAGGGGGATAGACCATTGGCCTAATATGTGTCTAATAACAGAGAATTTTAATTTGGAACAAGGCTTAAATCTCAGCAACTATATTTTATAATGCTTAGTTTATTCTCTTATACTCCCAAAATGTAATTTTAATGTTTAATTGTTACAATAAACTGGAAAGTTAGTAATTATTTATGTATCCACATCATATAATCCATGTGCATTAGTTCGGTCTAATTAATATTTATATCATGTATGGACTCAATTTAATTGGTCACTAATAATTCAATATCCCCTTAAAACTTTATTATTCCAATCAGACTCACTTATTAGAATACTTTGTAATTCTTTGATAGAGTACATCTTTTAATGTTTCCACACATATTACTGCATCACATAAGCAATTATTCATGTTACTTATAATTCTTTTCACTTTAATATATAGTTTCTATACATAATATAGTTACACTAAAGTGTCACACTAAACTTTATATTTAATGTAGGAACCATATGCTAACACATATTTTACACACATTAACTAAATGATAGAATTCTAATTATATACTTTACTTTACTCACAATAACAATTAATTAATAATATAATATTAATTAATCATTCACTTCTTAATTAAATTAATTCCTTAAATCTCCATACTCATGCCACACAAGGCATTTTCGCAATTCTTATCCTCATTTTCACATTTTCTCAATTCTTATAAATTCAATTTAAATTAGTTGAATTATTCATTTCACAACACATCCATATTTATATTCAAATAAATATTCATTCTCTTATTTTATCAAAATATTATTTATTCATGAAATTCTCGGTTCTTACATCCTCCCCCCTCCTTATAAAGATTCCATCCTCGAAATTGGTACAAGGTTATACGAATAAATGGGGATGACCCCTTCGCATTTTATCTTCTAATTCCCACGTGTCCTCCTCGACATCGTGGTTTTGCCAAAGTACTTTTATAGAAGATATACTTTTATTCCTTAGTGTCTGTTCTTTCCTATCTAATATCTGGACACATATGCCAGATTCTTTTCCACTTGAATGGGCTTGTACAAAATCACGTGTTTGTAGTCAGGCTTGTACGGACGTAACACGGAGATGTGAAACACGTTATGGATATGCTCCAATTCAGGTGGTAATGCAACTTTGTACGCCACATCGCCCATTCGCTTCAGTATCTCGAATGGTCCTATAAATCGCGGACTCAATTTTCTCTTGTTGAATCGTATTTTTCCCTTCCAGGGAGATACTTTTAAGAAAACATGACTTTCAACTTCAAAGTCGTGGTCCTGACGATGCAAGTCTGCGTACTTCTTCTGGCGATCTTGTGCAACTACTAGTCTAGCTCTTATTACTGTAACAACATCTGCGATTTGTTAAACTAATTCCGGCCCTAGCATCTTTCGCTCTTCAACTCCATCCTAACACAACGGTGTTCTACACTTTCTCCCGTAAAGAGCTTCGTACGGTGGCATGTATATACTCGCACGGTAACTATTGTTATAAGAGAATTTCACTAAGGGTAGGTGATCATCCCAACTTCTTTTAAATTCATAGCGCAAGTTCTAAGCATGTCCTCTAGAGTTTGTATTATTCACTCACTCTTCCCGTCAGTCTGCGGGTGATGGGCGGTACTTAACCTCAATTGTGTTCCCATCCTTTCTTGCAAGCTCTTCCAGAATTTTGACGTGAAGCACGGATACCGGTCAAAAACAATCGATACCGACACTCCATATTGTGAAACAATTTTCTTTACGTACAGATTTGCTAACTGATTCAAACTATATCGGATCTTGATTGGTAGAAAAGGACCCGTCTTCGTTAGTTGATCCACGATAATCCAAATGGCGTCAAAACCTTTCTACATGACTGGAAGTCCTACTACGAAATCCATCGTTATATGCTCCCATTTCCACTTCGGTATCGCCAATGGTTGGAGTAGACCACTCGGCCTCTGGTGCTCTACTTTGACCCATTGACACGTAAGACATCTACTAACGTACATTGTAATTTCTCATTTCAGATTTGGCCACCAAAAATGTTGTCTCAAACCCTGGTACATCTTCGTGCCTCCTGGATGAACGAAATACGTTGTGTTGTGTGCCTTGTGCAAAATTTCTTCTCTCAACTCGGTTATCGCTGGTACCCACACTCTCCCTTCGAATCTTAAAATACCGTCTCTATCCATCTTGAATTTTTCTTCCTTATTTTCCATGATCCTCTTTCTGATTTTCTCACATTCTTCATCCTTTTCTTGAGATTCCTTTATGTCCAACAAGGTCAGACAAGCTTGTACTGCAAACAATCTCTCTTTAGACCTTTCTAGTCTTTTCACTTCAATCTCCAATTTTTCCATATCCCTTATTAACTACTCCTAAGTTGTCAATTGAAATAACTTCTCTCTTCCTTTCCTACTTAGCGCGTTGGCCACTACGTTTGCCTTCCTCGGGTGATAAAGAATATCGCAGTCATAATCCTTAATCAATTCTAACAACCTCCTCTGATGCATATTCAACTTCTTATGTGTTAAGATATATTTCAGACTCTTGTGGTCCATGTATATCTCACATTTTACTCCGTACAAATAATACCTCCAAATCTTTAATGCAAAAAACTACTGTCGCTAACTCTAAGTCATGAGTAGGTTATCATTATTCATAATCCTTCAATTGTCGTGACACATATGCAATGACTTTGCCATATTGCATTAGCACACATCCCAGTCCTCTATGTGACGCATCACTATACACCATAAATCCTCCCATATCATCTGGTACTGATAATACAGGTGGCTAGCTCAATCTCTTTTCTCAGCTCTTAGAAACTCTCCTCGCACTTGTTCGTCCACATGAATTTCACTGTCTTCCTCGTTAAATTGGTTAACAGGGTGGCTATCTTAGAAAAATCTTGGATAAATCTTCGATAGTACCCAGCTAACCCTAAGAAACTTCTCACTTCGGTCGACGTCTTCGGTTGCTCTCAATTACTCACTGCTTCTACTTTCGTAGGGTCTATTGAAATTCCATCCATATCCACCACGTGTCCTAAGAATTGAACTTTCTCCATCCAAAATTCATACTTAGAAAATTTTTCATACAACTTCTCTTTTCTTAGTGCTTTCAAAACCATCTTCAGATGTTTGGCGTGTTCTTCTTCCGTCTTTGAGTAGATCAGTATATCATCGATGAAAACTACTATGAATTTTTCTAAGAATGGCTTGAAGATTCAGTTCATCAACTCCATAAATGTTGTCGGAGCATTTGTCAACTCGAATGACATTACCAAAAATTCAAAATGTCTGTAACGAGTTCGAAACGCCGTCTTTGCTATATCTTCTTCCCTCACCTTCAACTGGTGATAACCTATTCACAAATCTATCTTCAAGAAACACTTGGCTCCCTTTAATTGGTCAAAAGGTCATCTATCCTTGGTAATGGATATCTATTCTTAATCGCCACTCTTTTCAATTCTCGATAATCGATACAGAGCCTCATCGATCCATCCTTCTTCTTTACAAACAACACGGGTGCTCCCCAAGAAGACACACTCGGTCGTATATAACCCTTATCTAGAAACTCTTACAATTGTATCATCAATTCCTTCATTTCTACTGGCGCCATACGGTATGGAGCTTTCGAAATTGGTGTCGTTCCCGGTGCTAAGTCTATTATGAATTCGTTTTCTCTGTCTGGCGGAAGACCAAATAGATCGTCCAGAAATACATCTTAAAATTCCCTTACTACGTATATATCCTTAATTTCTACTCCCTTTTTCCGAGTGTCAACAATGTACGCTAAGTAACCTACACATCCTTTTCTTATTAATATCTTGGCCTGCATCATCGTAAGGCAACACGATTTCTTAAGGGATGAGCTACCATAAAATACCACCTTAGACTTATTTGGAGTCTGAAGGTTCACACTTTTATCCTGATAGTTAATTACCGTGGCATGGTTATACAACCAATCCATTCCCAAATATTATGTCAAATTCTCCCAGTCTTATTAGGATAAGGTCTATGCTTAGTTCCTGATCTCTAATATTTACTCGACAATTTTGGTAAATATACTCTACAAGGATTACTTCTTTATTTGCGACTTCTATGTTCAAGGGACTTCCTAATCATTCTCGGGGTATTTTAAGTTGACTATAAAATTTCTCAGATATAAAAGAACAGGTGGCACCTGAATCAAATAATACATAGGCATTTATATCACTGATCGGGATAATACCTGACACAACGTCCTTCGCAGCTACGGCACCCTGGATGGTCATATTAAATGTTCTGGCAGTTGGACATTGGATGTTGTCGGTTCGCCAATCATTAGTTTGTTACTCCCTCCTTGTTGCCCGCTTCCTCTGCTACTTCCTTTCTTTGGGAAATCTTTGATAAAATGGTCCGCCGAACCACAAGAGAAACATCCTTTGATCTTCTTCGGCTTTAGGAAGTTTGGACCATAATGTCCCTCTCAGCCATAGTTGTAACATACACTGCGCCCTTTCCAACACTCGCCTTGGTGATACCTCCCACACTTTGGGCATCCTTCCACCTTCTTCTTAAATTCTCCTCGAAACTTCCCCACTTGATTGTTGAGATTCTTGTTGTTGTTATTGTTGTTCTCCCACTTTCTCTTTCCTAAATTGCTACCTCCGCTGATGCTTCCTCCTCGATTTTCTCCTCCGGTGCTCTTTCCCTTCTTCTTTTTGTTATACAGACTTAAAGCTTCACTTCCTCCATCTGTAATAATAGCCTTCTCCAAAAATGTCGTAAACGAATCAATCTGAAGAACCAACAACTTGTTAAACAACCAAGGCTTCAGTTCTTGCTCAAAATTCCTAGCTTTTCTCTCTTCGTCTACAAACTGGTGTTCAAAAAACTGGGCTAGTTCATTGAACTTAGCCGCGTATTGCACCACCGTCATATCTCCTTACTTAAGTTCTAACAACTTTACCTCCATCTTATTTTTCATGCTCTTTGGGAAATAATTCTCAAAGAATAGAGTCTTAAACCTCTCCCAAGTGACTATCCCTTCTCCCGCTCTCTGCTGATTCACCTTCCACCAGTAGTTCGCTTCGCCTTTCATCATATAGGTTGTAAATTCCATCTTATGGTCTTCACCCGCACGAGTGATGGTGAAAGCCTTCTCCATCTCTTTGATCCATGTTTGAGCCACGATAGGATCGGTTGTGCCTACAAATTCCGATGGTCCTACACTCCTAAAATCCTTAAGGTTTGTAACATGAACCACTTGGGGAACGGTTGGTACTAGTTCATTTCTTCCCCTAAGAGCTTCTCCTAAGAAATCTACTAGCCTCTGTATCAGATCTACCAGTCCTCTCTCATCATTAACTGACTCTTCCGGTGCAGTTATTCTACGTCTGGGTGACATATTTCTGCATCATAAAATTTTCATTTTATTATCTAATTATATTACTTAGACATTTCTCAAATAAGAAATAAAATTTTATAACACGTTTTTGAAATAAAGATAATTTATATTCATATGCCAAATGGTTATAATTGCATGTTATTTCCTAGCATACTTCTATAAATGAGAATAACGTATCCTCTCTTATACAAAGGATGGGGACAACACCCATATATTACCCCTCTAACATTTTTCAAAAGTTTGGGGGTTTACAACTATCTCACATCTTACACAAAGATTGAGATTTACCAACAACCATTTTAAACAACACATAAATAAAACACTTCAATTTCGAAGCTTCTTCCCCTAGACTCAATCTAACATCCCATGCTCCACGGCGCTCTAGTATTCCTTCTGAGTAATGTGCACCACCATATCTCGGCTTATGGTATGTCGGGTCTATCCTTGCTCAGCCGGGTAGTGATTTACCTCATCAATTTATCTCTCCATGGTTGTGCATAGAGCATAGCCCATCTTGTTAATCTTCCTTCTTTTGCATCGCACCTCATTAGGTCATTTTCCCTATCATTGGCTTCCTCCCACTTCTCCTCGAAGTGAATCCTATCCATCACCTCCATCTCTAACTGAGTACAGAAAGCCTCCTTCTCAGTCCTCTCGCTCAACACTCTATGTTCCATTTCTTCCAACTTTTCCCGCCAACTCTACATTTCTAGCCACCGATCGGTGAAACAAAGTCCCCATCTGGATCCCTGCCTCCTTATGCTGAGCAATCTCCACCTCCATATCCTACATCGCTAATTTCCTCTGATGGTCCTCGTCCCTCAATTTCTGGAACTCAGACTCCCTCTCCCTAGCCTCAGCCTCTAGCTCCTCCACTCTACATCCTAACTCCAAAATCTACTCCTCATACTCCCCCAACATCTGATCCTCAAAAGTAGCCTTGTCGGAGTCCTCCATGGGCTCAGGCTCCTCCTCCATAGGCTCTTCCTCCGAATCTGACTCCTCAGGTAATGGCTCCATCTCCTCTTCCTCATCATCATCGTCATTGATAGGGGCCACTGCTGATATAGGATCCGCTATCAATGGTGCCTCAAATACCACATGTATGTCATGCGGATCCTCCTCTACTATTCGGCTAGGTCCACCCATGTCAGTCGTCCTACAATCACCAACATAAGACAAACAAACAACAACCCTATCAGAATGTTAAATAAACATAAGTTCATTGTATATAATGAAATTATATTTTATAACACACTAAGTCTATCTAGGAAAACTCTACATGAGTTTCATCCCACTCTATCTTCTAAGTTCTCCTAAGTTATAATCTAAGGACACTCGCTCCTAAGGTTTATAACTACAGCTTTGATAACAACCTATGACGCCCCCAAATTCAGACCACAGTTGTCCTAAATTTGGTTATCAAATACTAATTCTAATAATAAATCAGCATCTCATACAACAGAATAATAAAATAAATTACATTATTATAACATAATTATTCTTATCCCATGGGTTCGTAACTTAACCATCTCTTAAATAACTTAATCATGATTAAACACCGGTTGGACATGACTAATACATAATACAATACAACTTAAATTAAACATAGCTTAATAAGTTCTTCTACAACCAAATAATGGTACATTCCTAGCAACATAGAAATAACTACTCCAAAGCTTTCTCTTTACCCTTGCCCTTGCTAGAGGGTTCACCACGTTCTGCCTTCACTAAAACTTTTATGGAAAGCAAGGATGAGAAATAATTTTGCCCAACAAATAATATAGCAAAAAGGGTAATCAATATGTTTTAAATTTCTCAAGGGTAAATCAAAACTGATTGTTCAAGATAGTAAGAAGTATCGATGATTATCAATAATAATCGTTATGGACAATAATATTCAATAATTAAATCAATTCAAGATTTCATAGCAATAAATACTGAGCAGTCACTAAGGACTATGAACTTCTCCTAGAATTAATAGTAATAAACTAATAATTCTATAAAATGAGTACAATAGGTGATCAGCCTACAGTACCCTATGTCATGCATAACATTTAGTCTTTCTCATGTGCGCACGTCGGTTCACGGACAATATATAATTCCTCTACCAAGAGGGTTGTTCTTCTCAATTATAAGAGTCCGTACCAAGTTAATTTGGTTTGGATAGCTTTTGATCAAATATCAATGCTCTAGCTGAATCAATGGCTTAGACAGTTTTCTTTCACAATAATATATATGAATAATTATCGTTCGAAATAAAGTTTGAATTTTCATTACGAAGTATTATTTCTTCAAAGTCAAATTGTACAATCAATAATAGCACACGTTCAAATAATGCTCAATAAAGAATAAGTTTTGAGTGCTTGCATTCAATATACGAATCAAATGAAATTCGAGAACTTACACAAAATCCAAAGTTGTGTAAGTTAGGAAACTTGCCTCAAGCATAGGTTACCAATGTAAAGCTTAATATCAATCCAATGCACTATGATATCCTATTCATGTATAATCACATTAGTTATACAAGTTCAATATGTACATCTATTATCTTAATTTAACATGATATACAAGTATAACTCGTCAATACTAAACATATAGTGTTAGTTTCCTCTTAGTCACATGCTTCCATACATATGCCGTCACATAACACAAAATATTAGTCCCTAATACACTATGTCACCATAGCTTGCCTTCACATGTTGATTTAAGGGTATATTTATAGTATTCTTCCGTTATCATACTTATTCACATATGTAAACTATACTGGACATGTATTACTGATTAAAGTTACAATATAGGCATGCATCAACCCTTAGATCAACTACAAAAATCTGATCCTACTGCAGACTGGCGCGGTCGCACTTGGTTTGTGTTAGGTTTGTAATATTCATGAACGTAATCAAATTGCATAAAAAGTGCAAAAACGTGTAAAAATCAGAGTTTAAAATTTTTACAAACCATATACCCGGATCACCCTTTATGCACAATTATTAATTAAACGAAAAAGAAAGAACAAGTATCATACCCTTGAAGATCCGAGCTTCCTCAGGTACAAGTTCACCTCCAATCCTTTTCGCATTCAACTTGAATCCACCGGGTTTGGTTCCTTCCTTTGATCAACGTTAGCCACCCAAGTGTTTGGCCTCTAGAGGTGATCGACCAAGGAAGAAGAAGAATTCAAGAAGATGGGTGGTTGGTTAAACCATAGTTTTTCTATCTCTAACCATTGGAATTATTACGTAGTCTTGATATCTGATATAAGACTCCTCTTATAAAGATATCAAGTAACCCTATTAAAATAAGGTATTATTTAATTAAACCTTTTTAATTAAAGGGGCTCCCTAATCTTATTAGCGATAATTAATTAAACTCCTTTAACTAATTTTCCTTCCTAATCCAATTAGGAATAAATGAGAGTACTTATATTAAATTAATTCCTAAACTCTTTTAGAAATTAAAATAATAATAATAATTGTAATAATATTAATAAGACTCCTCTTATTAATTTATATTTAATATTTCTAAAATATTAAATAATAAATATTAAGCTATTTAATTTATTCTATCACCATAGATTAAATTAAATATACATAACATATTATTACGATTATGCCATTAACTTCTTAAATAATTATTCTTCCTTTTATGGTGTGACCCTTTAGGTTCTCCATATTAAACCTAGTTGTGAATAAATCAATTAGAACAATTCTAATCTTATTTAAATAAATAAATTAAAAATTAATTTATTTAAATAAATAATATTTATTCTACAATAGGGATAAGCCTCCCCTAGCGATCAACGACTTTCCGGATAATATAGATTTCAACATTAATCATAAAAGAACCTTTGAGTAAATAGTTACTGATAATTCAATCCTTCCACCATACAATGTCCCAATTAAATATAAGACATGGAATTACTGTCAAGTCTTATTTTATTTAATTATATGTATTTCGATCCTTAAATACACAACACCAAATAATGCAAATTAGAAACTCCTTTCTAATTTCATTCTGCCTTGGCCAAGGACTACTGGGTTGCCATTTATCGAATCACATAGGACATTTCTCTTCTTTTATTAGAAGTGGTAGATTCTTTATTGATCATATATTATTTCCATGTACAACTTGTTATACCCAAGCATACCCTTTGATATACCCTAAGGGTCTTAAGGAATAAGTCAAAGTATAACTCATCATACACAAGATACTATGATGATCTCAAGTCCAAGGATCACTTGTACTACTATCACTACAGAATTCCTATTGATGACAAGTAAAACTCCATTAGGTATTCCTTAACGAGCCACGTTCGTTGAACTTATTCTCTAATAAGCACCTGATACTTGCTTTAGTGTCTCCACACAAATGATCATGAGATCAATCATCCTCATCCAATGAGCAAGCAACGATGTACCAATCTATCCGGATTCACTAATCCCCAATTTTGTAATCCAATGATTGGGAACTATTTTAGTTTTAAGCTTTCTAAGAATTTAGATCTCATTAGAATGATCATCATCATTATTCTAAAAGCATTGCTTAAAATTATGGGTTTATCACATATTATAAAACAAAGATCATGTAGATAATTAAAAGCCTTTAATAAATTAATACTTTTTATTAATAAATGAATAAGATTGTTACAAAGTATATGCTTTATCATCAAACATGATTGGCTTGTGTGCTTACTACTTTCAATCTCCCACTTGCACTAAAGCCAATCGTCATGGTATCTCATACTCTTCTTCTCTAAGTGACGATTATCCTGCTTTGTTGGATAAGCTTTAGTTAATGGATATGTATTGTTGTTCATGAGAGTCCACTATCTCTATAGTGATTTCCCATCTTTCAATGATTCTAATAATCAAATGAAAGTGCCACAACACATGTTTAGATCCAAGATGAGACTTAGGAACTATTCTAGTTCTCAGTAATGAACTTTTAATCCAAACAATCAACTTGCGCCTTCATTTATAGCTATATACTTTGTCTTTATCACTAAACCAAAGAACTCTTCTTTCTTTGTTTGGAACCTTTCCAATTCAACGCACCTTTGCTCAAGATAACGCTTTTACCTTTAAAGTGGATTTTCTCATCATCTTAGTCTCAGTATAAAAAACTTGAGTCTGTTAAGCCCTCTAGTTTTAATTTAGACCCACCATGAATATGATCACATCCTTAGTGCTTGGGTTAAGCACTTTAAGATGTTTTCAGCGACTCATAGTGAACTTCTCCATAATATGGTGATCAACATCGTGTCTCGTATATTTCATTGCATACATGATTGTCACTCATGCGATCTCTCTTCTTTTAATAGTATGTGGGGACTATAAAGAGAGATACACTCCATAGCTCATCAACATGAGACATCTCTTGAGTTTGCCATGCTAAACGACTTTAGCATCAAATGAATATCGTTCCTTGGGTTAAGTTGAGCATCCTTTTAAATCTATCTATATAGATTTTCATCCCCAATAATGATACTCTTCCCAAATCATTCATGGAGGATTGTTTAGACAACTTTATCTTTACTGATTGTAGTATTGGTATGTAATTCCTCATCCGTAGTATATCAACATATAATACTAGAAATTTCACGACGCTCCCATCGACCCTTTTGTACACACTAGAACTCTTACCTCATCGATGAATGGATCATCATCTTCTATGATGTGTACCTCATCATCATCATCCATGATGAATCCATACCTCCTAGGTATCTTTGGTACTATTCCAGCATTTTACGATCTTGTATGGTACAATAGGTCTATCTGAGTTCCTCTTATTTGACTTATAGTGTTTTGTGGTTCTTGAACTCTTCAAGATCTATTATCCTCCCACTAGCCCCTTTTAATGATAAACACCTTTATCTTAGAAGGCAGCGTGTTTCGTAACAAACACCTTTTGCTGAGTAGAATTATAGAACATATACCCTAAACTTACTTTAGCATGTCCCACAAATCTGTACATGTCAAATCTTGTCCCAAGCTTATCCTTCGAAACTTATTGCACAAGTATTTATTCCTTGATCTAATCAAAGAATCTTAATACTTTGTCAATTTGTTTTAATTCTGAATTCTTTGAACCTTTCAAATAATTCACACTTGTATTTCAACAAATACTTAGATTCAACTCTTTGAATGATCATCTCCTTTTCTTATACTAGTTTGTTCAATTTACAAAATAATTTTTCACGTAAGTCAAGTATACAAAATCCATTAAGTAATCTTTTCATTTATACTTAAACATTATTATTATAAATAGAACAACAATTGTTCTTAATTATAATACCAAAAATTTTATTGTCCAACAATAAAATGGAAATAATGTTTCTAACAAGAATTGGAATACAATAACAACTTATTGACTTAATAGATTTGCCCGTAGGCAGTGCTAAACTATAAGTTTCTATAGCTAATTTAGCAACCTTTGCTTCATTTTCCACATATAGGATTACTTATCTTTGTTTAACTTTCTACTTCTGTTTGGTCCCTTCGTAAATCTATATTTATGATAACCAAAGTCTCAGATCCAATACCCAAGTAGAACCTTGACTTAAAGAAAAATTATTTTAAATCATGAACAAATTTGTATTTGTAACCAAAACTTCATTAAGCTTCTTTGGTTAGCTAATCGCAAGGTGCTTCTCAGATTTCTTTCAAATTGTCCATGCTTATTGCAAAGTGGAAGCAAACTCCTTTGTTATCCGTGACGTTTTGTTCTTATTATCCTTTGTTTTGCCTTTCTATATACCTTCTTTGAATCGTTCTTCTTTTCGGAAGATCCTTTGGCCCCTACCAAGAAGACATGGTCTTTCTTGGTTGGAAAGTGACTCTCATCATTTTTCAACATGTTAAGCAAATCAACGAAGTCGATATCTAGCTTGTTTATATGAAAAATTCACAACAATTGTGAAAGGAGTCCGGAGTGAGTGCAAGATCAAATCTTGGCTCAACTCTCCATACATGACTAAACCATTGTCCTAATTGATCAATCAAATTGATTATGTTAAGAACTTTTGTATGCATCTTTATAGTGCCATTGGCCATTCTAGATCGGAAGAGCTACTTAGATATCTCGATATCTATCGGTCCTACTTCCTCACCATCAACTACTTGATGTGCGGGAATATAGTAGGAGCATCCATAGTTTTATGCCGACAATTTCAAGCTCGTTACTCATGGATGCGAGCATGATGCATTGAGCTAATGTGCATCATCTTGCCACTTTCTAAAAGTAGCAATCTCTTCCTCAGAGGCATTATCTCGCAACCATTGCGAGCAGGATAGGCGATATAAAGGACATAAGATAGCTTTTCACTATGAGAACTATTCTCAATTCCTTAACCAATCCGTTTAATACGGTTTGGTTAAATAACATCTAATATGTTTCGCAGTGATAGTAATTTAGACATTGTAAAATTTTGTAAATGAATTTGTAATTAACAACATTTTAACATACATTCTTTTATTAATTAACAAAATAATTTAGGTCTTGTTTTAAATTGGTATTTCCCACTATTTTCTTCAAACTATATTACCTCACTTATATAGTTCTAAGCAAAATCTAATTAAAGATTTGCTAGTGAGAATAAGGATCCCATTTCAAATGTATATAGCCTTGTGGTGACACAACAAACTATATATAAATAAATAGGTAGACAACTTTTGTCAATTACATCAACTATGCAACTCCTTTTCTTTTGCCTCTTAGATTATTTTGATCAAGTGGTGCCACATCGAATCAAAATTATCCAAGTTAAGTCCGAACCTAGCACTCCATATATTCAAAAAGAAAAATATCATCCTTGTGGTGACACAACAAAACAATATTGTTCAATTTTCTTTATAAGCATCAAATGTGATAAATTAACATCTTAAATACTTAATACTTGCCTTGTGGTGACACAACAAACTCATATTAAATATTTAATACTCTATTAATTTTATCATGCTAGAAGGCGACGTTCGATATTCCAAATATTTTTGAACGCTTAGGACTTAATAAAAAAAAATTTGAGGGATTTATTATTAAATGTCTCATCTTGTTTAGCGTGCATGCACATATATATATAAAAACGCGTCTATTATATTAATAAACATGCTGAAGCATGTTTGCATAATATATATATATATAGTATAAGCACGCATATATAGAATACTATATTCTACCGGATTGATTATGGACTTTATTCTAGTTTGGTTCACTACAGCCCACCAAGTGAACCAAAAGGTCAAACCTCTAGGGTGCAAGAATTAATATTTAAATATAACTATTACATTTAAACCCGGGCTCCATTACAAACGGGTCTTCAAGCGCTCCTTGCTCCTTGATCTCCAATTTTTCAAAATTAATTCTAACTATTCCTATTACAAAAGTAATTAAAATAAATAGAAACCTTGATCAGCAGTCAAGGAGAAATACATAGGAGGGAGATAGAATTTACATTAAGAAAAATTAGAGAAGACGGGGTACACAGACCCCATTTAATAAAACCCATACATTCCTGCATCCAACTAAAATAAAATCCAATCATATTGGTCAATAGTCCATAATCAATCCCATTTATTATCATACACATCACCATATGTATCAATAAATAACATTCATCTCATGAATAATAAACATTCAATATATATATATATTGATATCATTTAATGGGCAAAATTTAGTTAGTATAAAATTTAATTTTGAATCAAAATAAACTCCTTCATTTTAATCCAAATTTAAATCAAAATAAAACTATTTTATTTTAATTTATCCAATTTTGAATAAAATAAACGATTTTATTTTAATCAAAATTTTTAATCAAAATAAACTCTTTTATTTTAATTAATTATGGAATCCAATTCCATGTAAAAAAAAATTATTAAAGGAAACACGAATTTTTTTCCTATTCACAAATAAACTCTTTTATTTTGAATAATATGAAATCTTATTTCATATTTAAATAAACTCCTTTATTTAAGGAAACATGGATTCTCTTTCCTATTCACAAATAAACTCTTTTATTTTGAATAATATGAAATCTTATTTCATATCTAAATAAACTCTGCTTATTTAAGGAAACATAGAATCTAATTTCAACTCTAATTAGTTATATGGAATCCAATTCCAACTCTAATTAGTTAGCATGAAATTTAATTTTAAAATTAAAATAAAATCTTTTATTTTAATATTAAAATAAACTTTTTATTTTAAGATTAAAATAAACTTTTATTTTAATAATAAAATAATTAAAAATATTATATATATATATATAATATCTGTACCTTCCTTTTATAAAAAAAAGAAATTTTAGTGCAACATATTAAAAGGACCAGTCACGTGGCACATGGGATCAAACTTCCCTTTGATTCTTTTGAAAAACAAGTTGCAGGATTCATGTCACGTCACTATTAAAATATATATCTTATATATATATTACCTCACTTGTATGCCATGTTAACGGAATTAATTTAGCAGTACAGGAAAAAAAACACAGCGAGGATTACCGAATCCATGTAGTTTTGTAAATTAATAACGTTTTTTTTTTAATAAATTTTATATAACAAATTATGCCCAATTAAATTGTACTAAACACATATCAATATACATATCAAATTAAAATAATTAATAATTCGCATAAAGGTTTGGCTCTCGATACCCTTTGTTAGGTTTGTAATATTCATGAACGCAATCAAATTGCATAAAAAGTGCTAAACGTGTAAAAATCGAGTTTAAAAATTTTACAAACCATATACCCGATCACCCTTTATGCACAATTATTAATTAAACGAAAAAGAAAGAACAAGTATCATACCCTTGAAGATCCGAGCTTCCTCGTACAAGTTCACCTCCAATCCTTTTCAGATTCAACTTGAATCCACCGGGTTTGGTTCTTTCCTTCGATCAACATTAGCCACCCAAGTGTTTGGCCTCTAGAGGTGATCCACCAGGAAGAAGAAGAATTCAAGAAGATGGGTGGTTGGCTAAACCCTAGTTTTTCTATCTCTATGAAAAGGAGGCGTACTCTCCAACCATGGAATTATTACGTAATCTTGATATCCCGATATAAGACTCCTCTTATAAAGATATCAAGTAACCCTATTAAAATAAGGTATTATTTAATTAAACCTTTTTAATTAAAGGGCTCCCTAATCTTATTAGGGATAATTAATTAAACTCCTTTAACTAATTTTCCTTCCTAATCCAATTAGGAATAAATGAGAGTACTTATATTAAATTAATTCCTAAACTCTTTAGAAATTAAAATAATAATAATAATTGTAATAATATTAATAAGACTCCTCTTATTAATTTATATTTAATATTTCTAAAATATTAAATAATAATATTAAGCTATTTAATTTATTCTATCACAATAGATTAAATTAAATATACATAATATATTATTACGATTATGCCATTAACTTCTTAAATAATTATTCTTCCTTTTATGGTGTGACCCTTTAGGTTCTCCATATTAAACCGGTTGTGAATAAATCAATTAGAACAATTTAATCTTATTTAAATAAATAAATTAAACAATTAATTTATTTAAATAAATAATATTTATTCTACAATAGGATAAGCCTCCCAGCGATCAACGACTTTCCGGATAATATAGATTTCAACATTAATCATAAAAGAACCTTTGAGTAAATAGTTACTGCATAATTCAATCCTTCCACCATACAATGTCCCAATTAAATATAAGACATGGAATTCTTTCGTCAAGTCTTATTTTATTTAATTATATGTATTTCGATCCTTAAATACACAACACCAAATAATGCAAATTAGAAACTCCTTCTAATTTCATTACGCGCTTTTGCCAAGGACTCTTTGGGTTGCCATTTATCGAATCACATAGGACATTTTCTTCTTTTTATTAGAAGTGGTAGATTCTTTATCGATCATATATTATCTCCATGTACAACTTGTTATACCCAAGCATACCTTTGATATACCCTAAGGGTCTTAAGGAATAAGTCAAAGTATAACTCATCATACACAAGATACTATGATGATCTCAAGTCCAAGGATCACTTAGACTACTATCACTACAGAATTCCTATTGACAGCAAGTAAAACTCCATTAGGTATTCCTTAGCGAGCCACGTTCGATTGAACTTATTCTCTAATAAGCACCTACATACTTGCTTTAGTGTCTCCACACAAATGATCATGAGATCAATCATCCTCATCCAATGAGCAAGCAACGATGTACCAATCTATCCGGATTCACTAATCCCCAATTTAGTAATCCAATGATTGGGAACTATTTTAGTTTTAAGCTTTCTAAGAATTTAGATCTCATTAGAATGATCATCATCATTATTCTAAAAGCATTACTTAAAACTATGGGTTTATCACATATTATAAAACAAAGATCATGTAGATAATTAAAAGCCTTTAATAAATTAATACTTTTTATTAATAAATAAATAAGATTGTTACAAAGTATATGCTTTATCATCAAACATGATTGGCTTGTGTGCATACTACTTTCAATCTCCCACTTGTACTAAAGCCAATCGTCATGGTATCTCATACTCTTCTTCTCTAAGTGACGATTATCCTACTGTTGGATAAGCTTTAGTTAATCTATATGTATTGTTGTTCATGAGAGTCCACTATCTCTATAGTGATTTCCCATCTTTCAATGATTCTAATAATCAAATGAAAGTGCCACAACACATGTTTAGATCCAAGATGAGACTTAGTAACTATTCCTAGTTTCAGAATGAACTTTTAATCCAAACAATCAACTTGCAGCTTCATTTATAGCTATATACTTTGTCTTTATCACTAAACCAAAGAACTCTCTTTTTTGTTTGGAACTTTTTCCAATTCAACGCACCAATTGCTCAAGATAACGCTTTACCTTAAAGTGGATTTTTTCGTCATCTTGGTCATCTCTGAAAAACTTGAGTCTGTTAAGCCCTCTAGTTTTAATTTAGACCCACCATGAATATGATCACATCCTTAGTGCTTGGGTTAAGCACTTTAAGATGTTTTCACCGACTCATAGTGAACTTCTCCATAATATGATCGATCAACATCAGGTCTCGTATATTTCATTGCATACATGATTGTCACTCATGCGATCTCTCTTCTTTTAATAGTTTATGGGGACTATAAAGAGAGATACACTCCATAGCTCATCAACATGAGACATCTCTTGGAGTTTGCTATGCTAAACGACTTTAGCATCAAATGAATATACGTTCCTTGGGTTAAGTTGAGCATCCTTTTAAATCTATCTATATAGATTTTCATCCCCAATAATGATACTCTTCACAAATCATTCATGGAGGATTGTTTAGACAACTTTATCTTTACTGATTGTAGCATTGGTATGTAATTCCTCATCCGTAGTATATCAACATATAATACTAGAAATTTCACGACGCTCCCACTGACCCTTTTGTACACACTAGAACTCTTACCTCATCGTATGTAACTGGATCATCATCTTCTATGATGTGTACCTCATCATCATCATCCATGATGAATCCATACCTCCTAGGTATCTTTGGTACTATTTCAGATTTATGATTCGGTTTGTGGTACAATAGGTTCATCTCTGAGTTCCTCTTATTTGACTTATAGTGTTTTGTGGTTCTTGAACTCTTCAAGATCTATTATCCTCCCACTAGCCCCTTTTAATGATAAACACCTTTATCTTAGAAGGCAGCGTGTTTCGTAACAAACACCTTTTGCTGAGTAGAATTATAAAACATATACCCTAAACTTACTTTAGGATGTCCCACAAATCTGTACATGTCAAATCTTGTCCCAAGCTTATCCTTCGAAACCTTTTCACATAAGTTGGACAAACCCTTATCTTAACATACTTAAGATTAGGAATCCTCCCTGTCCATTGGATTTTGAGGTTACCTTTTCGTAGATATGCAGCCATTTCTAGGACATGATCCTAGAAGGATACTGGAATGTCGGTAAAATCATTATGAACCGCACCATGTCCAACAAGGTACGATTTTTCATTCAGATACATCAATCAATTATTGTGTATCAGGATGTGTCCATTATGAGAAAACCATTTGAGATGATCTAGAAACTTATTGCATAAGTATTTATTCCTTGATCTAATCAAAGAATCTTAATACTTTGTCAATTTGTTTTAATTCTGAATTCTTTGAACCTTTCAAATAATTCACACTTGTATTTCAACAAATACATAGATTCAACTCTTTGAATGATCATCTCCTTTTCTTATACTAGTTTGTTCAATTTATAAAATAATTTTTCACGTAAGTCAAGTATACAAAATCCATTAAGTAATCTTTCAGTTCTATACGAAACATTATTATTATAAATAGAACAATAATTGTTCTTAATTATAATACCAAAAATTTTATTGTCCAACAATAAAATGGAAATAATGTTTCTAACAAGAATTGGAATACAATAACAACTTATCGACTTAATAGATTTGCTCAGTAAAGTGCTAAACTATAAGTTTTATAGCTAATGCAAAGCAACCTTTGCTTCATTTGCCAAATATAGGATTACTTATCTTTGTTTAACTTTCTACTTACATTTGATCCCTTCATAAATCTATATTTATGATAACCAAAGCTCGGTATCCAATACCCAAGTAGAACCTTGACTTAAAGAAAAATTATTTTAAATCATGAACAAATTTGTATTTGTAACCAAAACTTCATTAAGCTTCTTTGGTTAGCCCTCGCAAGGTGCTTCTCGCAGATTTCTTTCCAAGTGTCCATGCTTATTGCGCAATTGGGAAGCAAACTCCTTTGTTATCCGTATCGGTTTTGTTCTTATTATCCTTTGTTTTTGCCTTTCTATATACCTTCTTTGAATCGTTCTTCTTTTAGGAAGATCCTTTGGCCCCTACCAAGAAGACATGGTCTTTCTTGGTTGGAAAGTGACTCTCATCATTTTCAACATGTTAAGCAAATCAACTAAGTCGATATCTAGCTTGTTTATATGAAAAATTCACAACAATTGTGAAAGGAGTCCGGGAGTGAGTGCAAGATCAAATCTTGGCTCAACTCTCCATCCATGACTAAACCAGTTGTCCTAATTGATCAATCAAATTTATTATGTTAAGAACTTTTTGTTTGTATTATAGTGCCATTGTCCATTCTAGATCAGAAGAGCTACTTAGATATCTGATATCTATCAGTCCTACTTTCCTCACCATCAACTACTTGATGTGCAAGAATATAGTAGGAGCATCCATAGTTTCATGCTGACGCTCAAGCTCGTTACTCATGGATGCGAGCATGATGCATTGAGCCAACTGTGCATCATCTTGCCACTTTCTAAAAGTAGCAATCTCTTCCTCAGAGGCATTGTCTGCAACCATTGCAGGGATAGGCGTATAAAGGACATAAGATAGCTTTTCAGCTATGAGAACTATTCTCAAATTCCTTAACCAATCCGTTTAATACGATTTGGTTAAATAACATCTAATATGTTTCGCAGTGATAGTAATTTAGACATTGTAAAATTTTGTAAATGAATTTGTAATTAACAACATTTTAACATACATTCTTTTATTAATTAACAAAATAATTTAGGTCTTATTTTAAATTGGTATTTCCCACTATTTTCTTCAAACTATATTACCCTCACTTATATAGTTCGGAAAAATCTAATTAAAGATTTGCTAGTGAGAATAAGGATCCCATTTCAAATGTATATAGCCTTGTGGTGACACAACAAACTATATATAAATAAATAGGTAGACAACTTTTGTCAATTACATCAACTATGCAACTCCTTTTCTTTTGCCTCTTAGATTATTTTGATCAAGTGGTGGCACATCCGAATCAAAATTATCCAAGTTAAGTCCCACCTAGCACTCCATATATTCAAAAAGAAAATATCATCCTTGTGGTGACCACAACAAAACAATATTGTTCAATTTTCTTTATAAGCATCAAATGTGATAAATTAACATCTTAAATACTTAATACTTGCCTTGTGGTGACACAACAAACTCATATTAAATATTTAATACTCTATTAATTTTATCATGCTAGAAGGCGACGTTCGATATTCCAAATATTTTTGAACGCTTAGGACTTAATAAATTTTTTTTTGAGGGATTTATTATTAAATGTCTCATCTTGTTTAGCGCGCATGCACATATATATATATATATAAAATACGCGTCATATTAATAAACATGCGAAGCATGTTTGCATAATATATAATATATATAGTATAAGCACGCATATATAGAATACTATATTCTACCTGGATTGATTATGGACTTTATTCTAGTTTGGTTCACTACAGCCACCAAGTGAACCAAAAGGTCAAACCCTAGGGGTGCAAGAATTAATATTTAAATATAACTATTACATTTAAACCCTGCTCCATTACAAACGGGTCTTCAAGCTCCTTGCTCCTTGATCTCCAATTTTCAAAATTTATTCTAACTATTCCTATTACAAAAGTAATTAAAATAAATAGAAACCTTGATCGCTAAATCAAGGGAAATACATAGGAGGGAGATAGAATTTACATTAAGAAAAATTAGAGAAGACGAGGTACACAGACCCCATTTAATAAAACCAATACATTCATGCATCCAACTAAAATAAAATCCAATCATATTGGTCAATAGTCCATAATCAATCTCATTTATTATCATACACATCACCATATGCATCAATAAATAACATTCATCTCATGAATAATAAACATTCAATATATATATTGATATCATTTAATGGGTAAAATTTAGTTAGTATAAAATTTAATTTTGAATCAAAATAAACTCCTTCATTTTAATCCAAATTTAAATCAAAATAAAACTATTTTATTTTAATTTATCCAATTTTAAATAAAATAAACTATTTTATTTTAATCAAAATTTTTAATCAAAATAAACTCTTTTATTTTAATTAATTATGGAATCCAATTCCATGTAAAAAAAAATTATTAAAGGAAACACTTAATTCTTTTCCTATTCACAAATAAACTCCTTTATTTTGAATAATATGAAATCTTATTTCATATTTAAATAAACTCCTTTATTTAAGGAAACTTGGATTCTCTTTCCTATTCACAAATAAACTCTTTTATTTTGAATAATATGAAATCTTATTTCATATCTAAATAAACTCCGTTATTTAAGGAAACATAGAATCTAATTTCAACTCTAATTAGTTATATGGAATCCAATTCCAACTCTAATTAGTTAGCATGAAATTCAATTTTAAAATTAAAATAAAACCTTTTTATTTTAAGATTAAAATAAACTTTTTTTTAAGATTAAAATAAACTTTTATTTTAATAATAAAATAATTAAAAATATTATATATATATATATATATATATAATATCCGTACCTTCCTTTTATAAAAAAAAGAAATTTTAGTGCAACATATTAAAAGGACCAGTCACGTGGCACATGGGATCAAGCTTCCCTTTGATTCTTTTGAAAAACAAGTTGCAGGATTCATGTCACGTCACTATTAAAATATATATCTTATATATATATTACCTCACTTGTATGCCATGTTAACGGAATTAATTTAGCAGTACAGAAAAAAAAACTTAGCGAGGATTACCGAATCCATGTAGTTTTGCAAATTAATAACGTTTTTTTTTTAATAAATTTTATATAACAAATTATGCCCAATTAAATTGTACTAAATAAATATCAATATACATATCAAATTAAAAGAATTAATAATTCGCATAAAGGTTTGGCTCTGATGCCACTGTTAGGTTTGTAATATTCATGAACGCAATCAAATTGCATAAAAAGTGCGGAATCGTGTAAAAATCAGAGTTTAAAATTTTTACAAACCATATACCCAGATCACCCTTTATGCACAATTATTAATTAAACGAAAAAGAAAGAACAAGTATCATACCTTGAAGATCCGAGCTTCCTCGTACAAGTTCACCTCAATCCTTTTAGATTCAACTTGAATCCACGGTTTGGTTCCTTCCTTTCGATCAACGTTAGCCACCCAAGTGTTTGGCCTCAGAGGTGATCCACCAAGGAAGAAGAAGAATTCAAGAAGATGGGTGGTTGGCTAAACCCTAGTTTTTCTATCTCTATATAGAAAAAGAGCGTACTCTCCAAACCATTAGAATTATTACGTAGTCTTGATATCCGATATAAGACTCCTCTTATAAAGATATCAAGTAACCCTATTAAAATAAGGTATTATTTAATTAAACCCTTTTTAATTAAAGGGCTCCCTAATCTTATTAGGGATAATTAATTAAACTCCTTTAACTAATTTTTCTTCCTAATCCAATTAGGAATAAATGAGAGTACTTATATTAAATTAATTCCTAAACTCTTTAGAAATTAAAATAATAATAATAATTGTAATAATATTAATAAGACTCCTCTTATTAATTTATATTTAATATTTCTAAAATATTAAATAATAATATTAAGCTATTTAATTTATTCTATCACCATAGATTAAATTAAATATACATAACATATTATTACGATTATGCCATTAACTTCTTAAATAATTATTCTTCCTTTTATGATGTGACCCTTTAGGTTCTCCATATTAAACCTATTGCCAGAATAAATCAATTAGAACAATTTAATCTTATTTAAATAAATAAATTAAACAATTAATTTATTTAAATAAATAATATTTATTCTACAATAGGATAAGCCTCCCTAGCGATCAACGACTTTCCAAATAATATAGATTTCAACATTAATCATAAAAGAACCTTTGAGTAAATAGTTACCAGTACAAATCAATCCTTCCACCATACAACGTCCCAATTAAATATAAAGACATGGAATTATCGCCAAGTCTTATTTTATTTAATTATATGTATTTCGATCCTTAAATACACAACACCAAATAATGCAAATTAGAAACTCCTTTCTAATTTCATTCTCATTCTTGGCCAAGGACTACTTTGGGTTGCCATTTATCGAATCACATAGACATTTCCTTCTTTATTAGAAGTGGTAGATTCTTTATCGATCATATATTATTTCCATGTACAACTTGTTATACCCAAGCATACCTTTGATATACCCTAAGGGTCTTAAGGAATAAGTCAAAGTATAACTCATCATACACAAGATACTATGATGATCTCAAGTCCAAGGATCACTTGTACTACTATCACTACAGAATTCCTATCGACAGCAAGTAAAACTCCATTAGGTATTCCTTAGCTTAAGCCACGTTCAAATGAACTTATTCTCTAATAAGCACTGCATACTTGCTTTAGTGTCTCACACAAATGATCATGAGATCAATGATCCTCATCCAATGAGCAAGCAACGTATGTACCAATCTATCCCGGATTCACTAATCCCCATTTTGTAATCCAATTATTGGGAACTATTTTAGTTTTAAGCTTTCTAAGAATTTAGATCTCATTAGAATGATCATCATCATTATTCTAAAAGCATTGCTTAAAACTATGGGTTTATCACATATTATAAAAACAAAGATCATGTAGATAATTAAAAGCCTTTAATAAATTAATACTTTTTATTAATAAATGAATAAGATTGTTATTATAAAGTATATGCTTTATCATCAAACATGATTGGCTTGTGCATACTACTTTCGGTTTGTCTTAGGGAGGAGGATATGCGCGCTACCGCTAAGCCCTCGTGCAAAGTAAGACATGGTCGCATTCTCAGAGAAAAAAGGGTAATACACGACTTGAACATATATGAATAATTATGCAAAACACATATGTCAGTGTGTGAATTACTAAGTTTGACCCTACATTCTATCTTTAACATAGGTCATTATCCATTCTCATTAAATCAATACTTTAAAGTATTCTATTCATAATTTTCTTACGTTTGATTACTAAACACATACTGCATGATCCATAGGTCTCAACAACATATGTTTGCATTAGATTAGTCATGTAGTTCATGTCATGAAATTTTACACATTCTAGACTTGTCATATTCCTTTTTACCATGCACATGTCTAGTTAGGTATTCATGTTAATTACATCCATAGACATACACACTTACTTATGATGGTCAATTTTTTAATACTCATGATGCATCTATTATAAAAAACTAGTTTCTCATTCTTAAGATTTTCTTTGAGAATCTCATGTTAATCCACCAAGCATGCAAAGCCACTTTACTTTCTATACTTCATGCTCCCTTATATATATATTAAACCATATAAGCATGCTCGCAATTTCTATATAGTTTATCAAGATTGTATTTACAACTTAAGTGTCCCTTAGTAAAACTTATTCAAGTATGCAAGATAAGTCCACATATTCTATAGAATGCTTTCATAATTCCATAATAGATCACATGAGCATGTTTATGATGTTTAAAACTAAGTTTATGCATAGTTTATGTACACATAGCTAATTTAGTCTTTTACTTGCATTCTCCTTTTAATTTAGTAACTATCTATCCGAAATCCAGAGTATCAATAACAACATGAACAGTCCATGCTATTAATACCCTCACTCAGATAAATAGTTCCCAAGGATCTCAACTAGATTCGAAGAAGTCTAATTTTACATCTATATATGTAAGAAAACATGGTTGCAAAAATAAAAGATGTTATATATATATATATCATAATATTAAGATTCGATTACATGATTCTCATAACAAGTTCTTATTACAAGGTATTCAAACAGACAAGAATATAATCTAATCTATGTAGGGACGCTTCCATTTATCTACTCCAGATGTTCCAAGATTACCATCTAAAACTGCAAAGGAAATAATTTGCAAAGGTGAGCTATGACATGCTCAGCAAGTTTTGTATTTATAACAATATAGGATTTGAAAAAATATAACAATTCAAATTTCGACTGGTAGTTGTTACCATTTATGGATTTCTATTTATTTCAACCATTTATGGAATTTTTCTTTATTTCTGTCAGTCACACAGACATAGAAATTTTGTTCAGATGTGAGATAGGGGATTAGCCTATTCAACATCTTAGGAGTATGCATATCATCCTACTAGTGCTCAAAATACACCAAAATTAATGTCACTATATGAATTGAGCAAATCTCAATCCCTTACAGGATACCTAACTTCAGTATAGGATGTCTTACCAAAAATATTTGGTTTGACTCAACAGTTTATGCTCAATAAACATTATCATATGAATAAACAATTTATTTCTTAGTTATGCTGGAGCTATAATTATAACTTTACAATAAGAAGGTAATTCAATTGTAGGTGTAGTATATTATATCAACAGCATATCAAGATAAAAATCTTGTCAAATGAATAAACAGGGTTTAAGAAATTTGCTTTATAAGAGATTTAAGGATAGAGAACTTGCCTGAGCGTAGATCAGTTAAGTTATGCTATTCAATCGTTAATAAATACCTACGATGTTCATATATATAAATCTAACACGTTAGTATTGATAACAATACTCAATTATAACATTTATATAATATCAAGGTTAGATTTAATAGGTTTTTGTTGTTAAATATCTTTAATAAATGGACTAAATTTTATTTATAAAATTTAATTATCCTTTATAATACCTTTTATAAATTTCAAAGTATTTAAAACATTTATTTATCTTTAAAAATGATTTTTAAATCATTTATTTCTATTTATAAGAAATTAATATTTACTTAAAATTTTATAAAAACATTAATTATTATTTTAAATAATTTATATTCATTTATTATAATTTTAGATCATTAATAATATTTTTCCATAATTATTTAGTATTTATAAATAATTATTCTAATTTCTTTATTAATAAGTTAATTATTAATAATGTCTAAATATAATAAAATAATTATTCAATTTATGTAAAAATATTATAATTTATTTATAATAAATTAATATAATTTTTAAAACTATTTTTATATTTATTTATTAATTATTTCTAATTTTTATAATTTATTTTTAGGAAAATAATTTCTGTTTGTCGCTAAAGCCCTTCAGTGACAGAAAGTGTCGCTGTAGGTATTCTTGAGTTTCTGGGCAGCAGTTTGGTCATGGTCGAGTGACTAGTTTGACCACTAATTAAAATGCTACTGATGATGATTTTTGGTTTGTTCAAGAGTTGATGTTGTAGTACTAATACAGTAGTATAACATGAAACAAATTTTAGGCTTTAACCTACATATAACAAGAAGTTATAGAGGCTCAAAGTCACTGTCAGAGGTGTTCTTGACTTTCTGGATAACCTAGAACAGTAGTCATGGCCGGTCAATGGTTTTGGGCTTAAATATCTTCGATTCTGTGTATTAGATGTGTGTTGTATTTGTTGAAATATGTAGTATATATGATAGGGTACATATATATAACATTAACATGAACAAAGCATAAATCTAAGGTCTCTAATTATGCTGGTCAAAGTACAGCCAAACGTTATTCATCGTGTTCTTCAGTTTTCTAGAAAACCCAAAAAACTTGGTCAAGCTCGGTCAATGGATTTTGACCATTAATTCAAGTAAACCTATACGTTGTTTGTTCAATTAAAAATCATAGATATGTAGGACATATAACAAGGTATTGATCTATAACAAAAACTTACAAAAATAACAAACAGAAGACGATTAAACAGGTTTGTCAAAGTAGCCGGTTCGACTGTTCTTGAGTTTTCTGGGGGTAACCCAGAAAACTGCAATCCGTGAATGGTCAACCCACTTTGATTGCTTATAACTTGAAATATATGGTTCAAATGAACCTATTTTCTTTTCCAGATTAAAGACCTACAATCAGGCTACAAATAACAAACAATTAACAGACCAAAATATAAACACATATGAATCTATAGGCCTTGACATTCGATTGTCAGACATAGTTTTCAAAATTTCCAGATTTCTTAAAACACTTAATTAAGGCATCTAGATGTTATGAAAACGTGTTCTACCAATCTAACATATTAATACATAATTCTAACCATCTAAACAACAAATCTAACATAGGATCAAAGAGCTAATTATGAACTAGGTTTTGTACCTTTTCTTGAACAATTTTTGATTCTAGCTTCTGATAATGTTGTTGCTATCACCTAGGCTTGATTTGGTAAGTTTATAAGTGTATCTAGGCTTAGGAATTTCATGAGTTTGCCCAGCCCTAAGGTTCCTATTTATAGAATTCTTCAACTTGGCTTTTTGGTCATTTTTGAGCAACTTGCCTCTACAAAGATCTCGATTCGATGACTATGTCATGCTTGGGAGTTACAAGCATGTCATGCATGTGTACTCAGAACTTGCAATGGTGACTCCTAACCTACTTGTGAGCTAGTTAGGTTTGTTTAGTAGCTTAATTAGGCTTTAATCTTCACTAATCTTGATTAGGGTTTTGTTTCTAATGATTAGGAATGTTAAGTAATGTTAATTAGTACCTAATTGAAGATTACTAACCATGATTAGGTGTTAACATAAGATAATTAGAGTTAGTTTAGCTAATTAGGGTTAAGTTTATAAATTAGGGTTAGGGTTTTGCTAATTAGGGTTAGGGTTTGTTAATCTAGGGTTGTTAACCTAAATTTCTCACTAATCCTAACAAGCACAATAAAGTGTTTTGTCAGTGTAAGCATGACAAAGCAACTTATCAAAATAATTTTACTGAAAAGTCCGAATATGGAAAAAAAAACTAAGCACGAGGTGTCAAGCACGACGTTTTTCGGACAAAAATTTATTTGGTCAAATTTGTCAAACCAAGTATATATTAACACAACACATTCAGAAAGAAGAAATTTTATTTATATAACGGGATTTTACACATTCATGTCTTATCAGGGTTTTGGGTTTTTACACCCTCACTACTCTGATTATACTTCCCTCAATGCTCAGTGGCTATCACTCTCAATTCACACTTAGCAGGCAAATTTCAAGCAACAAAGAAATAAAGAGTTTGGCTGCCATTTATGGGGAAATGGTTACCCAGTTCATGGCTTGTTCCATGGTTTGATTCAAAGGAAAATGGAAGGAAACAATGGACAATGAAGAGTTGGCCAACTACCAATTTGTAGCCATCATCACCATAGATTATAGCTTAATCAGCTTCCTCTAGCCTTTTTGTTTTTGCTGAGTTTCGCACAATATTAGAGGGATAGACCATTGGCCTAATACGCGGCTAATAACGAAGACTTTTAATTTTGGACAAGGCTTAAATCTCAGCAACTGTATTTTATAATGCTTATTTTGTTCTTTTATACTCCCAAAATGTAATTTTAATGTTCAATTGTTACTACAAAATTGAAAGTTAGGAATTATTTATGCATCCACATCATATAATCATTGTACATTAGTTCGGTCTAATTAATATTTATAGCATGTATGGACTCAATTTAATTGGTCACTAATAATTCAATATCCCCTTAAAACTTTATTTTTCCAATTAGACTCACTTACTAGAATAATTTGTAATTCTTTGATAGAGTACATCTTTTAATGTTTGCACACATAATTATTGTCACATAAGCAATTATTCATGTTACTTATAATTCTTTTTACTCTACTATATAGTTTCTATACATAAATAGTTACACTAAAGTGTCACACTACACTTTCTTTTTAATGTAGGAACCATATGCTAACACATATTTTACACACATCAACTAAATGATAAAATTCTAATTATATAATTTACTTTATTCACAATAACAATTAATTAATAATATAATATTAATTAATCCTTCACTTCTTAATTAAATTAATTCCTTAAATCTCCATGCTCATGCCACACAAGGCATTTTCACAATTCTCATCCTCATTTCCACATTTTCTCAATTCTTATAAATTTAATTTAAATTAGTTGAATTATTCATTTCACAACACATCCATATTTATATTCAAATAAATATTCATTCTCTTATTTTATCAAAATATTATTTATTCATGAAATTCTCGGTTCTTACAAGCTGCCTGTTTTCTTCCATTGATGAGGGGAGACCAGGTAGTTCTTTCTATGTGATTTGGCTTGAAAGGTTGAAAAGTTAAAAAGTAGAATGAGTGATCACAGAACCATTAAAAGGGTTTTGTGATTTTTTTTAGGGGTTGGACCGCACCATAGATGGTTGCCTACGTACTCCCATTGATGAGGGGAGATCAGTTCTACGTAGTTCAAACTTTGGTGAGCAGGGGTTTGAAATGTTAAAGAGTTGAAAGGGGTTTGAAAAAAAAAATTGTTGGGGTTATATCACGCCATAAATAGCTGCCTACATACTACCATTGATGAGGGGAGATAAGGTCTATGTATTTCAAACTAGCATGAAGTGGTTTAATTGTTATATTTGGTGATCACAGATCCATTGAAAGGGTTCTGTGGGTTTTGTTAAGGGTTAGACTGCACTATAGTTGGCGGCCTACGTACTCCCATGTATGGAGGATATCAGGTCTTTTGTAGTTCATGGTACAGTGTATGAAAGGGTTCGAAGGTTGTATCTAGTGATTACTGATCCGTAAAAAGGGTTCAGTGGGTTTTGGTAAGGGTTGGACCGCACCATAGTTGGCGGCCTACGTATTCCCATAAGTGGGGGAGATCATTAGGTCTTTTGTAGTTTATGGCGGGTGCAGTTTGAAAACCTGAATTGACTTAATTGATGATGACTGATTCTCTAGAACCAGGATGTTGGCTTGCAGGTAACTTCAAACATAATACCTTTTCACGGTGTTTGAGTTGATAAGCTAGGGAAATTCTTTGTCGTCCATTTCTTGCAATCTGAGGGCTCCTCCCGTCAATACCTTCTTGATAATGAAAGAGCCTTCCCAGTTCGGGGCAAACTTTCCTTCTTGACAATGAAAGGGCCTTCCCACTTAGTGAAGTACTCAATCAAGGTGAAGATAAACTGATTACCATTACTAGCTTTGGGCTCAACTGGCCCGATCACGTCCATTCCCCATACTGAAAAGAGCCACGGTGAGCTCATATTATGGAATTCACTTGGAGGAGCATGGATGGCATTTCAATGAATTTGGCATTGATAGTATCTCGATACATGATCATTACAGTCAGCTTTGAGAGAGATCCAATAATGCCCTATTCTTAATATCTTATTAACAAATAAAGGACCGCTCATGTGTGGGCCACATACTCCACCATGGATTTTATCCATGAGTCATTGGGCTTGGTCTTTGTCTAGGCATCTTAGAAGGCCTATTCACACATCCCTTTTATAGAGTGTGTCTCCGCCTAAATAGAATTTTATGGCCATTCTATGGATCCGTTTTCTTTTAGCTTGACTTACCCCGCTGGGCGTAGATCCATCTCGCAGATAATATTAGATGGAATGGTACCAAGGGTGTTAGATGGGAGATAGTTCATCTGCTACTTCTCTGATATAATTTCCATAGGCTAGTACCTTTTGGCTTGCAATTTTGATATTTGAGATGCATCCCCTTTTAGATATGTGGATCAAGAAGGCCAGGGTTGCTAGTGCATCCACAAAATCATTCCTATTTTGAGGAATATGGATGAAGGATATTTCTTCAAACTCTGTAGACATCTTGATAACTTTCCGATGGTAAGGTATCAAATGCAAATCTTTGGTGTGATATATCCCAGTGGTTTGTTTGATGACCAGCTCAGAATCCCCAAAGATAGTTAATTGTTTGACACCCATGGATTGGGTTGGGCTAGTTTCAACCCCATTATTCAGCTTTCGTACTTAGCTGTGTTATTGGTGCTGACAAACTACAACTTGATAGCAACGGGATACTGTTCTCCCAAAGTAGATACCAGCACTGCCCCTGCTCCGGCACCTTCCTTGTTTACAACTCCATCAAAGTATAATTTCCACAATCAGGCTGTATTCTCCTGATGGCTTTGTTGAATTGTTATTACCCCTTCATCAGTAAAATACGTTTCCATGGGTTTGAAATCCTCTAATGGTGATGCGGCCAGTTAATCCGCAATTCCTTAACCTGTGATAGACTTTTGGGTCACAATAGCTAAGAGTTTTAACATGAATATTGTCTTCTAAACAATATCCAAACTCAAATCCAATCCTTATTACATTTATTATCACACTAAATAGTGATGACTACTAAAATAACCATCTTGGACCATCACTCCGTTCTCCGACTAGTCTCAGTTACGTTCTCATTTCTTGAAGAGAACAGTGAAAGAAAAGGGTGAGCTCACACTACTACAAAACAGTAAATAGATAACGCGTAAAAAACGTTGTGGTTTGTATCCCAGAAAAGTTGTGGTTAAGGGTGTCATCTATTTGACACCCTTTATACAATGTTTTTAAAACGTTGTGGTTTTTCACATTTACAACGTTTTTTTCTTAAAAAATGTTGTATATTTATTTTCCAGAAATCATTGGATGCTTGAAAACGTTGTAGATGATATGATTCCACATCGTTTTCTAGCTTAAAATGTTGTAATTTGATACATCAGACAACGTTTATACACATTTATACAACGTTTAGAAGGTGTCATCTATTTGACACCCTTTATACAATGTTTTTAAAATGTTGTAGTTTGACTTAAAAATGTTGTAATACATGCATATAACAACTGTTTTTGGATCTTTACCTTAGCAAGCAACAACATACAATGTTTAAACACATTTATACAACGTTTAGAATGTGTCACCTATTTAAAGTCAAAATGTATCAAACATTCAAAATATACCAATTACAAAGAATATTAATACCATACAATACGTTTACATCCCAATAATACCAAACTATCCCTACATCTCAAATTCACTTTTCAATATAATTACTACTATATTGAATTGTGAATTTAACTACATCCACAAAATATACCAAACTATCCATAAAATTAAAGTACTACCTAATTAAACTATCCATAAAATATGCCTTGTATTATGCTTGCGCCTACAAAGAAGAACAGGAGAGATTAAGAACATTATACTGGACAAAATAGAAAAGTTAGTAATTTAATGAATTGTCATTAAATACAAACATGTATCTATTTGAACTTGATTTAGACTTATTTAACAAATCCCTCATGTCAGAAAAATTAGTAAATTGGGATTCAAATGCTATTATAGAGAAATTAAAATAAGATAACTTTCTCTCTTTAGCAAGAGATTACCAAGAGACATAAATTACAAATTCTTCAGCTCCTATACTCTAACCATGTCAATTTCTGCAATGTTCTCTTTGGGTGCCATAAAAGTTGCATGAAGCCACCTCTTACTGTGCTCCTAGAAGTCCTTTGTAAATTTACAAATTTCAGAATTATTAAGGCACGTTACTTGCCAAAACAGAATTTCTTGGACAGAGGCAGAAGTTGGGACACCATCAGGCCACATCGGTATGACAATATAAACTGCAAATCTTATAGTACTGGGCAGATCTTACATAAGAAAAAGAATCAGTATTGCCAATGTCAAATTACATAACAAAAGTTTTGCTTCAGCAATGAGTGGATACTAATGAACCTGCACATGCCAGTTTTCAGGATCATTTTCCTGAGAAACCCACAATAAGGGATGATCATTTGGAACTAAATCAGAAGGACTGAGTATCCATGAAATGCGCTCTATCTTTATCCACGTATCATCATGCCAACGAGATATATTCATGCTTGTATACATATTAGGTGTGCAACTATCACTTAGAGTAGTTGTATATATGGTATATCAGCACCCAATACAAGCTATGAATGGCATAAACAATTATGTTTTTCAGCCAGCATTGCGTAACAACCCAGGCTGTTATGACAGTCTTAAGAAATCATATCAAACATCTATAAAAGTAAACTTGTACATCCTAATTAACAAAACTAAACTCGATTTGTTTGAAAAAGATTCTAAAAAATCAGTATATAAAATGGGCATAAGTTTGAGCTTAACTCAGAGAGATATAGTTGCCCAGAAACAAGCACTCGTATAATAATATGAAAATACACAACATAGCAGATAAATCATGGTTCTTAAAGAGGAAAAGATAAGAGAATAGACTAAAGAATGAGACTGATTGTTTTACAGAAAACATACAAAAATACATATTATGGGCGTAGAACTTTATATATTTAGAAAGCTGTTGTTTGTTTATTGGAGAACGGAGATATTTGATTGATCATCCACTTCAGATGCAAAGCAAAGAGCACAATAACTTTTCAGCTAACCCAGTTGGAAAAGGGCTTCATTTGGGTCTTTCAATTTTTATTTCTGTTCAAAGTTCGGAGACACTGTGTCAAGTTAAAGTTCCATTATCTATATGCTCATAAATTTAGTTTTTTCTCTCTTTTTCTTTACACTTCTCTACCTATGGATTGTAAATTTCCATCAATCCAATTTATAAAATTAATTTAATTTTTTAAAATCACAAATATTTAAATTAAAATATAAATTTATTTTACTTTTAGTTAATACTAATTCAATTTTTTAAGTTTAATTAATACAAGCATGAATATATTATAAAGAGGAATATATGGAACTAACCTGACATTCAGTCTCATCAGGTCTATTATTGCATGTTTGGAGACAAGCAACATTGGCTGCACATGATAGGTTTGTAATGCACTTTGCAAGTTCCAGCCTGACAAAGATCAAAAGCTTCCATTACCACACATGATGACTCATGGCCATATCTTGTACTGAAAATAATAGTGTTCTGGCTAGAGACAATGTGCTAGAAGTTAGCTAGTGAAGGAGATCCTTTTAATGATGAAAAATTATGAATGACTGAACCTCTTATATATTAAACATATTTGAGTTGATCATTTTAACATTAATTGACTACATCGGTACATCACTTTCAGTTAGTAAACTGTGTGACACCCCCAAATCTGGGTACTTCTTTCCCACAAGACTTGGTGTTCACTTCCCATTCATTCATAAAATTAAACCATAAATCCTCCCATTAAAAGGGTTACATCATAAATCAAAAAAAATCTCTCAGGTTATTTAACCTTTACATCAATCAAATGTGAAAATAAAATAATTACATAACATTATTAAATATGAAGTCTATCATCATAACAATAAGTAAATTACAAGTCTTTACCACTTGTTCATTTTCCCTTTTCCCTTGCTAGTGGTAGGTTCATCAACATTTTCAACTTTAGCTGCAATAATTATATTTATACAAGAGTGAGCCAAAACAAATGCTCACTAGATATAGCAATGAACAACAAGAGAATAGTAATTGCCAATGAATACGCTCATCAGAACTGAATAATACTCTATCAATGATAACCAAATTCTAAGATCAAAATATGAAATATATCTGAGGGTCATAAGACCACGAACTATGTCCACGGTTACAAGTAGTCTTTCAACTTCAACCTAAATGCTTATATCGTAGGGACTTCAACGCACTTAGGGGATCAAACCATTCGTACCATGTATTGTGCACAAACATCTAAACGCATCGCGCACTTATATATAATAGGTTTGTTTTCCGCTTTTAGAGTACAAGTCCGTACCAAAGAAATTTTGGTTTGGATACACTTCAAGGGTAATTTAGAGTTTCATGATCATCAACTAAATGATTAGTTGAATCAACAATGTTTGATAACACTACGGTTGATCACTAACAACATTGTATGAAAAAATTAGTAATTATAGGTGAACTAACTATTTATTAAACCCATGCTTGAAAATAACTAAAATATAAGTATTGAATAAAATATTAAACCTTTGCTTGAACAATAATAAGCTAGGGCTATGATCTTGTCAAATTAGAAATTAAAGTACTAAACATGCATTTAACTGATAACAAGCTGGAACTAAAGCTTGCTCATCATAATAACAACTTGTGCAAATTAAATGAGATATGAAAGCTCAATATTGGAGATTAGAGTTAAAGAAATTGCATTCAATATAAGAGATTGAAACTAAAGAAACTTGTTTAACTATAAACAAGTTAGAATAACTCAACAATGATTAGAATTCAAAACTTGCTTGAATAAAGTTAGGGTTAAATCTTGCTCAAATAAAATTCAGGAACAAAGAACTTGCTCAATAAAAGTTTAGGGTAGGAAACTTGCCTCATGCGTAAGCTATAAATTTACAACTCACGTTCACCTACACATAGTATTAGAATCACAATATCTATTAGATATACTAACATCCACTTATCAAAATAACACTCACTTCTAGTTAAACTTGTTATTTTAGTACAAGTTTTACTTTACCATGGATCTGAACTCCGAATTATATAATAGTACAAGACATGGAGATTGCATAACAACACTAATTCCCATGATATCACATACGAACTTTCACAACATATTAATTTATAATCTTTTAGTTTCAACATTATGATTATTATATGTTATAACATCTTATAGCATGCATTAAGTCCTTTTATAATCATTAAAACATGTTAAGTTAACATTTTCCAGACTATGTTGTTAACGTTCTTTCATCGAGTCTCGATTCACTATTGGTGGCCATCGCCACCATGGTTACCTTTTAGAATCGCACAACACCGCTTAAAAGCAATGCGCCTTACGCCTGTAAGAATAAATACCACACGCTAAGCACCAAAGACCAATTTTGCAGAACACGAGTTTCGACTCTGTTCTAAGCCAACTATCACGAATTTCATCCACAAATCAGTAAATTAAGCATACTCAATTGGCATAGCACTTATACAAACATGATTCCTCACATATATACTAACTTAGAACAATTAAACAACAACTACAACTAATTTAAATCCTTTAAATTCCATATTTTATAAAAACACGATTTTTGACATCCTTTACAAAAATCATCACTGTGATCACAATTCTTGTCCAAATTAACTTATTCAAACTACGTTCTCTTCGTTTCGTAATGAACTAACATATTCAAGGCTCAATTTACAGATTGGTTTACAAATTAACCACCAAATTTGGTACTTTCACAAGCCATATATATAAACATGCACTGTAAATAATTTTCTCTCTTTTTAACCATAATTAGCATAACAATTCATGTCTGAACACTAGTTCTAATCATCATAAACACATACAATCACAAGTAACCAGTTATATAAAAACAATTTTAAATTTTAAATTCACGGAACGTAGAAATTATGCATGAAACAAATATATGTATATATATATATATATATATAATATTAAGGTTAGGTAAAAATACCTTCAATTGCTCGAACAATCCTTGCCAAACACAGGAATTTGTTTAAAAATCTCAAGAATTCTCTCTCAACTCTCTCTCAAACTCTCTTTCAATTCTTTGTAATTTTCTTCTTTTCTCTTCTTAGGCCAATTCAATTTTACGTAAAACACACTACGACTAACGCACAAAATCAAACATCTATAACCGACGTTGTAATAAAAACAATAATAAGTTTTCAGTTATAAAATTTAATATATATTATTTATATTTTATTTTTTTAATTTATATTATAATTTAAATTCAAAATTTAAAAGCCATAAGGCTATGTTTGGATAAAACTTATTAGGTTTGTAATATTCATGAATGCAATCAAATTGCACAAAGTAAGCAGAAACGTGAAAAATTAGAGTTTTAAAATTTTACAAACCATATACCCGGATCATCCTCTATGCATAATTATTAATTAAATGAAAAATTACGAAGAATAAGAATCATACCCTTGAAGATTCTAGCTTCCTCATGTACAAGTTCACCTCCAATCTTTTTCGCGTTCAACTTGAATCCACCGGGTTTGGTTCCTTCCTTTGATCAATGTTAACCACCCAAGTGTTTGGCCTCTAGAAGTGATCCACCAAGGAAGAAGAAAGATTCAAGAAGATGGGTGGTTGGCGAAACCCTAGTTTTTTTATCTCTATAGAAAAAGAGTGTATTATCCAACAATTGGAATCACGTATATTGATATCTGATGTAAGACTCCTCTTATAAAGATATCAGTTAACCCTTCTAATCTAATTAGAAAATAGTATATTATTTAATTAATTAAATTCCTTTAATTAATTAAGCTCCCTAATCTTATTAGAGATAATTAATTAAACTCTTTTAATTAATTTAATTTCCTAATGTATTAAGAATATATAAGAGCGCTTTTATTAATTAATTCCCAAACTCCTTTAGAATTAAATAATAATAATAGTAATAATAATAATAAGATTCCTCTTATTAATTTATATTTAATATTTCCAAAATATTAAATAATAAATATTAAGCTATTTATTTTATTCTATCACCATAGATTAAATTAAATATACTTAACTTATTATTACGATTATGCCATTAACTTTTTAACTAATTATTCTTCCATTTATGGTGTGACCCTTTAGGTCTCCATATTAAACCTATTGTAAATAAATCAATTAGAAACAATTCTAATCTTATTTAAGTAAATAAATTAAACTATTAATTTATTTAAATAAATAATATTTATTCTACAATATGGATAAGTCTCCCTAACGATTAACGACTTTCTAGATAATATAGATTTCAACATTAATCATAAAAGAATCTTTGAGTAAATATTTACCGTACAATTCAATCCTTCCACTATACAATGTCCCATTTAAATATATGATATGGAATTACTGTCAAGCCTTATTTTATTTAATTATATGTATTTCGATCCTTAAATGCACAACTCCAAATAATGCAAATTAGAAACTTCTTTCTAATTTCATTCTGCCTTGACCAAGGACTACTGGGTTGTCATTTATCGAATCACATAGGACATTTCTCTTCTTTTACTAGAAGTGGTAGATTCTTTATTGATCATACATTATCTCCATGTATAACTTATTATACCCAAGCATACCCTTTGATATACCCTAAGGGTCTTAAGGAATAAGTCAAAGTATAATTCATCATACACAAGATACTATGATGATCTCAAGTCCAAGGATCACTTGTACTACTATCCCTACAGGAATTCCTTTTGACAGGAAAGTAAAACTCCATTGGGTTTTCCTTAGCGAGCCACGTTCAGTGAACTTATTCTCCAATAAGCACCTACATACTTGCTTTAGTATCTCCACATAAATGATCATGAGATCAATAATCCTCATCCAATGAGCAAGCAACGTATGTACCAATCTATCCAGATTCACTAATCCCCAATTTAGTAATCCAACGATTGGGAACTATTTTAGTTTTAAGCTTTCTAAAAATTTAGATCTCATTAGAATGATCATTGTCATTATTCTAAAAGTATTGCTTAAAATTATAGGTTTATCACATATTATAAAGCAACATCATGTAGATAATTAAAAGCCTTTATTAAATTAATACTTTTTATTAATAAATGAATAAGATTGTTACAAAGTATATGCTTTATCATCAAACATGATTGTCTTGTGTGCATACTACTTTCAAAACTAATTAAAATAAAGACTTAATATTTTAAGCCTTGTTTGGGTAAATCCATTTAAAACTAATTCAACTTATTTTAATAATTAATTTAGTTTATAATTTATAATCCCATACTATTTGCAATTGCATATTATTTATTTAGATTTCCATATCCAATTAACACACTAAATAAATTTTTGCTTAATTCAATTATCACAAAATTATAATCTCATTATAATTTTATTTAATAAATTAACATACCATTTTAAATTATTAAATTAAAACAGTAATATAGCATTTCATATTATCTTTCAACTTTTCAACTATTAACTTAAATTAAATTAGAATGTTATCTAATAAATTTAATTCAAAAATATTAGCTAACACCAACCACATCAATAAAATATTTATTTAATTTTAATAAATATTTTAAATTATAAATAATAAAATCTTTGATTGTTACATCATTCCCTCCTTACAAGGATTCTGTCCCCAGAATCACAACTCAAACAACTCATTCGTCACATTCTTCCCTCCTTATAAAGATTATGTCCCCAGAATCGAAGACACAGATTAAACAAATAACTCAGGGTAGTTCTTTATCATTTCATCTTCAAGTTCCTACGTAGTCTCTTTGACATTGTGGTTTCTCCATATCACCTTCACAGAAGGTATCACCTTATTCTTGAGCACCTGTTCTTTCCCATCTACTATCTGGATAGGAACCTTTTCATAAGACAAATCTTTACTGAACTGCAACAGTTCATACTCGATCACATGTTTGTAATCGGGTTTATACGGTCGCAACACCGACACATGAAAAACGTTGTGAACATATTCTAATTCTAGAGGTAAAGCTACCTTGTAAGCCACTTCTCCCACTCTTCGCAGTATCTCAAAACGTCCAATAAACCTTGGGCTTAGCTTTCCTTTCTTGCCAAAACGAATTTTCCCCTTCCAATGAGAAACTTTCAGGAAAACAAAATTTCCTATGTCAAATTTACGATCTTGTTTGTGTTGATCAGCATACCTCTTTTGTCTATCTTGAGCAGCTACAAGTCTTGCTCTTATGAGTTTGATAACTTCAGCGGTCTGTTGTACCAATTCCGGTCCTAACAGTTGACGTTCATCAACTTCATCCCATCATAGTGGAGTTCAGCATTTCCTGCCGTATAATGCCTCGTATGGCGGCATGCCAATGCTTACGTGGTAACTGTTGTATGCAAATTCCACCAACGGTAGATGATCATCCCAGTTTCCTTTAAAATCCATGATACACGATCTAAGCATATCCTCTAACGTCTAGATTGTTCGTTCACTTTGACCATCAGTTTGCAAATGGTATGTCGTACTCGTCTTTAATATTATGACCATGCATTCTTGTAGTTTCTTTCAAAAGTTTGAGGTGAACCTCTGTTTGATACAATTGATATTAGAACTCCATGTCTTGAGACGATCTCCTTAACGTATATTTTTTCCAGCTGATCGAGATTAAATCTAATCTTTATTGGCAAAAAGTGTGCTGATTTCGTTAATCTATCCACTATCACCCATATCGCATCGTATCCTTTTTGAGTCGTTGGAAGACCTACCACAAAATCCATTGTGATACGCTCCCACTTCCATTCTGGTATTTCCAACGGTTAAAGTAATCTGCTTGGCCTCTAATGTTCTGCCTTTACTCTTTGACATGTCAAGCATTTCACAACACATTTGGTAACGTCTCTTTTCATATTTGGCCACCAAAAGTGTTGACACAAATCTTGAAACATTTTTCGTACTTCCCGGATGAATAGAATATCTTGAGTAATGAGCCTCTGTCAAGATTTCTTCTTTAATATCCGGTACTGTTGGAACCCAAATTCATCCCTCAAATCTCAGCACTCCTTTGGTATCAACCTTTTATTTTACCTCACTACCATCGACCATACTTTCCTTTATTTTTCTGCATTCTTCATCGTGTAGTTGAGCATTCTTTACCTTGTCCACCGAAGTTGGACAAGATTTTATCTGGAATAGTCGTTCATCGGATTCCTTTGGAAATTTTATTTCCAGCTCTAATCTTTCCATTGCTGAAATGAGCTCCTTCTGGTTGGTTAACAACATCAACTTCTCATGACCCTTCCTACTCAAGGCATCTGCAACCACATTTGCTTTACCCGAATTGTAAAAGATCTCACAATCATAATCTTTTATTAATTCCATCCATCTCTTTTGATTCATGTCCAGGTCTTTCTGTGTGAAAACTTCAGACTCTTATGGTATGTGTATATCTCACATTTTTCCCCATAGAGATAGTGTCTCCATATCTTCAGAGCAAATACTACTGCCACCAACTCTAAATCATGAGTCGGATACCCTTTTTCGTAGTCTTTTAATTGCCTTGATACATACACAGTAACTTTACCGTTCTGCATAAGAACACAACCTAATCCTTTATGTGAGGTATCACTATACACCACAAAGTGTCCTATATGATTAGGTAATGACAACACAGGTACCACACTGAGCTTCTTCTTCAATTCTTTAAAACTTTCTTCGCACCTTTCCGTCCATACAAATTTTACAGCTTTTCTTGTCAAATTTGTCAACAGAGTGGCAATCTTGGAAAAATCCTGAATAAACCATCGATAATTGTAACGACCCCAAAATACATATTTAAAAATATATAGCACGTATATGTACATACTCACACTCAAAAGATCTTATGATAAGAATTTTAATTATTAAATTCATATTTTAATAACTTATAAAAATTTGGGTTGTGACATCCTTCCCCCCTTATAAGGATTCCGTCCTCGGAATCAACGAAGCCTGTGACGCCCCCAAAATATGTATACATCACCCATTTTGAGTCGTCAATAACATGGTATAGAAACAACTACAACTTTATTAATACAATACATAAACTGTGAGTTTAAATACAAATATTGTCATCTAAACAATATTCACACCCAAATAAGTCCTCATTACAATTATTGATTATTTTACAAAAATGGTGATGATTACTAAAATAACTTCCTAGGACCTGTATTCCATACCCCGACTAGTACTTGCAACATTCTCGCCTCCTGAGAAGAAAAATGGAACAAAAAGGAAAAGGGTGAGCTCAACTAGCCCAATAAAGAATATTATGACTAAGATAATATAGAACAAATTATCGTTAGTCTTCAACGGGGAAAAATCTGATAAAATACAATAGATAACAAGTTTCAGATCAATATTCGCAGCGGAAATAATAATTCGTAGATGAGTTACGTAGAGAATGAAATCTACTATAATCTGTGAATTTAAAAGTCCATCATCATTATTTTATCCCTGTAACATCAAACAATATTCATCTTGAATCAAATATTCATCTTTGCACTACAGGCCAAAGATATTTATCAGTTGGTCATGTTCATCTCAACACCTATTCATCTTTGCACTACGGGCCAATGATATTCATCAGAAAATCATTAATCTTTGCACTACAGGCCAAAGATATTCAGTAAAATCATCATTTAGGACTGAGGATGATGAAAAATATTTTAAAGAAAACGAATCCAGTGAAACAAAAGAACAAATATAAAGGATTCGTACTTTAAACAATCCAGGTTCAAAAATACTTCATAAATAATCATAGTGGAGCAAAATTCAAGAATGATCAAAATATGGATACAATCAAAGCTAGTATCCATAATAGATATTTTGAACAAAAAATAAAAATTTAATTTTTCTGTGAATAGTGTCGTATTCGTGAATAGTACCGTATACGTGAATAGTTACCCCGACACTAAAAGACAAGAATTTCACAAGAAAAATACTATCAATATTTCGGCATAATGATATTGGAAGAAATAATATCATTTTTTTAAAAAAAATAATATCCCTTACCTCGAAAAGACAAGATTCGAATTGGAATACTAGATACATCTGATCTTTCAAGAGAACTTGCACCAGATAAGCAACACTCAAAGTATCAAAATACTCACAAGAATACTCGATAATATAGAGAGAGAAAGAGAGAGAAACTTGATTTCATTGTGATTTTCAATTCTAACCTAAGCACCCTATTTATAGAAAAATGCTTAGAACACCAAAGTAAAAAATTTAATAAATTAATAATTTATTTTTCTTAAATTTCCTACACACACCAATATAGTCTAGACATCAGCCACACCTCAATAACAATTTTTTCTCAATTAATTCATTTAAAACTCCAAAAAAAAATTAATAATTAATTAATCCGGAACTTCAATAATTCATAATAAATAGCCCTTTTATCAGAAAAATTCGAACCTCATGTCATTTCCATAGGAAATTCCATTCTCTACAACTTTGCAAAAGAAAGTTTTTCCAAATTCCAAACAAAAATTGACTGAAATCCACAAACGGGCGATTTTACAGGCTATAATCAAATTTTCAGTCAAGAAATGGGGTCCACAAACATGAAAAACATGTTTTAAATATTTTTAGTAACAAAAATACTCTTACTCTTCATTTATTCATATATCCCATATTCATTGTAAAAATATCATCATTATTATATTATTATAATATAATAATATATTTAAATGAATTATTTTATCAGAAAAAGATAAAATATTAATTTTCAACAATTGTCACATTAAAAATTTTCTCCATATATATCCACATAAAATGAATATTTTCCTTATTATATAAATTAATAATTAATTATTCATAAATAATATTACAGAATCACAATACTGGCAACCAGGCTGTTCTCAGGAAAGAGGGGGCTTTCCAATAAGGATTTCTCCTTACGCAATTAGGTGACCAAACCTCTCCTTACACAGAACTTTCTAGACATTATCAATAATGTTATCTACTAATATTATTCAAATAATAAGAATTATTGATCCGATATTAGAAAATACTGTGTAATGACAATTATTGAAATAACAATAATATAAAATATCAACGTAGCAATTATTAAATTAATAAAATAAAATATTGAACAGTAATTACTGTAACAATTATTGAGTAGTGCCTTCTTACGTAATAATCAATAATTGGTGTAATACTGCAGTATCAGTATTTTAACCACCGGTATTCCAACAAGATAATTCAGAATAACTACGCCATTATTTATAAACAACTTATATTTGTGCTTTTCTTCATCCAATCGCTTTTCGTTATGGGGCCCACACAAGGTCAAATTTGCCGTATTTAATATTCCCCGACGAAGAAGAATATTCCATGACCAAACGAATATTCCCCGACAATAATGAATATTTTATAACCACTTGCTTATTTGAAATATTTGCGCATTTTACCCATAACTAACCACATTAATCAAATCAACCCTTACTATTTCAAAATAATAAATAGAGGAAATTCAATTTCATTTATAATAAGTCGGGGTCTTACAAAACCTCCTTTACTCGGTTTTCACCAAATCCTTTTCAAAATTTATCATCGAATTTCTTCAACACATTACCTTAATATAGGTTTTATTTATTACCACTACCACCATTCTTCATAATAAATTCTTATAATTTTTGTTTCATAAACTTTACTTATACTCAATTATATTTGAGTATTACATATTCTTTGATCCATTCATTATCCTTCTCTAAGGATCATTATTGTATACTAGATTCTCAAACTATTGGGACATTACATTCACCCCTTCTTCTAAGAATTTCTTCCTCAAAATTTTGACTTACTAATATTCGTTCATTCCATTTATCAAAATAGATTTTATGTTAATATCTATTTAGTCATTAGGTTCTACAACCAAATTCTTTCTCTAAGGATCTTTCTAAGATCATCATATTCATCACCTCTTCCTCTTCTAAGAGTTTCACATTTCTCTTCTTTCTAGAATTTCAATTCTTTCTTGAAATTATTATGTTTTCTTAATTTTCTCATCCTTTCCACTTTCACCTTTCAGAATAATAAGAATCTTCCACAACTGCTCAATAATTGGGAAGCAATATGAATAACAGGAATTTAAAGGATTCCAAATCATGCTGAGGGTCATAAGACCTTGAACTACGTCCACGGTTATAAGTACTCTTTCAACTTAAACCTTAACAATCATTAGACTATAGGGACTCCCATACTTAGGGTGTTAAGCCCTTCGTACGATGTATTATGCACTCTGTCCATGGTTATAAGTACTCTTTCAACTTAAACCTTAACAGTCATTAGACTATAGAGACTCCCGTACTTAGGGTGATCATCCCTTCGTACCATATATTGTGCACAAACATCTAAACGCTTCCGCGTAATCCCCTATAAAAGGGTTGTTCATCTTAGCTGTTCAACATCTGAATCCGCACCAAAACAATTTGGTTTGGCATAACTTCTCAATAAACACTTGAATTTTATGATCATCTTTTAATATTCGCCTATCTGAATCAAATAGCAAAGACTTCTACAATAATTTGGACATCAATCGAAATATATATATATATATATATATATATATTCTCATATCTTAAAGAAATCTTAAAAATCTTTTTATGGTGTCATAATTATGACGTTGTCATACTACATCTCACCATAGTGGGCTGACGATCATATGATCACATCCAACACCAGGTTCCATTCCATTGATGACTTCATCGTTTATCATATCACCCGATACATATAGTTAAAATATATTTTGAAAATTAAAAAAAATCATTTTTTTCTAGCCGAAACAAATAACATAGATATGCGAATAATAGCATTGTTTTAAAAATTCTTTGGTTCACTAGTGTGATCCAACATTTTTTAAATCAAAAGTACAACCATCGGCACGAAGTCAATAAATCTCGAAAGTCTAGCATAGCTAGTAGATTTAGAATATCTAATTTTCTCCATCAATTTAAATCTTTATACTAAATATTCTTGTATTTCAACTTACCATCCTCCTATACCCCCAGTATAGTTCATCAAACTTACCGCACATTGGAAGTTGAGGAACTTGCCACAATAATATGAGTTTAAGAACTTATCCTAGTCAGACCATAGGCTTCCATTCGCTGAGGGGTTCAAAATATACCATATTATTATGAGTCACAAACTTACCATATGTATTAGTTTTAAGAACCGCACCTAATCCTAATAATATCTGACTAATCTTAATAGTTTCTAACTATCAAATATACACATGAGAAAAGAATTACCTTTTTGCCACATATACATTGATAGCGCGACACTAACATTCCAATGATTATCAATGTGATAAACTGAGTGCAAGTACAAAACCCTCGCCCATACAAAGGTTTGTACAACTCAGCCATCACATGAGTCCTCAATTGAAATCCCACCTAACTCTATCTTGCTCATAACTTGCTCTTAACTTGCTCAATACGAATTCCTCGTATCACATTATCTATAACTCCTCGTGAGTTTATCTTGTACTATATCATAGTACATTAACTTCATAGCATCAAGCTATAATTATTCAAACATTACAGACCATCTTTCTTTTATAACTAAAACTGATCACATCGTGATCTTATTCTATAATCATCTCCCTTAAAATTCTTTTCGTAACTCGTGATCGTTTTGTTTTACAATCCTCTTTCTTTCTTTTAACATCATTTATGATTTCATTTATGCTTTTAATCTTACAGGCTTTGTCTATTCATCATTATTCGTTATCTTGGCTATTAGAGTTAGGGAACTCCCATATCTTATCTTTATATCTCTTCAAGATTCTTCTTTGAATTTTCTTGTTTATATAACAATTCTTCCTTTAAGAATTTCTAACTTCATTTACATTGCTCAACATTTCATTTAAGTTCCACATTTTCATAATACGTATCCATTTTCTATACTTGGTACACATCGAGTCTCTAATAGTTTCAATATGGTGCGCTGAGTGGTTTCCCACAAACAACCAACAAACTAGGTTCCGAGTTGCTAGTTCGTATATACCTCCACTCTATGAAGGAATCATTTAGCCCAGACACCATACATCAACCATTAAACAGTACAATTATACCATACTTAAATATAACTTTTGATTCTTAACTTCTTTATCATCTTCTCCTTTATTCTCTAAGGTTATAGCCTAGGGTACTCTTACCTAAGGTTTATAACCTATAGCTTTGATACCAATTGTAACGACCCCAAAATTCATATTTCAAAATATATAGCACATATATATACATACACAAACACAAAACATCTCATGATAAGAATTTTAATTATTAAATTCATATTTTAATAACTTATAAAAATTCGGGTATATAATAATGATCCTTAGAGAAGGATAATGAATGGATCAAAGAATATGTAATACTCAAATATAATTGAGTATAAGTAAAGTTTATGAAATAAAAATTATAAGAATTTATTATGAAGAATTGTGGTAGTGGTAATAAATAAAACCTATATTAAGGTAATATGTTGAAGATATTCGATGATAAATTTTGAAAAGAGATTTGGTGAAAACCGAGTAAGGGAGGTTTCGTTGATTCCGGGGACATAATCCTTATAAGGGGGGAAGGATGTCACAACCCGAATTTTTATAAGTTATTAAAATATGAATTTAATAATTAAAATTCTTATCATGAGATGTTTTGAGTTTGAGTATGTATATATACGTGCTATTTATTTTGAAATATGAATTTTGGTGTAAAGAGAAATATATATTCATATACTGGGAAAGTGAGATTTAATAGTTAAGTTAACTATTGAAGAAATTAAATGAATTTTGTAATTAATTTTGAATATTTATTGAATTAAATAAATATTTTAATTAATTTATTTATTGAGATAAATAAATAATTGATGAATTGTGGTGTATTAATTTAGTAATGAAATTGAATAATGGTCATTTTTATTTGAAAGATTTAATTTAATGAAATAATTAAATTAAATTAAATTTTTTATTATTAAAGAAAATAAGTAAATTAAATAAAGCGATGTTTAAGTCTAATTTATTAATTAAATTAGATATACAATTATTTATTAATCATCAGAATAATTATAATAAAAATTACAATTATTTTAATTTTTATTGTAAGTTATGAAAATTGGTTACAGGTGTAACAAATAAAAAATATATAATATAATATTATTAAAATAAACTAGTGGGGGATAATTGGGTGTAGCCAAACAAAGCCTTGTGGCCTTTGGCTTATTGTAACTGACGTATTGTTTTGCTAACACAAGAATAAGGGTGAAAGCCAAATCAGTTTATATTTTTACGCGTCTTATTTTCCTAAGGCTAACTAAGACAGAGTGTTGGAGAAAGCAAGAGAAAAACACAGTGAAAGAGAGAATTCTCTGAGATTGTCTAGAGGTAGGAAAGGAATTTCTAAGCCTTGACATCATCTCTTGCTAGCAAACAATTAAAGGAATAAGGTATAACCCTAATTTTAACTTTATTTTTGGAATTTCTATTGATAATTATGTTGTATTGATACAAATACTTGTATATAGAGTTTATAATCTGTTAATCATCATATATGATTGTTGTTTGAGTATCAAACACGTGAAATTGGAATTGTAGGAAGAATTGAAATAACAGTGGTTATGTATGAAAAAAATGGCTTAAAAAAGTACAAAGTTTCATGCTCAATATGTATTATAATCTGTAATTTGATAATAGATGTTGTTATTACATTGAAAAATGAAAAGAACGAAAGTTAAACAGACCAATTTGGTTGAGAAACGAATTCGTAGTGAATGAATTCGTTAAATGTGTCTAAAACATGAAAATATAACATTAACACTGAATTGGAACCCTTAAAATGATTTGTTAATATGTTTGAAGTGTTATAATTATTCTCTAGATGAGTAGCTAAGAGTTTAATGAGTCCAACGAATCAAAAACCAACTAATTCGGACTTAAAATGAGAAATTTATGTCAAAAACTATGTTCTAGTATTGAAGCAGCACGCCTTGGCGCTGGTCTTCAAGTCATGTAGGCCAAGCCGTCCGTCTGCATGCCGGGTTCGCCATCCCAGATGCAAGGGCGCTTGCAATTGGCTGGAATTATTGCGCTTGCAGAAAAGGCTGGCATGAGTGAGGAAAAGAGGAGGCGGCGCGCCCATGTGTGCTAACCAGATTGCTTTGACCTAATTCGTAAAACGTTCATAACGTTTTCATACGAACTCCGATTGAGGTGATTAAAGATGATCCGGAACGAGGACGAATAGTCCTACAACTTTTGTTCTTTACTTTTGTTAATTTGAGGTCTTTAGGAAGGGTTAAAATAGTCATCTTTGTTACTATTACGTATTCAGAGGCAATCGGAGGGCGTCGATCGAGCACATACGCAAGTATAGTGCTCCCGACGATGGAATATGTTATTCTAAGTGATGTAAAATGAAAATGCATGATATAATACATGACATATAAAACTTTATTGCTCATAATAGAAAGCATTGGCATGACTTAGTATGTGTTTTGAAAAGAAACTTAAAGATTTTGAAAAAAAAAAAACCTTGTGGAACTTATGTTCTATAAGTTCTTAACTTAGTGGTTTATATACATGATTGAGTTCAAATATAAATGAGCATGATATGGTGTTTATAGTGTCTTGTTCATGATAAAACATGTTAGACCTTATGTTAGAAAAGTTTTCAAGAGAAACTTGATATAATAGAACTAAGGTGCACAAATGCTACATGAGGTAGGTTTTGAACTTGAGAAGACGTTATCATGACTTAGTTACTTATGATAAGAGTTTATAAAAGTTGTCTTATATGTGCTATATTACGTCATTAATGATAAAATGATTTCAAAGACAAACTTCGTTATCTTTTGTAAACTATGTATTTAAACATGAATGATATGTGCACTCAACTAGTCAAGCATGACATAAGTTATTAAGCATGTTTTAAAAGTATGAACTATGCTATGTCCATGTAAATGAGATAGATACATGTGAGCATGCTATTAGAGGCTTATTAGTACAAATATATGGTTTAAAGCTTATAACATCAAATCTTGTTAAAGAAAGTTGTTAAGCTTTATTGATTGAAATAAATCATTATGGAGCTATGTAATTTGAATGTGAACTTAAAAATAGATCACAACCTATTTGATGTTAAGTACGGATGGTTAAGGTATACTTATACATGCCTAGCTATTCTAAGAGTATGATGACAAAGTGAAATAAAGGTTTTACAAACCTAGTTAGGAAACAATGTAACATTACTATTATATTAAAAATGTATAAAAATATATGACTAATGGATGTGAATCCATGATTATATAACTGTGTAGGAATACATGAAGTGTAGATAAGCGTTAAGCAATTAAGACGTAGTTCATAAACTACGAATCAGGAAAGTCTTTTAGTTCCTATTTGTTATGTGAACTTGATGATTAACTTTTTTAAATCTTTATTGCAAAGAGCATGATGTGTTATATATATGTTGAAAGTATGAAATGTTAAAGTCAATTTATGACTATGTTGATTGATTAAAGCATGTTGAGTGAGTAAGGACTCAATCTTTATACTTGTTATATGAACTGTAGCATGTATGTTATATATTGAGCATGTTATTATGTGATATGTGATGCATGAAAACTATTTGATTTTGCTGGGCTGTCGAGCTCAACCTTGCAAATAACCACTTTTGCAAGTTCAAGATTCAAGGTAAAGTTATGTGTTACTTGAAAGACATGAATCAGATGTGATACTTGAAGATTTATACACTTTGGTTGTGTTATTATTATTTGAACCATGTTTAAGGTTCCGAATAATGTTTTAATGTTGAAGTGTAATATCGATTTGCGATGTAAACTATTTTAGTATTAAAATGATTCTGAGATATTTAGATGTAAAGGTTGAAGGTTTTAGGAACGAGGATAGTTTGTAATAGAAAATTTTAATTATTCTGCAAATTTCAATGGTTGTATTTGATAATAATATGCACACAAGCCAATCATGTTTGATGATAAAGCATATACTTTGTAACAATCTTATTCATTTATTAATAAAAAGTATTAATTTATTAAAGGCTTTTAATTATCTACATGATGCTGTTTTATAATATGTGATAAACCCATAGTTTTAAGCAATGCTTTTAGAATAATGATGATGATCATTCTAATGAGATCTAAATTCTTAGAAAGTTTAAAACTAAAATAGTTCCCAATCATTGGATTACTAAATTGGGGATTAGTGAATCCGGATAGATCGGGTACATACGTTGCTTGCTTCATTGGATGAGGATGATTGATCTCATGATCATTTGTGTGGAGACACTAAAGCAAGTATGTAGGTGCTTATTAGAGAATAAGTTCATCGAACGTGGATCGCTAAGGAATACCTAATGGAGTTTTATTTGCTCGTCAATAGGAATTTCAGTAGTGATAGTAAGACAAGTAATCCTTGGACTTGAGATCATCATAGTATCTTGTGTATAATGAGTTATACTTTGACTTATTCCTTAAGACCCTTAGGGTATATCAAAGGGTATGCTTGGGTATAATAAGTTGTACATGGAGATAATGTATGATCAATAAAGAATCTACCACTTTAATAAAAGAAGAGAAATGTCCTATGTGATTCGATAAATGACAACCCAAAGAGTCCTTGGTTAAGGCGTAATGAAATTAGAAAGGAGTTTCTAATTTGCATTATTTGGTGTTGTGCATTTAAGAGTCGAAATACATATAATTAAATAAAATAAGACTTGATGTAATTCCATGTCTTATATTTAATTGGGACATCAGATGGTGGAAGGATTGAATTGTCAGAACTATTTACTCAAAGGTTCTTTAATGATTAATGTTGAAATCTATATTATCCGGAAAGTCGTTGATCGCTAGGGGAGGCTTATCCCTATTGTAGAATAAATATTATTTATTTAAATAAATTAATTGTTTAATTTATTTATTTAAATAAGATTAGAATTGTTCTAATTGATTTATTCACAACCGGTTTAATATGGAGAACCTAAAGGGTCACACCATAAAAGGAAGAATAATTATTTAAGAGGTTAATGGCATAATCGTAATAATATGTTATGTATATTTAATTTAATCTATGGTGATAGAATAAATTAAATAGCTTAATATTTATTATTTAATATTTTAGAAATATTAAATATAAATTAATAAGAGGAGTCTTATTAATATTATTACAATTATTATTATTTTAATTTCTAAAAGAGTTTAGGAATTAATTTAATATAAGTACTCTCATTTATTCCTAAGTGGATTAGGAAGAAAAATTAGTTAAAGGAGTTTAATTAATTATCCCTAATAAGATTAGGGAGCTTAATTAATTAAAAGAATTTAATTAATTAAATAAAATCTAATTCCTTAATTGTTAAGGTGGGTTGCCCACATCTATAAATAAGAGGAGTCTTATTATGGGTGAGGTGGTTGTTTACTTTTACAACATACGTAATAATTCCAATTTGTTGGAGAGTACGTCTTTTCTATAGAGATAGAAAACTAGGGTTTGAGCCAAATACCCATCTTCTTAAATCCTTCTTCTTCCTTGGTGGATCACCTCTAGAGGCCAAACACTTGGGTGGCTAACGTTGATCAAAGGAAGGAACCAAACCCGGTGGATTCAAGTTGAACGCGAAAGGATTTGGAGGTGAACTTGTACCTGAGGAAGCTCGATCTTCAAGGGTATGATTTTATTCATTATCTTTTCGTTTAATTAATAATTGTGCATAAAGGTGATCGGGCATATATGATTTGTATAATTTTAAACTCGATTTTACACGCTTTTCGCACTTTTATGCAATTTGATCAAGTTCTTGAATATTACAAACCTAAAAAGTGGCATCGAGCCAAACCTTTATGCTAATTATTAATTGTTTTAATTTGATATTATATTGATATATGTTTAGAACAATTTAATTGGGCATAATTTTATTGTATAAAATTTAATAAATAAATAAAAAAAAAAGGACCGAATTTTTTTTTTAAGGCAACAGATGCTATTTTAAATTCAAGGCTTCCTCTTAAATCTTTTAAATCAAAAGGTGTCGCAATTTTTTTTGTTTTTCCTAAGCCTCGCAGGCAAGAGCCACCTGCTTAAAATAAAAAAAAAATGTTAACATGATACACGGTTTTTCATGAAATCTTATCATGTTAACATATATATGGTCATGATTGATAAAGGCAAACAAGACGTAAATCAAGACAAAACATATATCACATTACAAAAGGTTAATGTGCTCCAAATTAATTTTTTTAAAACAACATTCGAGATATATATATATATATATATATATATTATAATATTCGGTTATTATTATTATAATATATATATATTTTAATAATTTTATTATTAAAATAAAAGTTATTTTAAATTTTAAAATAAAGGTTTATTTTAATCTTAAAATAAAAAGGTTTATTTTAATTTTAAAATTAGAATTTCATGCTAACTAATTAGAGTTGGAATTGGATTTCATGATAACTAATTGGAGTTGAAATTGGATTCTATTTTTCCTAAAATAAAGGAGTTTATTTTGATATGAAATTAGATTTCATATTATTCAAAATATAAAAAAAAAAAAGGTTTATTTGTGAATAGGAAAAGAATTAGTCTTTCCTTAAATAAAGGAGTTTATTTAGATATAAAATAAGATTTTAGATTATTCAAAATAAAGGAGTTTATTTGTGAATAGGAAAGAAAATCCGTGTTTCCTTTAATAAAGGAGTTTATTTTTTTTTTACATGGAATCGATTCATAATTAATTAAAATAAAAGAGTTTATTTTAATTAAAGATTTTTATATACATGGAATTGATTCCATAATTAATTAAAATAAAGGAGTTTATTTTAATTAAAGATTTTGATTAAAATAAAATAGTTTATTTTATTCAAAATTGGATAAATTAAAATAAAATAGTTTTATTTTGATTTAAATTTGGATTAAAATAAAAGAGTTTATTTTGATTCAAAAATAGATTTTATACTAACTAAATTTGCCCATTAAATGATATCGATATATATATTAAATGTTTATTATTCATAAGATGAATATTATTTATTGATGCATATGGTGATGTGTATGATAATAAATGGGATTGATTATGGACTATCGATTAAATGCGATTGAATTTTATTTTAGTTGGATGCATGAATGTATGGGTTTTATTAAATGGGGTCTCACAGATTTCGCCTTCTCTAATTTTTCTAAATGTAAATTCTATCTCCTCCTATGTATTTCCCTCGATCACCGATCAATGTTTCTATTTATTTTAAAATAGTTTTGTAATAGGAATATTTAGAATTAATTTTGAAGAATTAGAGATCAAGGGACAAGAAGCGCTTGAAGACCCGCTTTTGTAATAGAGCCCAGGGTTTAAATGTAATAGTTATATTTAAATATTATTTCTTGCACCCCTAGGGTTTGACCTTTTGGTTCACTTGGTGGCTCTAAAGTGAACCAAACTAGAATAAAAGTCCATAATCAATCCGGGTAGAATATACTATTCTATATGTGCATGCTTATACTATATATATATATTATATATTATGCAAACATGCTTCGCATGTTAATTAATACGACGCCGTATTTTATATATATATATGTAAATGCGCGCTAAACAAGATGAGACAAATTTAATAACAAACCCTCAATTTTTATATTAAGTCCTAAGCGTTCAAAGATATTTGGAATATCGAACGTCAGCTTTCTAGCATGATAAAATTAATAGAGTATTAAATATTTAATATGAGTTTGTTGTGTCACCACAAGGCAAGTATTAAGTATTTAAGATGTTAATTTATCACATTTGATGCTTATAAAGAAAATTGAACAATATTGTTTTGTTGTGTCACCACAAGGATGATATTTTTCTTTTTGAATATATGGAGTGCTAGGTCGGACTTAACTTGGATAATTTTGATTCTGGATGTGCCACCACTGATCAAAATAATCTAAGAGGCAAAAAGCAAAGGAGTTGCATAGTTGATGTAATTGACAAAAGTTGTCTACCTATTTATTTATATATAGTTTGTTGTGTCACCACAAGGCTATATACATTTGAAATGGGATCCTTATTCTCACTAGCAAATATTTAATTAGATTTTGCGTTAACTATATAAGTGAGGGTAATATAGTTTGAAGAAAATAGTGGGAGATACCAATTTAAAACAAGACCTAAATTATTTTGGTAATTAATAAAAGAATGTATGTTAAAATGTTGTTAATTACAAATTTATTTACGTAATTTTACAATGTCTAAAATTACTATCATCGCGAAGCATATTAGATGCTAAATTAACTGTAATCAATTAAACGGATTGGTTAAGGAATTTGAGAATAGTTCTCATAGTGAAAAGCTATCTTATGTCCTTAATACGCCTATCCCCGCAGAATGGTTGCGCATAATGCCTCGAGGAAGACATTGCTACTTTTAGAAAGTGGCAAGATGATGCACACTTGGCTCAACGCATCATGCTCGCATCCACGAAAGTAACGAGCTTCAGCCACAAGATGAAACTATGGATGCTCCTACTATATTCCTCGCACATCAAGTAGTTGATGGTGAGGAAAGTAGGACCTGATAGATATCGGATATCTAAGGAGCTCTTCCGATCTAGAATGACCAAGGCACTACAAGATGCATTATATGTCCTAATGATAATCAATTTGATTGATCAATTAGGATAAACAGTTTTGTCATGGATGGAGAGTTGAGCTAAGATTTGATCTTGCACTCACTCCCGGACTTCTTTCACAATTGTTGTGAATTTTCATATGGACAAGCTAGATATCACCTCACTGATTTGCTTAACATGTTAAAAATGATGAGAGTCACTTTTAACCAAGAAAGACCATGTCTTACTTGGTAGGGCCAAAGGATCTTTTCAAAAGAAGAACGATTCAAAGAAGGTAAATAGAAAGGTGTAAACAAAGGATAATAAGAGCAAAACTCGACACGGATAAGCAAAGGAGTTTGCTTCCATTGTAATAAGCCCGACAATCGGAAAGAAACTGCGAGAAGCATCTTGGAGAGGCTAACCAAAGAAGCTTAGTGAAGTTTTGCCATAATACGCTTTTTGTTCATGATTGAAATAAATTTTTTCTTTAAGTCAAGGTTCTACTTGGGTATTGGATACCGACTTTGGTTATCATAAATATAGATTTATGAAGGACCAATGTATGGAAAGCTAAACAAATATAAGTAATCCTATAATGCGGAAATGTAGCAAAGGTTGCCATATTAGGCATAGAAACTTATAGTTTAGCAATGCCTACGGCAAATCTATTAAGTCAATAAGTTGTTATTGTATTCCAGATTCTTGTTAAAATATTATTTCCATTTTATTGTTGGACAATGAAATCTTTGGTATTATAATTAAGAACAATTGTTGTTCTATTTATAATAATAATGTTTTGTATAGAATCGAATATTACTTAATAAATTTTGTATACTTGACTTACATGAAAATAATTTTGCATATTGAATAAATTAGTATAAGAAAAGGAGATGATCATTCAAAGAGTTGAATGTGTGTATTTGCTGAAATACAAGTATGAATTATTTGAAAGGTTCAAAGAATTCAGAAGTGAAACAAATTGACAATGTATTAAGATTCTTTGATTAGATCAAGGAATAAATACTTGTGAAATAAGTTTCTAGATCATCTTAAATGGTTTTCTCATAATGGACGCCTCTCGATACATAATAATTGATTGATGTATCTGAAAGGAAAAATCATACCTTGTTGAACATGGTACGGTCCAAAATGATTTTACCGACATTCCAGTATCCTTCTAGGATCATGTCCTAGAAATGGCTACGTATCTACGGAAAAGGTAACCTCAAAATCCGGCCCCAAGACTCCAAAAAAGTTATGGACAGGGAGGATTCCTAATCTTAAGTATGTTAAGATAAGGGGTTGTCCAACTTATGTGAAAAGGTTTCAAAGGATAAGCTTGGGACAAAATTTGACATGTACAGATTTGTGGGACATCCTAAAGTAAGTTTAGGGCATATGTTCTATAATCCTACATAGCAAAAGGTGTTTATTGCGAAACATCCTGCCTTCTAAGATAAAGGTGTTTATCATTAAAGGGGCTAGTGGGAGGATAATAGATCTTAAAGAGTTCATGATCCACAAAACACTATAAGTCAAATAAGAGGAACCTCGTAGATGACCTATTGTACCACAAATCAATCAGAAATCTAGAATAGTATCAAGATACCTAGGAGGTATGGATTCATCATGGATGATGATGATGAGGTACACATCATAGAAGATGATGATCCAATTACATACGATGAGGTAAGTGTTGTAGACACTTTCAGAGAAATGGATGAAGCAAGTTTTCTAATATGGAACATTCGTTTTGATGAGGCAATCAAAAGAGTTTGATTTTATCAAAAATAAGAATGAACCTAGTGTGTACAAAAGGGTCAGTGGGAGCATCGTGACATTCCTAGTACTATATGTTGATATACTACGGATAAGGAATGACATTCTAATGCTACAATCAGTAAAGATAAAGTTGTCTAAACATTCCTCCATGAATGATTTGGGAAGAGTATCTTAATTGGGGATACAAATCTATATAGATAGATTTAAAAGGATCCTCGACTTAACCCAAGGAACGTATATTCATTTGATGCTAAAGTCGTTTAGTATGGCAAACTCCAAGAGATGTCTCATGTTGATGAGCTATAGAGTGTATCTCTCTTTATAGTCCCCATAGACTCCTGAAAAGAGAGGTCGCATGAGTAACAATCATGTATGCAATGAAATGTACGAGACCTGATGTTAATCAGTCATATTATGGAGAAGTTCACTATGAGTCAGTGAAAAACATCTTAAAGTGCTTAACCGACACTAAGGATGTGATCATATTCATGGTGGGTCCGAATTAAAACTAGAGGGCTTTATGCACTCAAGTTTTTCGCATGCACCAAGACGATCGAAAATCCACTTTAAGGTAAAGTGTTACCTTGAACAAAAGGTGTAGTGAATTGAAAGGTTCCAAAAAAGAAAGAGTTCTTTGGTTTAGTGATAAAGACAAAGTATATAGCTATAAATGAAGTCGCAAGTTGATTGTTTGGATTAAAAGTTCATTACGTAACTAGGAATAGTTCCTAAGTCTCATCTTGGATCTAAACATGTGTTGTGGCACTTTCATTTGATTATTAGAATCATTGAAAGATGGGAAATCACTATAGAGATAGTGGACTCTCATGAACAACATTACATATCCATTAACTAAAGCTTATCCAATGCCAGGATAATCGTCACTTAGAGAAGAAGAGTATAAGATACAATGGCGATTGGCTTTAGTGCAAGTGGGAGATTGATAGTAATATGCACACAAGCCAATCATGTTTGATGATAAAGCATATACTTTGTAACAATCTTATTCATTTATTAATAAAAAGTATTAATTTATTAAAGGCTTTAATTATCTACATGATGTTTGTTTTTATAATATGTGATAAACCCATAGTTTTAAGCAATGCTTTTAGAATAATGATGATGATCATTCTAATGAGATCTAAATTTTAGAAAGCTTAAAACTAAAATAGTTCCCAATCATTGGATTACTAAATTGGGGATTAGTGAATCCGGATAGATTGGTACATACGTTGCTTGCTCATTGGATGAGGATGATTGATCTCATGATCATTTGTGTGGAGACACTAAAGCAAGTATGAAGGTGCTTATTAGAGAATAAGTTCACTGAACGTGGCTCGCTAAGGAATACCCTCATGGAGTTTTATTCACCTGTCAATAGGAATTCTCAGTAGTGATAGTAGTACAAGTAATCCTTGGACTTGAGATCATCATAGTATCTTGTGTATGATGAGTTATACTTTGACTTATTCCTTAAGACCCTTAGGGTATATCAAAGGGTATGCTTGGGTATAATAAGTTGTACATGGAGATAATGTATGATCAATAAAGAATCTACCACTTCTAATAAAAGAAGAGAAATGTCCTATGTGATTCGATAAATGACAACCCAAAGAGTCCTTGGGTTAAGGCGAGAATGAAATTAGAAAGGAGTTTCTAATTTGCATTATTTGGTGTCAGGCATTTAAGAGTCGAAATACATATAATTAAATAAAATAAGACTTGACAAGAATTCCATGTCTTATATTTAATCGGGACATCAGATGGTGGAAGGATTGAATTGTCATAAGAACTATTTACTCAAAGGTTCTTTAATGATTAATGTTGAAATCTATATTATCCGGAAAGTCGTTGATCGCTAGGAGGCTTATCCCTATTGTAGAATAAATATTATTTATTTAAATAAATTAATTGTTTAATTTATTTATTTAAATAAGATTAGAATTGTTCTAATTGATTTATTCACAACCGGTTTAATATGGAGAACCCAAAAGGGTCACACCATAAAAGGAAGAATAATTATTTAAGAGGTTAATGGCATAATCGTAATAATATGTTATGTATATTTAATTTAATCTATGGTGATAGAATTAATTAAATAGCTTAATATTTATTATTTAATATTTTAGAAATATTAAATATAAATTAATAAGAGGAGTCTTATTAATATTATTACAATTATTATTATTTTAATTTCTAAAAGAGTTTAGGAATTAATTTAATATAAGTACTCTCATTTATTCCTAATTGGATTAGGAAGAAAAATTAGTTAAAGGAGTTTAATTAATTATCCCTAATAAGATTAGGGAGCTTAATTAATTAAAAGAATTTAATTAATTAAATAAAACCTAATTCTTAATTGTTAAGGTGGGTTGCCCTTACATCTATAAATAAGAGGAGTCTTATTATGGGTGAGGTGGTTGTTGACTTTTTACAACATACGTAATAATTCCAATTTGTTGAAGAGTACGCCTTTTCTATAGAGAGAGAAAACTAGGGTTTGAGCCAAATACCCATCTTCTTAAATCCTTCTTCTTCCTTGGTGGATCACCTCTAGAGGCCAAACACTTGGGTGGCTAACGTTGATCAAAGGAAGGAACCAAACCCGGTGGATTCAAGTTGAACGCGAAAGGATTTGGAGGTGAACTTGTACCTGAGGAAGCTCGATCTTCAAGGGTATGATTTTATTCTTTATCTTTTCGTTTAATTAATAATTGTGCATAAAGGGTGATCCGGGTATATGGTTTGTATAATTTTTAAACTCTGATTTTACACGTTTCCGCACTTTTATGCAATTTGATTGCGTTCTTGAATATTACAAACCTAACAGTATTATCGTTTAATGATGTAAAATTAGAGGTTGAACGTATTATTAACGACCGAAGTCGAGAATTAAATTGTATGAATTTTTGGGTCATTACAGTAATATCCTGCAAATCTCAAGAAACTTCTTACTTCTGAAGGAGTTCTTGGTTGTTCCCAATTTATCACAGCTTCGACTTTTGATAGATCCACTAAAATCCTATCTTTATCAATTACATGGTCGAGAAATTGTACCCGTTCCATCCAAAATTCACATTTAGAGAATTTTGCATACAACTTTTCTTTTCATAGTGTCTCCAGCGTCAAACGTAAATGTTCCACGTGTTCTTCTTGAGATTTGGAGTACACCAAAATATCATCGATAAATACCACCACAAACTTATCTAAAATTGGTTTAAACACCCTGTTCATCAAATCCATGAATGCAACAGGGGAGTTGGTCAAACCAAAAGACATTACCAGAAACTTGTAATGTCCATACCGAGTTCTAAATGTTGTCTTCAGTACATCCTCCTTCCTTACTTTCAATTGATGATACCCACTTCTCAAATCTATTTTCGAGAAGTATCTAGCACCCTTCAATTGATTAAGCAAGTCATCTATTCTTGGCAATGGATATTTATTCTTAATAGCGACTTTATTTAATTCCCTATAATCAATGCAAAGACGTATTGACCCATCCTTCTTCTTCACAAATAACACCTGCGCTCTCCACGATGATACGCTCGATTGAATATACTTCTTATCTAATAGTTCTTGCAGTTGTACCATCAGTTCCTTCATCTCTACCAGAGCCATTCTGTACGGGGCCTTCGATATTGGAGCAGTTCCTGGCGCTAAGTTGATCACGAACTCAATCTCTCTGTCAGGCGGAAGTCTTGGCAAATCTTCTGGAAACACATCCACAAAATCCCTAACCACTAGTATCTCTTCCAGTTTAACACCCTTCTTCTTTTGAGTATCAACTATGTAAGCTAGGTACCCTAAACAACCCTGACTCAATAACTTCTTGGCCTGCATAACCGTCAGACACCATGCTTGTCTAGGTGATTTGCTACCATAGAAAACTACCTTTGACGGAGTCATAAGGTTTACACATTTTTTATAGCAATCAATTATCGCTCCATAATTGAATAGCCAATCTATTCCCAATATAACATCAAAGTCTCTAAGTTTTATCAGAATTAAATCTATTGTCGCAACATTCCCCTTAATATTCACCCTACAATTCTTGAGTACGAATTTTACAAGAATTACCTCCCTATTCACAATTTCTATGTGTAAAGGGAAATTCAACTCTTCACCAGGTAATTTTAACTTCTTAGCAAATTCATCAGATATAAATGAGAAAGTAGCACTTGAATTAAATAATATAAATGCATTTATATCATTGATTTGGATAATACCTGACACAACATCTTTTGATTGCATCGCGTCTTGCACTGTCATGTTGAAGGTTCTAGCTGTGGGCTTATTTGATGATGTTGGTCCAGCAATGGTCAATGTACCTCCGCTGCTACCTCCCTTGCTTCCCGTTATCTCTCCAGTTTTCTTCTTAGGGCATTTGCGAGTAAAATAATCCTTTGACCCGCAGGTGTAGCAAACATTCTTCTTGGGTTGATTGCAATTTGGGGCAATGTGACCCTCCTAGCCATAGTTAAAGCATACACGTTTCCCCCTTAAGCATATACCCATGTGAAACCTCCCACATGTAGCACATGCGTTAAACTTCTTCTTCTGCTGGTTCCCCTGTTGGTTTTCAGCTCCCACATTTGCACTCCACTTTCTCTTTAAGTTATTATTACCATTTCCACCACTACCACCACCATTCTTAGCTTCAACCTCACTTTTCTTCTTTCTCTGCTTTTGATTGTACTTTGTTACAGCCTCGCCTCCACATTCAGCGATAATTTCCTTCTCCAGCACTGCTATAAATGTCTTCTGCTGAAACATGGAGACCCTACTGTACAACCAGGGTTTTAGTCACTGCTCAAATCTCTTAGCCTTGCGCTCATCTGTGTTGACTTGATATGGCACAAACCTCGCTAATTCGTTAAATTTTGCAGCATATTTTGATATCGTCATTGATCCCTGCTTTAGTTCTAGAAACTACACCTCCATCTGATTCTTCGAACTCTCTAGGAAATAAGTCTCGAAAAATATCTCCTTAAAAGTATCCCAAGTCAGTACCCCTTGACCTCCTCGAGTTTTATTTGCTTGCCACCAATAACTAGCCTCTTCTTTCAACATAAACCTTGCAAAAGTAGTCTTCTGATTCTCACCTACTCTAGCAACATCGAAAACTTTCTCTATCTCCATGATCTAGGTCTGTGCCTCAACCGGATTTATGGACCCACAAAATTCTGGTGGTCTTACCGCCTTGAAATCCTTAAAAGTTGTATCTTGATTCTGTGGTTGATTCTGTAACGTCGCTAACTGCTAAACTGGGTTAGCCTCAACATTGTTGTTATTGGTAGATCCCTCAGTAGTCCTCTGTCGTGGTTGACGTCTTAGAGGCATTTTCTGTTAAAATATTCTCATTAGATTATTACTCAATCCTTTAAGTATTATATATTCAATTTGCACATCACACAAATTTCCACATAGCACACAATGTCTTGAATAAATAGTAACTTTTATTCATTCACAATATTTTAAAACATAATCATGATAGCATTCATGTTATCCACATCACTTTCCTAAACTACAAAAGTTTTAGGATAACTTCATCATCATCATATCCCATGGGTTATATCATACCCGGGATTTACATCTTATTTATTCACTGATCACATAGTAATTACATTTATGACGACCTACTAAAATATTGCATAGCCTTATGACGCTCCTCTTCCAAAATACGAAACATTATTCGACGATCTAACATGTACAATGGCAGCGTTTTGAACTGAATCAGATAACACATGACTCGATCTTGAGCTCTATTGATCACGATGTTTAAAACACTATTTATCTCTTCCATATTGATCTTCTTTACTTGTACCTCTCTCTGCTACCCTGGCTCGTTGAGAAGCTTCCTCATATGTGTCTTTGGCTCTTGCCCTCTTAGTAGACTCTTCATTCAATTTGTTCTTCAGCTCTGCGATCTCCTCTGTCAGTTGCTCGTTTCCTCCTTCAGTGTGGATTAGCTTCCCTTCGATATTACTCAGACGTTCCTCTTGATCCTGGATCTCGTTGTCATTTTGTGCCATTGAGGTTTGTTGTTCAGCTACTATCTCTTCCAACTCCTCTACGTTATCCTGAAGTTCCACATTGCAGTCGTATACTTCATCGTACATACGGGCAGTGATCGAGTTTAGTGGAATCTCTCCCTCCTCATCCTCCTCATCTTCATTCGACTGTGGTAGCTCAACAGGGTCCTCCTCGTCCATCTTTATCTCATCATCCTCATCAGGTAAACCCTCCTGCTCAACCACTGTGACCAATAGAGATGTTTCCCGTGGCAGTAGTTGCTCCCAAACCACCGGAATATCTTGAGGCTCCTCCTCCCTAGGCATCTGTGATCCTTCCTCTCTAGCCTGACTAGATTCTCCTAGATTAGCCATCCTGACAACCAAAATTTTAAGTTTTAATTACTAATCATTACTACTCAACACTCACGAGCACATAAGTTACAACCGTATAAGCACATAATTGTTTTATTATTTCTTTCTTAAAACTCGATAAGAGTTCATCACCACTATCTTTTCAAAGGTTACTTCCTAAGGCTTTTCCCCACCTAAGGTTCATAACCTAAGGCTTTGATACCAACCTACGACACCCCCAAATCTGGGTACTTCTTTCCCACAAGACTTGGTGTTCACTTCTCATTCATTCATATCTAACTACCCAATGATAATAAAATTAAACCATAAATCCTCCCATTAAAAGGGTTACATCATAAATCAAAAAAAAACTCCTAAGTTATCTAACCTTTACATCAATCAAATGCGAAAATAAAATAATTACATCACATTATTAAATATGAAGTCTATCATCATAAGAATAAGTAAATTACAAGTCTTCATCACTTGTTCATTTTCCCTTTTCCCTTGCTAGTGGTAGGTTCATCAACCTTTTCAACTTTAGCTGCAATAATTATATTTATGCAAGAGTGACCCAAAATAAATGCTCACTAGATATAGCAATGAACAACAAGAGAATAGTAACTGCCAATGAATATGCTCCTCAGAACTGAATAATACTCTATCAATGATAACCAAATTCTGGGATCAAAATATGAAATATATCTGAGGGTCATAAGACCACGAACTATGTCCACGGTTACAAGTAGTCTTTCAACCTAACCTAAAGAGTTATACTTTAGGGACTTCACGTACTTAGGGGAATTAGCCCTTCATACCATGTATTGTGCACAAACATCTAAACACATCGCGTACCCCTATAATAGGGTTGTTCTTATCAGTTTTAGAGTACAAGTCTGTACCAAAGAAAGTTTGGTTTGGATACACTTCAAGGGTAATTTAGAGTTTCATGAACATCAATTAAAGGATTAGTTAAATCAACAAAGTTTGATAACACTATGGTTGATCACTAACAACATAGTATGGAAAAATGAGTAATCATAGGTGAACTAACTATTTATTAAACTCATGCTTGGAAATAACTAAAACATAAGTATTGAATAAAATGTTAAACCTTTGCTTTAACAATAATAAGCTAGGGCTATGATCTTGTCAAATTAGAAATTGAAGTACTGAACATGCATTTAACTGATAAAAAGCTGGAACTAAAGCTTGTTCATCATAATAACAACTTGTGAAAATTAAATGAGATATGAAAGCTCAATATTGGAGATTAGAGTTAAAGGAATTGCATTTAATATAAGAGATTTGAACTAAAGAAACTTGTTTAACTATAAAAAATTTAGAATAACTAAACAATGATTAGAATTCAAAACTTGCTTGAATAAAGTTAAGGTTAAAGTTTGCTAAAATAAAATCAAGAACAAAGAACTTGCTCAATAAAAGTTTAGGGTAGGAAACTTACCTCGTGCATAAGCTATAAATTTACAACTCACATTCACCTACACATAGTATTAGAATCACAATATCTATTAGATATACTAACATCCACTTATCAAAATAACACCCACTTCTTATTAAACTTGTTATTTTAGTACAAGTTTTACTTTACCATGGATTTGAACTCCTAATTATATAACAGTACAAGACATAGAGATTGCATAACAACACTAATTCCCATGATATCACATACGAACTTTCACAACATATTAATTTATAATCTTTTAGTTTCATCATTATGATTATTATATGTTATTATGTCTTATGGCATGCATTAAGTCCTTTAAAATCATTAAAACATGTTAAGTTAACATTTTCCAGACTATGATGTTAACAGTTCTTCACTGGGTCTAAGCGAGGGCGCGCCATGGTTACCTTAGAATCTGGCGCGCTACCGCCGTATAAGCAGACAAGACCCACACTCTCAAGACCAGCATCAGCTTTTGTAGAACACGGGTTTCGACTCTGTTCTAAGCCAACTATCACGAATTTCATCCACAAATCAGTAAATTAAGCATACCCAATTGGCATAGGACTCATACAAACATGATTCCTCACATATATACTAACTTAGAACAATTAAACAACAACTAAAACTAATTTAAATCCTTTAAATTCCATGTTTTATAAAAAACACCATTTTTGACATCCTTTACAAAAATCATCACTATGATCACAATTCTTGTCCAAATTAGCTCATTCAAACTACGTTCTCTTCGTTTCTTAATGAACTAACATATTCAAGGCTCAATTTACAGATTGGTTTACAAATTAACCATCAAATTTGGTACTTTCACAAGCCATATATATAAACATGCACTGTAAACAATTTTCTATCTTTTTAACTGTAATTAGCATAACAATTCCTGTCTAAACACTAGTTCTAATCATCACAAACACATACAATCACAAGTAATCAGTTTTATAACAATAATTTAAAATTTTAAATTCGCAGGATGTAGAAATTATGCCATAAAACATATATATATATATATATATAATATTAAGGTTATGTAAAAATATCTTCAATTGCTCGAACAATCCTTGCTAAACACGGGATTTTTTTTGAAAATCTCAAGAATTCTCTCTCAACTCTCTCTCAAACTCTCTTTCAATTCTCTGTAATTTTCTTCTTTTCTCTTCTTAGGCCAATTCTCTTTTACGTAAAACACACTAAGACTAACGCACAAAATCAAACGTCTATAACTGACGTTGTAATAAAAACAATAATAAATTATCAGTTATAAAATTTAATATATATTATTTAAATTTTATTTATTTTATAATTCAAATTCAAAACTTAAAAGCCATAAGGCTATGTTTGGATAAAACTAATTAAAATAAAGACTTAATATTTTAAGCCTTGTTTGGGTAAATCCATTTAAAACTAATTCAACTTATTTTAATAAATAATTTAGTTTATAATTTATAATCACATACTATTTGCAATCACATATTATTTATTTAGATTTCCATATTCAATAAACACACTAAATAAATTTTCCGCTTAATTCAATTATCACAAAATTATAATCTCATTATAATTTTATTTAATAAATTAACATACCATTTTAAATTATTAAATTAAAAGCAAGAATATAGCATTTCATATTATCTTACAACTTTTCAACTATTAAATTAAATTAAATTAGAATGTTATCTAATAAATTTAATTCACAAATATTTACTAACAACTACCACATTGATAAAATATTTATTTAATTTTAATAAATATTTTAAATTACAAATAATAAAATCTTGGATTGTTACAAACTGTTTACTCAATTTCAAGAACTCAGACTTCATAAGAGTAAATCTTAAATAATCAAGCATAAATTCCAACTCCCTCTTAAAATATTAGACTATGAATTGTCTTCCACTCTTGATGTAACTCTAATTCCAAAAGGAAACCCCCAATCCCACTTTCAGATCAAACGACAATCAAACATTTAACATTTATAAAAGAAAAAAAAAACTAGCAATCATGTATGAGTTCAATTAGAGCAGCTAAACCCATTTCAAAGATCTGCAAATAACTGGAAACCAACAATAAAATCAAGCTAAAAATAACAGATACACACACAAACATATCGCCAACAGGATATTATGATATATAATAATAAAACTTTAAACAAATGTTCAGACATGACAAATATTTTGATATCTCAAGAAACAAATGAAAATATTAGCCTCCCCTGTGAACAAAATAATTACTATTCCTTCTCCATACAAATATCAACACCTCAATTCAAGATGAACTTGGAAGCTCATAATTCTTGCATTTCGTAAAATTAGTTGTCGTACCACTACTCAAATAACAGTATACAAATTGCAACAAAAGAAGAGAAAGAAGACAAGAAGAAATTAAGAAAAGGAGGAGCCGAGGAGGACTCGCCGTCACCCGTCGTCACCGACTTGCGATTCAGAGTTCGAGTCTTCGAGATCTGAGATGAGACGAGAGTAATAGAGTTTGGGATGATTCTTGTCACTTGAGATCTGAGATGAGATCTGGGTTTGGGATGATTCTTGTCACTTGAGAGTTGATAGATTCGGATTGAGAGAATGAGAGTTTGAGACTTAAGATGAGACAAGAGTAACAGAGTTGTTCGACTTCAGAGTCGGTCAGTCGGCTAGGGCTAGTAAAGTAGTAATGCCTAATGCACTGAGGATTAGTAGTACTTTAATTATTTTAAGTGATTTGTTCGGTTATGCGCTGAGAGTTTTTAATTTCATGTTTTCACATACGCGCCATTTATTTTAAGCTCCGTGTTTTTGACATAGATAACATTTTTTTTTAAAATTGTTATCTATTTAAAACTAAAAATTTCCCTTATAAATAGATAATATTTTTTCATGTGTATCTACAATGTTTTGTTACAAAACGTTGTGAAAATAAATACCACAACATTTTTTATAGAAAAGTTGTTGTTTAAGTGTTGTCTATTTACTGTTTTGTACTAGTGTCAACTACCCCAGTAAGAAATATTATGACTAAGATAATGCAGAATAAATTATCATTAGCCTTCAACAGTATAACAACTGATAGAATACAATAGACAACTAGTTTTAGATCAACAACTATAGCGGAACAAGCAATCCATTAGAAGAGTCAAGTAGAGCATGACATCTACTATCTTCTATGACTTAAAAAGTTTATCATTAATTTTATTGCTGAGACTCGACTTAATAAATAATCCACATCATCGAATCATCCTTGCACTACGGCTCAGGATATTCATTAGTATCACGACCACGAATTATCCATGCACTACGGGCCAAGGATATTCGTGTTTTCACCAATGGTCATGATTTTACCGAATAATCCCTTGTCATAATCATACCAACAACTGTCCATCAATGGAATACGGGCCAATGAGGACTTTTACCCTCATCATTTGTAACATTACGGGTCATGATTATACCAAATGATCCCTGGTCATAATCATACCAATAAACAGTTCATCTTTGCACCCTTGGCCGAAAATGACTTTCATCACAACATAAGCATGATGATGATGACAATAATATAATCATTAATCAAACGAAATCAAGGATAAATATTAAAGACTTTAAATTTATCCAAAGTTTAAAAATATTCAAATTGTCAACATGATACTGCTTTGTGGAGTAAAATTCAAGAATAATATTCATGTATCAAAAATAATTTTGGACAGAAAAGAAATCAATTTTTGTCGTGAATAGTACCCCGTTAATAGTACTTCGTGTGACGCCCCAAAAAATAGGTATACATCACCCATTTTGAGGCGCCAAAAACAAGGTACAAAGTACAAATACAAACTTAAATATACAACATAAGCTGTGAGTTTTAATACAAATATTGTCTTCTAGACAGTATTCAAACTCAAAATAAATCATCAATACATTTATTATCACACTATTTCACATAATAGTGAGGACTACTAATGCAAACATCAGGACCATCACTCCGTTCCTCGACTAGTCCTAGCTATATTCTCATTTCCTGAAGAGAACAATGAAAGCAAAAGGTGAGCTCAACTAGCCTAGTAAGAAATATTATGACTAAGATAATGTAAAATAAATTATCGTTAGCCTTCAACAGTGTTAAACTGATAAAATACAATAGACATCAAGTTTAACTGCAGCGGAACAAGTAATCCATTAGAAGAGTCAAGTAGAACATAAAATCTACTATCTTCTATGATTTAAAAAGTTTATCAACAGTTTTATTGCTGAGACTCATCCTAATAAATAATCCACATCATCGAATCATATCTGCACTACGACTAAGGATATTCATTAGTATTACGACCATAAATTATCCATGCACTACGGGCCAAGGATATTCGTGTTTTCACCAATGGTTATTATTATGCCAACAACTGTCCACCAATGCACTATGGGCCAATGAGGACTTTTACCACATCATTTGTAACATTACGGTCATGATTATACCGAATAATCCTTGGTTATAATCATACCAAGTCCATCTATGCACTACGGCCAAAGATGATTTTCATAATAATATAAGCATGAGGATGATGACAATGATATAAGAATTCAATTAAAAGAAAGTAGAGGATAAATTTTTAAAGATTTATAATTTAATTTATCCAGAATTCAATAATGTCCAAGTTGTCAACATGATACTGCTTTGTGGAGTAAAATTCAAGAATAATATTGTATAAAAAATGATTTGAACCGAAAAGAAATCAATTTTTATCATGAATAGTACCCCGGGTGAATAGTAACTGAGTGAATAGTACCCCATGAATAGTACTTCGGTAATAGTACCCCGTGAATAGTACTCCGGCATGAAAAATTTAAAACTTATCAAGAATGCTCAGAATAATATTTCCATGAAAAGATACTGGATGAAGCGCAAATATCAAGGATATTCTACTAATTTCATGGAGTATAGAATCCAAAACATTAACAAAATGAGTGTAGAATTCGAAATCTGAAACGAAATAATATTACTTACATACTACAGAGTATGGAAGAAAATATTATTTCATATGAATACTGAACAAAAATAATATCCCTTACCTTAAAAAGAAGAGTATTCCAACTGATATAGCAGGGATATTGTTGAAGAAAACTTTCACTGTTTTCTATGCTCAAAGCTTTCTAAAACTCGAAAGAAATACGCTCAATATTATAGAAGAAGAATTCTCTGATTCTGGTGTGATTTTCAATTCTAACTAAGTATCCTATTTATAGGAGAATGGAAGGATAGTATTTCAGGAAAATTATCATGGACCAACAGTAATTTCGGACGAAATAATTTTGCAGAATCACAAACGAAAGGAAAAACATCAGACGCAACTTATTTACATATATTATATTTACTCCCTCAATTCAACGACAATTTATATACATATTATATATATATATTATCATACTCATAACACACATTATTTTGAAAATTGAGTAAGTGGGGGTCCAAATAATAAGTAAAATTTACATCAAATATTTCATAAAAATCCCCTCAATATTTTTAACAACATTTATCATTATTATTATAATTCGCAATATTTAACAACCAGATCGTTCCCAAGAAAGAGGGGGCTTTTCGATAAGTATTTCTCCCTATTGGCACGCAATTAGGTGACCAAACCTCTCCTTGACAGAACTTTCTAGACAACGTTAATATTGTAAATACTAATATGAATAATTGTATCATCTTAATTATTGATTTAATAATATCGACAATAATTGAATAAAATAACGTGAGATACTATGCAACAATTACTGTAGCAATAATTGAATATAACTGAGTGACTTCTCACATAAGCATCAATAATCAATACTGTGTGCTACTATGCAACCACGCGTATTACTGTACTTTTAACATAGGGTATTTCAACAGTTAACGATAAACTTTTGCCGTTATTTTTATAAAAAGATATTTTTGTCGTTTTCTCATTTTGACAATAATTTCGTTGTGGGGTCCACCAATGATTGTGTCATCGTACGAATATTCCCTGTTGAAATGAATATTCCCCGACCAATCGAATATAACATAACAACTTGTGTATTTTGCAAAATTAATAAATATTACCCACAACTATAACATTATATTAAATTCAGTCCTTAATATTCAAAAATGATATTTATAGAAAATTAATCTTTATTCATAAAAGTTGGGGTCTTACAACCTCCCCTTCTTATGAAATTTTTTCCTCGAAATTAGGGTACGTACCTGGTATGTCGAAGAGGTGAGGATACCTTGATTTCATTTCAAATTCTAACTCCCATGTCATTTCCTCAACATCGTGGTTTCTCCACAAAACTTTGACTTGAGGTATAACCTTGGAGTTTAGAATATGTTCCTTTTTATCCAAGATTTTAATAGGAACCTCTTCATACATTAAATCTTCCGCTATTTCGTTCGGTTCTAAATCAATAATGTGATTCGGGTCTTCCACATATTTATGTAACATGGATATGTGAAAAACTTTTTGAACACGAGACATACTTGGCGGTAAAGCGAGTCTATAGGCCACAGTTCCTACTCGGTCAAGGATTTTAAATGGGCCAATAAATCTAGGATTGAGCTTTCCTCTCTTTCCAAATCTCGTAACTCCCTTCCATGGAGCAACACGTAATAACACATGTTCTCCAACATTGAATTCCACGTCCTTTCGATGAAGATCGGCATAACTCTTTTGACGATCTTGTGAGGTTTTTATACGTTGCCAAATCATTTGAATCTTTTCCGTAGTCATGCATACCAATTCTTGTCCCAACAACGTTGCTTCACCCACCTCGTCCCAGCATACTGGAGAACGACACTTTCTTCTATACAACACCTCAAATGGAGCCATGCTGATACTTGCTTGATAACTGTTGTTGTAGGAAAATTCCAATAATGGCAAGAACTTGTCACAACTTCCTTTGAAGTCAAGGATATAAAGTCTTAATAAATCCTCAAGAGTTTGAATAGTCCTCTCCGACTATCCGTCCGTTTGAGGATGATACGCCGAGCTAAATCATAAATTTGTGCCCATAGCTTTTTGCAAACTAACCCAAAATCGTGAACTGAATCTTGGGTCTCGATCAGAAACTATGGATATTGGCATACCAGTCTTACAATCTCGTTTATGTACATATGAGCAAGACGTTCAAGTGAATAAGTTTCTTGTATAGGTAAGAAATGAGCCGACTTGGACAATCAATCAATAATGACTCAAATTGCATCTATGCCTTGAGAAACATTGGGAAGACCAGTAACGAAATCCATGGTAATGTGCTCCAACTTTAATTATGGAATTTCAAGTGGTTGCAATGGACCTTTTGGCACTTGATGCTCCGCCTTGACACGTTGACAAGTTAAACACCTTAAAATAAACTTTGTGATCTCTCTCTTCATATTGCTCCACTAAAATGTATGTCGAAGATCACGATACTTTTTGGTACTCCCATGATGGATTGTAAACGGTGTCTTGTGCGCCTCCATCATGATTTTATACTTTAAATTAGGGTCGTTAGGAACACAAAGTCTAGAGTTGACTCGTAGTATTCCTTCTTCATCGATTCTTACTTCCGGAATACCACCTTCTTGCACTTTCTTCCACATACGCATCAGCTCCAGGTCTTTAACTTGAGCAGCTTTAACTTTATCGATTAAAGTTGGTTCTACTCATATATTTTTCATCATCACGTGTGTCCCTGGAGTCTTTAACTCTATCTCCATCCTTTGAAAGTCATATAAAATGGGCCTTTGCATTGACAATATCGCACTCGTACCCGCATATGATCTTTTACTCAATGCGTCAGCTACCACGTTCGTTTTTCCATGATGGTATTGAATGGTATGGTCATAATCTTTCAACAGTTCAAGCCAACATCATTGTCGCATGTTGAGTTCCTTTTGGGTGAAGAAATATTTGAGGCTTTTATGATCCGTATAGATCTCCACTTTCTCCCCATACAGGTAATGCCTCCAAATTTTAAGTGTGAAGATAACAGCTGCCAACTCTAGATCATGAGTAGGATAATTCCTCTCATATTTCTTGAGTTGTCGAGAGGCATAGGCTATAACTTTCCCATGTTGCATGAGAACACATCCTAACCCTTTGCCCGAAGCATCACTGTAGATGAAAAATCCCTACGAGTCAGATCGTATTGTCAGAATAGGTGCTGAAATGAGTCTCCTCTTGAATTCTTGAAAATTCTTCTCACATTCCTCGCTCCAACCGAATTTTATATCTTTTCGAGTCAGCTGATTTAATGGAGTAGCGATTCGAGAAAACCCTTCTATGAATCTTCGCTAATAAATAGCTAAGCCGAGAAAGCTACGTACTTTGGTCACTGACTTAGGTTTCTCCCAGCTTTGAATTGCTTCAATCTTTACTGGGTCAACAAATATTCCATAATTTGATATCACGTGCCCAAGGAATGTTACTTCCTGAAGCCAGAACTCGCACTTCTTTAACTTGGAATAAAACATGTTTTCACAAAGCTTTTGTAGTATCAGCCTCAAGTGTTGCTCATAATCTTCACGACTTTTGGAGTAAATAAGGATGTCATCAATAAAGACGACAACAAAGTGATCCAAATATTCCTTGAATACTCGGTTCATCATATCCATGAAGGCAACAAGAGTATTAGTCAATCCAAAAGACATGAATAGGAATTCATAATGCTCGTACCGAGTTCTGAAAGCCATCTTTGGAATGTCATCAGTTTTAATCTTCAATTGGTGATATCCGGAACGAAGATCAATCTTTGAAAAGAATTTGGTGCCTTGCAACTGGTCAAACAGGGCATCAATATGAGGCAACGGGTATCTATTTTTGACAGTGACATGGTTCAACTCCCGATAATCAATACAAAGTCGCATACTCCCATCTTTCTTCTTCACGAATAGAACATAAGCGCCCCAAGGAGATGTACTAGGATGAATGAAACCGATGTCTAAAAATTCCTGCAGTTGTGTTTTTAACTCATGAAGTTCAATAGGAGCCATTCGATAAGGGGCTTTGGAAATGGGTTTTGTACCGGGTTCAAGGTTGATACAAAATTCAATTTCACGCTCTTGTGGTAGGCCAGGAAGTTCTTCAAGGAATACGTAAGGAAATTTATTAACAATAGAAATATCATTCAAAACTGACATATTTTTGTTTAAATCCGTGACATGAGCTAAGAAAGCCTGACATCCGTTTTTCAATAAATGAATAACTTTATGGCTTGAGATGACAATGATTGATTTTAATGGTTTGGTTGCTTGAATTCGCATAATAGGTTGTTTAGGAATATAAAAGCTAACAACCTTATGAAAATAATCAATTTTTACATGATGAGTAGTTAACCAATCAATCCCTATAATCACGTCAAATGCAAGTATTTTCAAAGAAATGAGATCGACAGGTAACGTACGAGTGCCGATTTGAACTAAACAGGACTTATAAACAGTGGATGTAATGAAGGTTTCTCCCAACGGAGTTTCAACAGATAAGTCAAAGTCTAATTTCTCTAGAGTCAAATTTAAACGTTGAGCGCAAGTAGGAGAAATAAAAGAATGGGTAGAACCGATATCAAATAAGGTATAGGCTTCGCTAGAGTTTATGATTAGCTTACACGTGATGACCTCGTTCGGGTTCCTTGCTTTCTGGGAGGTTACGACAAACACTCTCCCTTGAACTACTGGATTTGACTTTTCTGGAATGGCCTTTGGTGCCTCCATCCCAGCTATACTTGGCTTCACTGTACAACAAAATTGATCTAGGTGACCTTCTCTTCCACAATTGTAACATGTTTTGGACTGCTACACACAGTTTGGACTGATGTGTCCCTCCCCTCTGCATTTGAAGCATATGATGGGTGGTCGTTCTCCTTCCTTAACAACGGGTGTTGGTGCTGACGTCTTTCCATCATTGTTGAATCTCCTCTTCTTGAAATTTCCACTTTTATTTTGTTGGCCATGATTACCACCGAAGTGGTTACCATTTCTGGCAAGTAAATTCCCTCCACGTTTGTTATCACCGCTTCGATGATTGCTACCACTGGTATTAACATTTTTTCAGCTGGTCTATCTTGGTTGGGTTGTTGACTCATTATCGCGCTCCAAAAATTGAGCCCTATTTACAACATCTGAATACAAACAAAGTTTGTGAGAAATGAGGTATTGACGTATCTCGGGTTTCAAACCTCTTAGAAACATCCGCGCCATTCTCTCCTCTTTATCAACTAAGTGGGACGCAAACCGGGACAACTCGGGAAACTTGGCTTCATACTGTGACACGGTCATGTTGTTTTGCTCGAGCTTGATGAACTCTACCTCCTTCGTGTGATGAATACTTTCGGGAAAGTACTTGTCGTTGAATAGTTCTTGGAACTTCTCCTAAGACATCTTCAGTGCGGCAGGCTGAGTACACTTTACAGATTCTAACAAATAATCTGCCTCTCCCCGTAACATGAAGTGGTAAAGGGAACCTTTTGCTCCTCAGAGCATCTGTAGCGCCCCCAAATCCGAGTATCTTCCAACCCAACAAATGGTGCTATACTGTACCAACATTCATACATTTATTCAATTGAATAGTCTCAAAGAACGAACATAACTTCTATATATTCAAATTAATATTTACACTTCCCATGTTCTAAACCCATTACAAAGGTTCTTTGTCATAATATTCATTACATTACCACAATAGCCCTATACTATTACAAGATAGCTTAATAATCTTCCTTAGCCTTTCCCTTATCCTTATTTGATCCTTCGCGACGTTCAGTCTTAGCTGCATTCATATGGTTCAAGCAAGAGTGAGCATAACTAGCTCAGCAAGTATAACAATTTTAATAACAACATGCTTGATACATATGAATCGTATATCTTCAATAACTGAACAATAGTTATGAAGTACTATTGATAATTCAAAATAGCACTTCATCTTTCTTTCAAAATGTTTCACAATGAATAATATTCAGTAAAACATTCACTCCAGTCAAAGACCTCGAGTATTCATTCTTTCTTTGAAAAGGACAACCCGGAACTAAGTCCGTAAGCCCGGTATTACTTACGAGCACTTCTGGGTGATCAACCCATAGTACTCTATGTTGATCAACACTACATCCATTAAACGTATGTACGTTTAATCATTTGGCAACCTCACGTGCCTGTCATTTTACCGACAAAACTTTTGTTTAACATTTCAGTCTTCTTTTGAAAACCATAGCAAGTAGTTGACAAAAGATAATCACATTTGATAACAGATGAATAGATTATCAACAATCCACTCAATATGTCAAGTCTAGCAAAAAGAACTGGCTTTAACTTCATTGTACTTCAATTCATGCGTAAGGATACATGAACTTCAAAAACTTATTCAGATTGAACTGAGACAAGAGTTAGAATACTTGCCTTTAGTGTTTGCTACTGTGTATTTTACTTTACATTCAAGTCTTTCAAGTCTCTACAATACATGATCACATAATGCCTTATATTAGGTCACATATAATCAAGTATGTATCTGACTATATCTTACCCTTCATCTCAATCTAATTGTGTATTGTATTTCGTTATTAGGGTTTTCGGCTTTCGTTACGTCATTCACATTCCGCTAATCTTCATTGACTTGGACTTATACAAAATCCTAGCCAATCCTTACAAGTCCATTAATATTACATAATATATATACATATAGCTTATGTATCATTCTCGTATTCTAATTCATATAGAATTTATATACGATAATTCATTCTTCATACAAACTCGTATAATACTTCATATCATACTCGTTTTTCTTTCCTCGCATAATACTCACATATCATACGATTATCTCTTAACGCATTAATTCTTCACTTTCCTTACATTCTCAATTTAAGTCCGCAAGCGAAATATTACATTTTCCATAACTAGATTATTATTACATAATCCATCTTACCTTAATATTCTATCATTACTTATTTCTCGAAAATCCAAAAATAACTCCCGAGCAAATACCGATGAATAGTGTTTTTCAAAAAAAAAATCGGAAAACTTTCATTTTCGCCTTAGAAATTCAAACACTTTAATTCCTTCACATAGCTCAAATACTACGATATTCCAATATCAATAGGTTATAGAACGACTACCATCTCGATATCATAAATAATATGATTTTATTATTATTTAAATTAATAAAATCATTTTACAATAAGATCCGAATTTCTCGGTCGTTACATTCTCCCTCCCTTATAAAGATTTTGTCCCCAGAATCTCATCTTACTTAATCAAATAAATGAGGAAAATTTTTCTTCATCTTTTCTTCTAATTCCCACGTTGCTTCTTCGGCATCGTGGTTCTTCCATAATACCTTCACCGACGGTATTACTTTGTTACTCAGAACTTGCTCTTTCCTATCAATGATTTGAATCGGCGATTCTTCATATGACAAATCCTTCTCAATATGAATCGGCTCATACTCGATCACGTGCTTATAGTCCGGCTTATATGGACGTAATACAGATACGTGAAACACATTATGTATTCTTTCTAGGTCTGGAGGTAATGCTATTATATACGCTACCTCTCCTACCCGTTTTAATACTTCAAAAGGTCCTATAAACCTTGGACTTAACTTCCCTTTCTTTCCAAAGCGTATCTTTCTTTTCCAGGGAGATACCTTTAGAAACACATACGAACCTACTTGAAACTTTCGGTTTAATCTATGCGAGTCCGCATATTTCTTCTATCCGTCTTGAGCTGAAACAAGACACATCCGAATTAACTTAACCACATCCGCTGTTTGCTGCACCAATTCTGGTCCTAGCATTCGGCGTTCTCCCACCTCGTTCCAACACAATGGTGTTCTGCACCTTCTTCCGTACAGAGCTTCATAAGGCGGCATACCTATGCTTGCATGATAACTGTTGTTATACACAAACTCTACCAGTGGTAGGTGATCATCCCAACTACCCTTGAAATCCATGACGCAAGACCTCAACATGTCTTCTAACGTCTGAATTGTCCTCTCACTCTGCCCATAAGTTTGTGGATGATAAGCTGTACTTAACTTTAACTGTGTTCCCAGCTGTTCTTGCAAACTTCTCCAAAAGTTCGATGTGAATCATGGATCACAATCTGACACAATCGATACCGGTACTCCATGTCTGGAAATTATTTCTTTGACATAAAGTTTAGCTAACTGGTCTAAGTTATACTTGACCCTAATTGGTAAGAAGTGAGCCGATTTCGTCAATCGGTCAACTATTACCCAAATCGAATCGTACCCTTTTACCGTTGATGGAAGTCCCACAACGAAATCCATCGAGATATGCTCCCACTTCCATTCTGGAATCTCCAATGACTGTAACAAGCCAATGGGTCATTGATGTTCGGCCTTAACTTTTTGACAAGTCAAGCACCTACTCACATATTCTGCTATTTCTCTCTTCATGTTCGGCCACCAAAAACTCTGTCGAACGTCTTGATACATCTTAGTGCTACCAGGATGTATCGAGTACCTCAAACTATGAGCTTCTTATAACACTTGTTCCTTTAATTACGTCTCATTCAGAACCCAAATTCTTCCTTCAAATCTTAATAATCCCTCATTATCAAGACTATACTTAGTATCTTCCTTCTTGGATAACCGCTTCTTCATTTAGTTACACTCGTCAGCTCTGAGTTGTACCTCCTTTACTCTCTCTACGATGGTAGATTGCATCTCCATCGTAAAAAGTATCTGCCCCAATTCACTCGGCATCTTTAATTCTATTTCCATCCTAGTCATCTCTGTTATTAACTCATTTTGAGTCGTTAACATAGACAACTTTTCCCGACCCTTCCTACTTAAAGCGTCGGCAACTACATTGGCTTTCCCAGGGTGATACAGGATTTCACAATCGTAATCTTTTATCAACTCTAGCCATCTTCTCTGCCTCATATTCAACTCCTTCTGAGTGAAGATATACTTTAGACTCTTATGGTCCGTATATATCTCACATTTCTCCCCATAAAGATAATGTCTCCATATCTTTAGGGTAAATACTACCGCGGCTAGTTCCAGATCATGAGTAGGATATACTTTCTCATAATCCTTCAACTGTCATGATATATACGCAATGACTTTGTCATGCTGCATGAGCACGCAACCAAGTCCCCTATGCGAAGCATCACAATATACTACGAAATTTCCTGTGTCATCTGGCAATGACAAAACAGGCGCTTCACTTAATCTTTTCTTCAGTTCTTGAAAACTATCTTCACATTTATCAGTCCATACGTACTTCACCGTCTTTCTTGTCATGTTAATCAACGAGGTAGCTATCTTTGAAAAATCTTTGATAAATCTTCGATAGTATCCCGCTAACCCTAGGAAACTCCGCACCTCAGTCGGCGTTTTCGGTTGTTCCCAGTTCATCATTGCTTCTACCTTTGCTGGATCCACTAAAATCCCTTCGTGGTCAATGACATGACCTAAAAACTGTACTTTCTCTAGCCAAAATTCACACTTAGTAAATTTCGCATATAACTTCTCCTTTCTTAGTGTCTCCAACACTAATCTTAAGTGTTCAGCATGATCTTCTGGCGTCTTAGAATAGACTAGAATATCATCGATAAACACAATGATGAACTTGTCTAAATATGGTTTGAACACTCTGTTCATCATATCCATAAATGCAGCTGGTGCATTCGTCAACCCAAATGACATCACCAGAAACTCGTAATGACCATAACAAGTCCTGAATGCCATCTTTGGTACATCCTCCTTCCTCACCTTCAGCTGGTGATACCCTGTCCGCAAATCTATTTTAGAAAAATACTTTGCCCCTTTCAACTGATCAAAGAGAACATTGATCCTGGGCAATGGGTATTTATTCTATATCGTTAACTTGTTCAACTCCCGATAGTCGATACAAAGCCTTAACGATCCGTCTTTCTTCTTGACAAACAACACCAGTGCCCCCCACGGAGAAACACTTGGCTGAATATACTTTCTATCCAATAGTTCCTGTAACTGAACCATTAGCTCTTTCATTTCCACAGGCGCCATACAGTACGGTGCTCTTGAGACTAGTGCCGCTCCTGGCACAATGTCTATTACGAATTTGATCTCCCGATTCGGTGGTAACCCCGGTAACTCACTTGGAAATACATCCATAAATTCGTTTACTATAGGTATTTGTTCCATGGTTGCTCCCACTCGCTGGGTATCAACAACATGGCACAGATAACCTACACACCCTTTCCTTAGAAGTTTTCTAGTTTGTGTCATTGTAATATAACACGAGCGTCCCGACAATTTATTACCGTAAAATACTACAAGAGGTTGTTTTCGTGTTCTGATGCTTACACATTTCTTATCTATAATTGCTCTATGGTTAATCAACCAATCCATTTCGAGAATTACATCGAATTCTCCCAACTTTATCGGTATTAAATCTACCGATAGCTTACACCCACGTATATCCACGCAATAACTCCTATGAATATTTTTAACAGGAATTATCTCTTCGTTTGCTACCTTAATGTTCAAAGGTATAGGCAACATTTTGGGAAGTAATTCTAGTCGTCTAGCAAAATCACATGCTATAAACGAACAAGTAGCACCCGAATCAAATAGCACGTATGCATTTATGTTGTTAATCGGAATAATACCTGCAACTACATCCCCTGATGCCACTGCATCTTGGACCGTTATATTAAAAGTGCGGGCCATTGATCTACCCAGCTGAGCTGGACCACTAATAGCCAACTTACCGCTATTAGTGCCCTTATTTCCTTCCATACCCTTCTTCGGGTAATTCTTCACTATGTGGTCAGTTGATCCACATACAAAGCATTCGTGATTTTTCTTCGAATTTGGACAGTTAGGCGAAATATGCCCTTCCTGTCCACAATTATAACATACGGCCTTTCCTTTGAGACAGACTCCTAATTGAGCCTTCCCACAGGTTTTACAGGCCTTCATCCTTCTCTTGGAATCCCCTTGCTTTACTCCGGTATTCCCAGAGTTAATACCCTTCCTCTTCTAACCGTCGCCACTACCGCTGGCTCCTTCGGTCTTGATTCCCCCATCATTTTCCCCTTATTTTTCTTATCTTTGTGGTACTGGCTGAGAGCCTCATTCCCACCTTCGGAAATTATTGCCTTTTCTAATATGGTTCCAAAGGAAGTACTTTGAAACACTGAGATCCGGCTATAGAGCCAGGGTTTCAAGCCCTACTCGAATCTCCTAGCCTTTCTCACTTCAGTGTCCACTTGGTGTGGAGAAAATTGTGCCAGTTCTTTAAACTTGGCAGCATACTGGGGAACTGTCATATCCCCTTGTTTTAATTCCAGAAACCTTATTTCCATTCTCCCTTGCATACTCGTGGGAAAATAGTTCTCGAAAAAAATCTCCTTAAACCTTCCCCACGTTAGGTTTTCTATATCGGCCCTAGCCTGGTTTGCCTCCCACTAGAAGTTGGCCTCTCCTTTCATCAAATAGGTTACAAAGGCAACCTTTTGACCCTCCTCAACATTTGCTATAACAAATGCATTCTCAATTTCTTTTACCCAAGTCTGGGCTTCTATAGGGTCCGTAGTTCCTTTGAACTCCGGCGAACCTACACTTTTAAAGTCCTTAAAAGTAGTAGCTCGTACTACTCCAGGAATTACGGGTACTTTATCCCCCTTTCTATTAAATGCAGCCGTTAAAAGATTAACAAACTCCTGCATTGGATTAACCGGACCACCCTCCGGTTGATTAACATTATCGTCTTGATTTCGTTGTCTCCTTCTTGGCGGCATTTTGCTGTTAAGAAAACAACACATCATTATTAATTTCTTCTTGTTGATTAGTTATTATTTGCGATAAAACAATAACTCATCCTCATTACTCAATATGTTCCATAAAAGAAACTTATATTGATTCTTATCTTGTAGTGTAATACTACATTGTTTACATTACTCAGCCTTAGCTGATTACATTACCATCCCGCAATTACTTTCCAAAAATTGGGATTTATAAAAGACTACCCTTGATATACAAAAGAGGGTTTTACGTCACTACTAGATACATAATATTTACATATCTAATCTACTCTAGCTATTGCTAGATTACATCTGCCGAATGGCATTCTCAAAATCTTTCTTGGCCAAATTGGTTATGACATCTCGACTAATGGTATGTCGAGTCTGCCCTGCTTCCACTGGATATCCAGCTACTTGCTGTTGGAAGTCCACGTGAGAACTCTTATGTATATAGGACATCCTCTCCAACTTCATTGTTTTATTCTTTAGCTCACCCGCCGAGCTCAAAGACTTCACATTTCAGCTCTCGGACCTTGTCCTTAGCTAGAATTCTATCATAGTGTTCTTCTTCCCACATACCCTCCATGCTAGTCTTGTCCTCACGGACAGCTTGGAGTTCCTCTTCTAACTCCTTCACCTCCTGGCAGTAATGGACATTCCTATCCAATACTGACATAAATAGTGCCTTCATTAACTCTTTAGTAGCCAATTCTTCTGTAGGTGGAACCTGGTCAAAGGACATCACGTCCACCTCCTCCTCTAGCATGCCATCAAAAATAGACATATAGTCTAAATCGTCCGAGTCTCCAGACTCTATTACTACCACCTCTGGCTCAATCGCTACGGGATTGGATAGTATCTCTACCCGATTGACTGAATCCTCGCTCATTACATGTATATTTCTATACATATCATTTTCTCCTGACATCTACAATAAAATAATATAGTTTGATTAGTACACGTCAGTAAAATAATAAAAACACATAACATAATATAATGCATTTTTATAAGGTTATCTTTCATCTTTTACTTCTTTATTAAGGTTATGACTTAAGGTTCTAATCCCCCTTAAGTTTTATAACATAGGCTTTGATACCAACTTGTAGCGCCCCCAAATTTGGGTATCTTCCAACCCGACAGATGGTGTTATACTGTACCAACATTCATACATTCATTCAATTGAATAGTCTCAAAGAACGAACATAACTTCTATATATTCAAATTAATATTTACACTTCCCAGGTTCTAAACCCATTACAAAGGTTCTTTGTCATAATATTCATTACATTACCACAATAGCCCTATACTATTACAAGACAGCTTAATAATCTTTCTTAGCCTTTCCCTTATCCTTATTTGATCCTTCGGGACGTTCAGTCTTAGCTGCATTCATATGGTTCAAGCAAGAGTGAGCATAACTAGCTCAACAACTATAACAATTTTAATAACAACATGCTTAATACATATGAATCGTATATCTTCAATAACTGAACAATAGTTATGAAGTACTATTGATAATTCAAAATAGCACTTCATCTTTCTTTCAAAATGTTTCACAATGAATAATATTCAGTAAAACATTCACTCCGGTCAAAGACCTAGAGTATTCATTCTTTCTTTGAAAAGGACAACCCGAAACTAAGTCCGTAAGCCCGGTATTACTTACGAGCACTTCTGGGTGATCAGCCCATAGTACTCTATGTTGATCAACACTACATCCATTAAACGTATGTACGTTTAATCATTTGGCAACCTCACGTGCCTGTCATTTTACCGACAAAACTTTTGTTTAACATTTCAGTCTTCTTTTGAAAACCATATCAAGTAGTTGACAAAAGATAATCACATTTGATAACAGATGAATAGATTATCAACAATCCACTCAATATGTCAAGTCTAGCCAAAAGAACTGGCTTTAACTTCATTGTACTTCAATTCATGCGTAAGGAAACATGAACTTCAAAAACTTGTTCAGATTGAACTGAGACAAAAGTTAGAATACTTGCCTTTAGCGTTTGCTACTGTGTATTTTACTTTACGTTCAAGTCTTTCAAGTCTCTACAATACATGATCACATAATGCCTTACATTAGGTCACATATAATCAAGTATGTATCTGACTATATCTTACCCTTCATCTCAATCTAATTGTGTATTAGATTTCATTATTAAGGTTTTCGGCTTTCGTTACGTCATTCACATTTCGCTAATCTTCAATTGATTATTAACTCTTAATCAACATGCATTAATGTCTTACAAGTACCTTACAATGTCTTAATCATGTTATGATTACATCTTATTTCATTACTAACCAGTTCTCTTTTCTTCTATACTTGAAAACATTCTTTACTATCAACTTCTTAAAACTGGCGCCGCGGCGCCAAGATTGGCTTTGTGACTCGCGATGCGGCGCGAGTTAGCAGTGCACCAACTCCCGGCCTACCAAGATCATGCGGCCGAGCATTCTAAAGCTTAGAGTCGCACATGCCGGCATGGACTCTGCTACTGCATAATTATGCTGATTTTAACATTTTTACAAACTTCCTGGATGCATAACCTCTTCATTTTAATACGAATTGGTCCGTTCAAAAGCCTACGGTTCAAAAATTATGCAATCTACGCGTTTATGCAATAATTTTATCTATTTGACTTTGTTTGCTAAAAATTCAACTATTGGTTCATTTTTAACGAAAACGATAAACGTTCGTGAACGTTAAACGCTCGTTTCTTCGTTCTAAGTCGGATTTCGCCCATTTATGAGTCCGCAACTCTTAAATGACGAACATGACTTGTCTCCATTGGAAAATAACATTTCTGAGCTCAAACTCAATATTTGACTTCCATTCCGGGAATTTTACGAATTAAATGCCGATTATCGCTCTAATCGCATGCGATTTCCTAAAGAATCTTCGTTCTTATGACTTGTTCAACATTACCAATGAATTACATTCATAATGTGAACATCTTAACATATTTTTTTTTCCAACAACTTATACTCATGGTTGGATTTTGACTTATTTCATTTCTAAGCATATAGCTTATTCTATTATAAACTACTTATTACTTCATTGTTCCTAACTTAAGAAAGTTAGTCTTTTAATCATCATGCATACATGTTTTCACATATAATTCCATCCTTGTATATATAATTCATATTCATACAAATTCATTACTTTCATTAATAAACTTATTACAAGTTCATAATCTTTCACATAAGTTTATAACTTATGCTAGCTTAAATGACTTATTACCAACTTATGTGGCTTAAGTTCATTACTTACACATTCTTCTTATTTATTAACATCCATGACCCCTTAATCTATCTTTGTTTATCAACCTATCATGAATAAAGATAGAAGATAAAGTAAAGAAGGAGTCTTACTCTAGAAGTTCTTGATAAGTAGCTTCTTTCTTCTTCCATAATCCCACCTCCTTTTGCACCTCCTTACTATTCATCACTTGCATGGAATAAAATCTATCCATTGCTTGGCCATTACACATTTAACTTGGTCATTACATAACTTGGTCACCACTTAAAAGGCTTGGTTACCACACTAACTTGATCACCACTCATAAAACTTGGTCATTACTCATTTACCATATTCCTATGGTTTGCCTCATGGGTCAAACAATCCATTGGACTCTAGCTTGGGCTTTATCAACTTAATCCTTTGGGCTTTACATTAACAAACACTCTCTTGTTTATTAATTCATTAGATGGGCCTTACACATAATTGACTTGGACTTATACAAAATCCTAGCCAATCCTTACAAGTCAATTAATATTACATAATATATATACATATAGCTTATGTATCATTCTCGTAATCTAATTCATATAGAATTTATATACGATAATTCATTCTTCATAATAACTCGTATAATACTTCATATCATACTCGTTTTCTTTCCTCGTACATTACTCACATATCATATGATTATCTCTTAACGCATTAATTCTTCACTTTCCTTACATTCTCAATTTAAGTCCGCAAACGAAATATTACATTTTCCATAACTAGATTATTATTACATAAGCCATCTTACCTTAATATTCTATCATTACGTATTTCTCGAAAATCCAAAAATAACTCCCGAGCAAATACCGATGAATAGTGTTTTTCGAAAAATTTCTCGAAAAACTTTCATTTTTGTCTTAGAAATTCAAACACTTTAATTCCTTCACGCAACTCAAATACTACGATATTCCAATATCAATAGGTTATAGAATGACAACCATCTCGATATCATAAATAATATGATTTTATTATTATTTAAATTAATAAAATTATTTTACAATAAGATCCGAATTTCTCGGTCGTTACAGCATCCCAAGAAATAAAATATCTTGGTGATCTGCGTTATCCACGTCTCTGCCTTAAGTGGTTTTGGCTCTCCCAAAAACTTCGGTGGTCCCAGCTCCTTGAACTGCTTAGCTGTGACTATCCGAGAGTTGCCAGTGTTTTCACCTGCATTTTGGACATGAGTCTCTCTCACCTAATGTTGCATAAATTACAAAAAGCCCCTAAACATTTCATCGTTCATCATTTGGTCGGTGTTGTTGTTTGCATGAGGATTGTTGTCTTCCTGATGCACATTTTCCTTGTTATTGATCGTTGGTGATTCAATGGTCTCATGTGCTCCATTATTATTCTCAACATTATCGGATATCATTTTCAAATACTGCCACAAAACAAGGGTTAATTGACATGCAACATATTATCCATATATTCTGACAGACCAATTAAATATCAATTAAACTTAGGTAGGTCATACTAGCGAAGGAATTACCCGTCTCTCCCCTCCTAGTTCTAGTCTCACATCTTAGCCAGGGATCATATCCCTAAGCTTTGATACCGACTGTGACGCCCCCAAAATAGGTATATATCACCCATTCTGAGTCGCCAAATACATGGTAAAAAATACAAATACAAACTTAAATATACAACATGAGCTACGAGTTTTAATACAAATAATGTCTTCTAGACAGTATTCAAACTCAAAATAAGTCCTCAATACATTTATTATCATACTATTTTATATAATAGTGAGGACTACTAATGCAAACATCTGGACCATCACTCCGTTCCCCGACTAGTCTCAGCTATATTCTCATTTCCTAAAGAGAACAAGGAAAACAAAGGGTGAGCTCAACTAGCCCAGTAAGAAATAATATGACTAAGATAATGCAAAATAAATTATCGTTAGCCTTCAACAGTGTTAAACTGATAAAATACAATATACATCAAGTTTAACTGAAGCGGAATAATAATCCATTAGAAGAGTCAAGTAGAACATGAAATCTACTATCTTCTATGATTTAAAAAGTTTATCAACAGTTTTATTGCTGAGACTCAGCTTAATAAATAATCCACATCATCGAATCATCCCTACACTACGACCAAGGATATTTATTAGTATTACGACCATAAATTATCCATGCACTACGGGCCTAGGATATTCGTGTTTTCACCAATGGTCATGATCATTCCAACAACTGTCCATCAATGCACTACAGGACAATGAGGACTTTTACAACATCATTTGTAACATTACAATCATGATTATACCAAATAATCCCTGGTCATAATCATACCAAGTCCATCTATGCACTACGGCCAAAGATGACTTTCATAACAATATAAGCATGAGGATGATGACAATGATATAAGAATTCAATTAAAAGAAAGCAAAGGATAAAGTTTTAAAGATTTATAATTTAATTTATCCAGAATTCAATAATGTCCAAATTGTCAACATGAGACTGCTTTGTGGAGTAAAATTCAAGAATAATATTGTATCAAAAATTATTTGGACAGAAAAGAAATCAATTTTTATCATGAATAGTACCCCGTGAATAGTACTCCAGCATAAAAAAGTTAAAACTTATCAAGAATACTCATAATAATATTTCCATGAAAAGATACTGGATGAAGGGCAAATATCAAGGATATTATACTAATTTCATGGAGTATAGAATCCAAAACTTTAACAAAATAATATTACTTACATACTACAGAGTATGGAAGAAAATATTATTTCATATGAATACTGAACAAAAATAATATCTCTTACCTTAAAAAGAAGCGTATTCCAACTAGTATAACGGGGATATTCTTGAAGAAAACTTTCACTAGTTTTTACGCTCAAAGCTCTCTAAAACTCGAAAGAAATACGCTCAATATTATAGAAGAAAAATTCTCCGATTATGGTATGATTTTCAATTCTAACTAAGTATCCTATTTATAAGAGAATGGAAAGATACTATTTGAGGAAAATTATCACGGACCAACAGTAATTTCGGACAAAATAATTTTGCAGAATCATGAACGAAAGGAAAAACTTCAGACGCAACTTATTTACATATATTATATGTACTCCCTCAATTCAAAGGCAATATATATATATATATATATATATATATATATATATAATCACATGGTAACTTATATATATTATATATATATATACACCATTTTAGTCCCCCCCCCCATGACTAACATAATTCCCCCATCCCCAAATGTCACTTTCATCATATATATATATATATATATATATATATATATATATATATATATATATTATCATACTCATAACACACACTATTTTAAAAATTTAGTAAGTGGGGGTCCAAATAATAAGCAAAATTTACATTAAATACTTCATAAAAATCCTCTCAATATTTTTAACAACATTTATCATCATTATTATAATTCGTAATATTTAACAACCAGATCGTTCACAGGAAAGAGGAGGCTTTTTGATAAGGATTTCTCCCTATTGGCGCGCAATTAGGTGACCAAACCTCGCCTCGACAAAAATTTCTAGACATCGTCAATAATGCAAATAATAATATGAATAACTCCATCGTCTCAATTATTAATTTAATAATATATAAAATATCGACAATAATTGAATCAAATAACGTGAGATACTATGTAGCAATTACTATAGCAATAATTGAATATAACTGAGTGACTTCTCACGTAAGCATCAATAATGAATACCATGTGCTACTATGCAACCACGCCAGACATCGTACTTTTTTAACAGAGTATTTCAAAAGTTAACGGTAGAACTTTTCGCCGTTATTTTTATAAAAGATATTTTGTCGCTTTCTCAATTCGACAATAATTACGCTGTGGGGTCCACTAATGATTGTGCCGTCAGCATTTAATATTCTCTCGTTAAAACAAATATTCCCCACCAATCGAATATATAATATAACAACTTGCGTATTTTGCAAAATTTATAAATATTACCCACAACTATAACATTATATCAAATTCACCCAATATTCAAAAATGATATTTATAAAAAATTCATCTTTATTCATAAAAGTTGGGGTCTTACACTTCGGGAATAGTACCCCAGCATAAAAATTGTCCCGAATACCCGAGTGAATAATATTTGAGTCAATAGTAACCGGGTGAATAGTAACCCGTGAATAATACCCCGATATGAAAAGTACACTGAATACCCGAGTGAATATTAATCGGGCATATAGTAACCCGTGAATAGTACCCCCGGGTGACAATATGTAACAATCCAAAATTTCAAATTGTAATTTTAAATATTTATTTGAGGTGTTTATTGTTGAATAAATATTTTATTGATGTGATGGTTGTTAGTAAATATTTATGAATCTAAATTTATTAGATAATATTCTAAATTAAATTAATTTATAATTTAGATAGTTGTAATGTAACATGAGGTGTTATATTGTTGATTAATAAGTTAAATTGGTATGTTAAATTATTAAATAAAATTATAATGAAATTATAATTTTGTGATATTTGTTAAAGTGGGAAATTTATTTAAAATATAGTGTGTATAATTAATTTATTTGATTAATATTGGATATGGAAATCCAAATAAATAATATGTGATTATAAATGATAAACTAAATTGTTTATTTAAAATAAATTAAAGGAGTTTAATTTAGTTTTGCCAAACAAAGCTTAAATATAAATAAAATAAATTAAAATAATAAATAAAATATATTTATAATATATATGTTATATGTTGTAATTGATTAGGCTTATTATGGCCATATCATTTTTCTTTTGTTATTACGCATAGTTGGCTATTAGGGGATTTATGTGTATTCTAGTTGTTTGCTAAGTTTGAGAAATATAGAGAGGCTGTGAGAGAATTGAGAGATTAGCAAGGATTGTTCGATCAATTGAAGGTATGTTCACAACCTTAGTATTATATATATATATATATATATATATATATATATATATGTGTGTGTGTGTGTGTGTGTGTGTGTGTGTGTGTGTGTGTGTGTGTGTGTGTGTGTGTGTGTGTAGACATGTATATGTGTTTCACGACAAAAAACTATATGTTCTGAGAATTCTAGTTTTTTGTAAATTATTGTTATGTAACCTGTTTATGGTAATTATATATGGTTATGATGTTAGAAGTTGTAGTCAGACATGAATGGTATGCTAATTTCATTGTAAAAAGGAAGAAAAGTAAATTACAGTATGTTTTCTCATATGGCTTATGAAGTACCAATTTTGATGGTCAATTCGTATGTTAAACTACAAATTGTGGCTTGTTTATGCTAGTTCTTTAAGAAACGAAGATAACATAATTTGAACGAAGAGATTTGGTGAAGAATTGAAATCAAAGTGTTGATTTTTGGGATGAATGTCAAAAAAATTGAGTTTTATATAAAAATGTGAAATTTGAGAAATTAAACTAGTATAATTGTTGTTAAATTGTTCTATGTTGAGGAATATGTTGGAAAATATGTTTATGATAGTTTTATATAAATTGTTTGTGTTAATATTACTGTTAAGTGGGTGAAATTCGTGTTTGTTGGGCTAAAGTCGGCTACTTTTCATAGCGCTTTTACGCCTCTGTCACGTACACCAAGTAGCAATTGCTATTTGGTGCCAAGGCTAAAAGCTCGTGTAACTGGCTAGGTGGCCCCAGAACTGTGTATGTATGGCGAGTAGTCATATTTACACCTCTGCCCCGAGACAAAGAAGTCTCATCACATCAGAAACCTTGAAACACCCCTATAGCATGGTCTAAGGTTGTGTTAAGGTGTCAAATATGTAATAACATGGTTAAAACATAATCGTGTTAGGTGGTTAGTAGTTTCAAAGTTTCAAGTTATGAACGTGTTATGTTATAAATTAGTTTATACAATGAATGTTAGATAAGTATTGTGATGTTAACACTTGGGAATTCTGAAATGTATCTGATAACATAAGACTTGTGCTAAAATAACAAGTTTAGCTAGAAATGTGTGTTGTATTGGAAAGTGAATTTTAGTATATCTAATAGATGGTGGTTCTAAACCTATGTGTAGGAGAACCTGAGTTTAATATTATAGCTTACGCTCGGTGCAAGTTTCTAAACTTATCTTTTTACATTGAGCAAGATCTCTAATTCTACTTTTACAATTGAGCAAGTTTTCTAACTCTACACTTTCGTTGAGCTAGTTCATTTATTACATTGTGCAAGTTTATTCTTACGATTGAGCAAGTTCTTGTATCTAGTTTGTTTATGATTTCTAAATCTTATTCTGATATTGAACAAGCTATTCTTGTCTTTAACTTGTTATCTAGCATGCAAGTTTACATATTCTGATATACTCATGTTGAAAAAGTTTTATCGTTTAAATTACTATTTGTTATGCATGCTTAGTACTCAATTCTAAATAACCTTGGCTTAATATTGTTCAAGCAAGGTACGTTATGATTATTCGATGTTTATGCTATTAGTTTATTCTTAAAGCGTGATCTTAATTTACAATGTCGATTCAGTTATGATTATTCCATAGCATGACGTTATCAATATTGTATTCAACTAATCCTTAGTTGATGACCGTCGAATTCTAAATTACCCTTGAAATGTATCCAAACCAAACTTACTTTGGTGCGGACTTGTACTCTAAATACTGAGATGACAACCCTATTATTAGGGGATAATTTACGCTTAGCGTTGAAATGTTTGTGCATAATACATTATACGAGGAGTCCTTATAGTCTTATGACTGTTAAAGTTGAAGTTGAAAGATTACTTACAACTGTGGACATAGTTCGTGGTCTTATGACCCTCAGATATATTTCTTATTTTGATTCCAGTTTTTGGTTATCATTGATAGAGTACTATTCAGTTTTGATGAGCCTATTCATTGGCAATTATTATTACTATTCTCTTGTTGATTAATTATTATATCCAGTGAGCATTTGTTTTGCTCACTCTTGCATAAATATTATTGTTGCAGCTAAAGTTGAGAAGGTAGATAAGCCTTCAACTAGCAAAGGAAAGGGAAAAATGTACAAGTGATGAAGACTTGTAATTTCATTTATTGTTATGATAATAGACTTTTAATTAATGATGTAATGTAATAATTTTATTTCCACACTTGATTGGTGTTAAGGTTAGACAACCTGGGATGTTTTTGGATTAAATGATGTAACCCTATTTAAAGGGAGGATTTATGATTTAATTTTTATTATATTTGGGTAGATAGATATGAATGAATAGATAGTGAACACCAAATCTTGTGGGAATGAAATACCCAGATTTGGGGGTGCCACAGGTTGGTATCAAAACTTTAGGTTATGAACCTTAGGTGGGGAAAAGCCTTGGGAAGTAACCTTTGAAAAGATAGTGATGATAAACTCTCATCGAGTTTTCACGAAGAAGTAATAAAACACTTATGTGCTTATGTGATTATATCGTATGTGCTCGTGAGTGTCGAGTAGTAATGATTAGTAATTAAAACTTAAAGTTTGGTTGACAGGAAGGCTAATGTAGGAGGATCCAGTCAGGCTAGGGAGGAAGGATCCCAGATGCCTAGAGATGAGGAGCCTCGAGATATTCAGGTGATTTGGGAACAGTTACTGCCTCGGGAAACAACTCCGTTGGTCACAGTAGTTGAGCAGGAGAGAATACTTGATCAGGATGATGAGATAGAGACAGACGAGGAGGACCCTGTTGAGCTGCCACTGTCGGATGAGGAGTACGAGGAGGAAGAACTGCCACTTAACTCGATAGTTGCCCATATGTACGACGAAGTATACGACCGTAATATGGAACTTCAAGATACCGTCGAGGAGTTGCAAGAGATAGTAGTTGAACAACAGACCTCGATGGCATAGAAGGACGACGAGATCCAGGATCGAGAGGAACGTCTGAATAATGTTGAAGAGAAGCAGGTTCACACTGAAAGAGAGAACAAGCGAATGATAGCAGAAATTGCAGAGTTGAAGAACAAGTTGAAAAAAGAAGCTACAAAGAGGGCAAGAGCAGAGGACACATATGAGGAAGCTTATCAACGAACCGAAATAGCAGAGAGAGATGCACAAGCAAAGAGGATGAAGATGGAAGAGATGAATAACGTATTCAACACCGTGATCAATCGAGCACAAGATCGGGTCATGGGTTATTTAACTCAGTTCAAGACGCTGCCATCATACATTTTAGATCGTCGAACAATGACTCAAATTATGGAGGAAGACCGTCTTAAGGCTACGTAGTATCTTAGTAGGACATTGTAGGGAATGTACCTGATATGTAATTAATGATATGATAAATAAAATGTAAATCCCGGGTATGATATAACCAATGGGATGTGATGATGATGAAGTAATCCTACATCTTTTGTAGTTCAAGAAAGTAATGTAAATAGCAATGATGATATTATTTTGATGTTTCCTAAAAGATTATGAATGAATAAAAGTTATTATTTTATTCAAAGTGTTATGTGTTATGTGATAATCTTTTATGATGTGAAACTTAAGTAGTAATACTTAAAAAGGTTGAATAGAATCTAACGGGTGTATTTTAATAGAAAATGCCTCCAAGACGCCAACCACGACAAAGGAACCCTGAGAATAAAAATAATCTTTGAGGATAATCCGATTCAAACAATTCGTAAACGCATCTTGATGGGAGCATTACAGAATTAGCCACAGAATCAAGCTACGACTTTTAAGGATTTCAAGGCAGTTGGGCCACCAGAATTCTATGGGTCCATGAATTCGATTGAGGCACAGACCTGGATTATTGAAATAGAGAAGGGTTTCGATGTTTCTAGGGTAGGGGAGAATCAGAAGACTGCTTTTGCAACATTCATGTTGAAAGCAGAGGCGAGTTATTAGTGGCAAGCCAATAAAACCCGAGGAGGTCAAGGGGTAATGTCTTGGGAAAGGTTCAAGGAAATATTCTTTGAGACCTATTTCCCAGAAAGTTCGAAGAATCAGATGGAGGTGCAATTTTTGGAATTGAAGCAGGGCACAATGACAGTGTCGGAGTATGCAGCGAAATTCAATGAGTTAGCAAGGTTTGCGCCATATCAAGTGAATACGGATGAGCGCAAGGCAAGGAGATTCGAGTAGGGACTAAAGCCATAGTTGTACATCAGAGTCTCTCTGTTTCAGCTAAAGACTTTTGCAGCGGTGCTTGAGAAAGCAATTATCGCTGAGAGTGGAGGCGAGGCTGTAATAAAGAACAATCAAGAGCAGAGGAAGAAGAAAAATGAAGGAGAAGCTAAAAATGGTGGAGGTAGTAACGGTGGAAATGGCAACAACAATTAGATGAGAAAGTGGATAGCAAATGTGGGAGCTGGAAACCAACAAGGTAACCAGCAGAAGAAGAAGATTGATGCATGTGTTACATGCGGGAAGTTTCACTTGGGTATGTGCTTAAGGGGGAAGCGGGCATGCTTTAACTGTGGCCAAGAGGGTAACATTGCCCCAAACTGCACTCAACCCAAGAAGAATGCTTGCTACACCTACAGGTTGAAGGATCATTTTACTCACGAGTGTCCAAAGAAGAAATCTGGTGAGACAAATGGAAGCAAGGGAAATGCTAGTGAAGGTGTGCTTACTAATGTTGGACCAACGTCAAGAAATAAGCCCACAGCCAGAACCTTTAATATGACGGTGCAGGACGCAGTTCAATTAAAAGATGTCGTGTCAGGTATTATCCCAATCAATGATATAAATTTATATGTATTATTTGATTCGAGTGCTACTTGCTCGTTTATATCTGATGAATTTGCTAAGAAGTTAGAAATAACTAGTGAAGAGTTGAATTTCCCTTTAAACATAGAAATTGTGAATAGGGAGGTAATTCCTGTTAGATTCGTATCCAAGAACTGTAAGGTGAATATAAAGGGAAATATTATGACAATAGATTTAATCCCGATAAAACTTGGAGAGTTCGATGTTATATTGGGAATGGATTGGCTATTCAATTATGGAGCGATAATTGATTGCCAAAAGAAGTGTGTATATCTTATGACTCCGTCAAAGGTAGTTTTTTATGGTAGCAAATCACCTAGACAAATGAGATGTCTGACGGTTATGTAGGCCAAGAAGTTTTTGAGTCAAGGTTGGGTAGGGTACTTAGCTTACATAGTCGATACTCAAAAGAAGGAGGGTGTAAAATTGGAAGAAATACCAGTGGTTAGGGAATTCGTGGACGTGTTTTTGGAAGATTTGCCAGGACTTTCGCCTGATCGAGAAATTGAGTTTGTGATCGACTTAGCACCAGGAACCGCTCCTATATCGAAGACCCCATACAGAATGGCTCCGGTAGAGATGAAGGAACTGATGGTACAACTGCCGGAACTATTAGATAAGAAGTACATTCAGCCGAGTGTATCACTGTGGGGAGCGCCGGTGTTGTTCGTGAAGAAGAAGGATGGGTCAATGCATCTTTGCATTGATTATAGAGAATTAAAAAAAGTCACTATTAAAAACAAATATGCATTGCCAAGAATAGAAGAATTGTTTGATCAATTGAAGGGTGCTAGATATTTCTCGAAAATAGATTTGAGAAGTGGGTATCACCAACTGAAAGTAAGGAAGGAGGATGTACCGAAGACGGCATTCCAAACTCGCTATGGACATTACAAATTTTTGGTGATGTCTTTTGGTTTGACAAACGCCCCTGCAGCGTTCATGGATTTAATAAACAAGGTGTTTAAATAATTTTTAGACAAGTTTGTGCTGGTATTTATCGATGATATTCTGGTGTACTCTAAATCTCAAGAAGAACACGTGGAACACTTAAACGCTTGAGACGCTGAGAAAAGAAAAGTTGTACGCGAAATTCTCTAAATGTGAATTTTGGCTGGAACGTGTACAATTTCTTAGGCACGCAATTGATAAGGATGGGATTTCTGTAGATTCATCAAAAGTCGAAGCTATGATAAATTGGGAACAACCAAGAACTCCATCAGAAGTGAGAAGTTTTTTGGGATTGGTAGGCTATTATAGACGATTTATCTAGAATTTTTCCAAGATTACCACTCCGTTGACAAATTTGAAGAGAAAATCTGTAAAATTTGTATGGACGGAGAAGTGTGAAGAGAGTTTTAAAGAATTGAAGAAGAGGCTCAGTGTGGCACCTGTGTTGTTGTTACCAAATAATACAGGAAATGTTGTGGTGTATAGCGATGCGTTACACAAGGGTTTAGGATGTGTCCTAATGTAGAACGGCAAAGTCATCGCGTATGCATCAAGGCAGTTGAAAGATTACAAGAAAGGGTATCCGACTCATGATTTAGAGTTGGCGGCAGTGGTGTTTGCACTGAAAATATGGAGACACTATCTCTATGGAGAGAAATGTGAGATCTACACAGACCATAAGAGCCTGAAGTATATTTTCACACAGAAGGACTTGATCGTGCGTCAAAGGAGATGGATGGAATTGATAAAGGATAAAGATTGCGAGATCTTTTATCATCCAGGCAAAGCAAACGTGGTTGTAGCTTCCTTGAGTAGGAAAGGCAGAGAAAGGTTGATGATGTTAACCGATAAGGAGGAGCTCATTTCAGCAATGGAAAAGCTGGAGTTGGAAATCAAATTTCCAAATGAATCCGATAGAAAATTATACCAGATAGAAGCTAGTCCAACTTTGGTGGACAAGGTGAGGAATGCTCAACTACAGGATGAAGAATACAAAAAAATAAAGGAAAGTGTTACCGAAGGTAAAGAGGTGAAGTATAAACTAGATATTGAGGGAATGCTAAGATTCGAGGGACAAATTTGTGTCCCAGCAGTACAAGATATTAAAGAAGACATTTTGACAGAAGCTTATAGCTCAAGATATTCGATTCATCCGGGAAGTATGAAGATGTATCAAGATTTGCGGCGATATTTTTGGTGGCCAAATATGAAAAGAGACGTTGCAGAATACGTTGTAAAGTGTTTGACATGTCAGAGAGTGAAGGTAGAGCATCAAAGACTAAGAGGATTACTTCAACCGTTAGAGATACCAGAATGGAAATGGGAGCATATCACAATGAATTTAGTGGTAGGTCTTCTAATGACTCAAAAAAGATACGATGCGATATGGGTGATAGTGGACAGACTGACAAAATCTGCACACTTTTTACCAATAAAGATTAAATTTAATCTTGATCAAGTGGCGAAACTATACGTTAAGGAGATCGTGTCAAGACATGGAGTTCCAGTGTCAATTGTATCAAACAGAGATCCGAGCTTTATATCAAATTTCTGGAAAAGATTATAAGAATGCATGGGAACGCAACTGAAGATGAGTATAACATATCATCCGCAAACCAATGGACAAAGGGAACGAACAATCTAGATGCTAGAAGATATGCTTAGAGCATGCATCATGGATTTCAAAGGAAACTTGAATGATCATCTACCGTTGGTGGAATTTGTATACAACAACAGTTACCACGCAAGCATTGATATGCCGCCATACGAGGCATTTTACGGCAGGAAATGCAGAACTCCACTATGCTGGGATGAAGTTGGTGAACGTCAACTGTTAGGACCAAAATTGGTACAGCAGACCGCTGAAGTTATAAAACTCATTAGAGCAAGACTAGTAGCTGCTCGAGATCGACATAAAAGGTATGCGGATCAACACAGGCAGAATCGTGAGTTTGAAGCAGGAAATTTTGTGTTCCTGAAAGTTTCTCCTTGGAAGGGGAAAATTCATTTCGGCAAGAAAGGAAAGCTAAGCCCAAGGTTTATTGAACATTTCGAAATACTACGCAGAGTGGGAGAAGTAGCTTATGAGGTATCTTTACCTCCAGAATTAGAACATGTGCACAATGTTTTCATGTGTCGGTGTTGCGACCGTATAAACCCGATTACAAGCATATGATCGAGTATGAACCGTTGCAGTTCAGTAAAGATTTGTCATATGAAGAAATTCCTATCCAGATAGTCGACAGGAAAGAACAAGTGCTCAGGAATAAAGTGATACCTTCTGTGAAGGTGATATGGAGGAACCACAATGTCGAAGAGGCTATGTGGGAACTTGAAGCGAAAATGATGAAGAATTATCCTGAGTTATTTGTTTAGTCTGTGTCTTCGATTCTGGGGATAGAATCTTTGTAAGGAGGGAAGAATGTGATGATTTGATTGTTTGAGTTGTGATTATGGGGACAGAATCCATGTAAGGAGGGAAGGTTGTAACAATCCGAAATTTCAAACTGTAATTTTAAATATTTATTGAATTATATAAATATTTATTTGAGGTGTTTATTGTTAAATTAATATTTTATTGATGTGATGGTTGTTAGTAAATATTTATGAATCTAAATTTATTAGATAATATTCTAAATTAAATTAATTTATAATTTAGAGAGTTGTAATGTAACATGAGGTGTTATATTGTTGATTAATAAGTTAAATTGGTATGTTAAATTATTAAATAAATTTATTATGAAATTATAATTTTGTGATATTTGTTAAAGTGGGAAATTTATTTAAAATATAGTGTGTATAATTAATTTATTTGATTAATGTTGGATATGGAAATCCAAAAAAATAATATGTGATTATAAATGATAAACTAAATTGTTTATTTAAAATAAATTAAAGGAGTTTAATTTAGTTTTGCCAAACAAAGCTTAAATATATTATGTCTTTAAATTTTAAAGAGTTTTGCCAAACAAAGCCTTATTGTAAGACCCCAACTTTTATGAATAAAAATAAATTTTCTATAAATATCATTTTTGAATATTATGGAATAAATTTGATATATTGTTATAGTTGTGGGTAATATTTATAAATTTTGCAAAGTACACAAGTTGTTATATAATATTTGATTGATCGGGGAATATTCGTTTTAATAGGGAATATTCGTATGACGGCACAATCATTGATGGACCCCATAACGGAATTATTGTTGGATTGAGAAAATGACAAAAATATTTTTTATGAAAATAACGGCGAAAGTTTTATCATTAATACTGTTGAACTACTCAATAGTAAAAGTACAGTAATACACGTGGTTGCATAGTAACACACGGTATTGATTATTAATGCTTACGTGAGAAGTCACATAGTTTTATTCAATTATTGTCAATATTTTATATATTATTAAATCAATAATTGAGATGACAAAGTTATTAATATTATTATTTGCAATATTAACGATATCTAGAAGTTCTGTCAAGGAGAGGTTTGGTTGCCTAATTGCGCGCCAATGGGGAGAAATCCTTATTGGAAAGCCTCCTCTTTCTTGGGAACGACCTGGTCGATTAATATTATGAATTATAATAATGATGATAAATGTTGTTAAAAAATATTGAAGGGATTTTTTTATGAAGTGTTTATGGATCTCCCATTTATCCATTTTTCAAAATAGTCTGAGAAAGTTATCTCAGTTTCGTTTTATTATTATTATATATATATATATATATATATATATATATACGTATTATATAATATATATTTATATTTATATAAGCATGTGGGTGAATGGTGGTGGTTTTGGTGGATTTTGGCAGGATGCATTATTTTTCAAAGACTTGGACTTAGTTGCCAAACTTTTCAAACAAAGCATTATGTTGATAATTTGTTCGGGAGGGAGTTTATTATTATATATATATATATATATATATATATATATATATATATATATATATGATTGAGTGCAAGTGGGAGGGGGAAGAAATTTGAGGCAGTCACGGAGGAGTTACGTATTATTATTATTATATATATTTTATAAATAGAATATATTATATTTTATTTAAAAGATTTTGCTTTAAATCGGACCGTCAATTAAAAATAAATCAATCTGGACCGCGTTCATGAATTAGTTACTATGTAGTCCATTCTTTTATAAATAGAAGCTTATTCCTTCATAATTTCTTACTTAATTCATTGAAACTCTGAGAGAGAAACTATAGAGAGAAAGAAGAAAAGTGTTCTCGCTACTTCACTACTCCTATATCCAAAGACTCTTCTTTCTAAGGTAAGGGGTATTATTTCTTTTGTATTCATGAAGAGAACTTACATTATTCCATTATTTATCATTACGTTAGAATAACTCAGATAATGAGCTACCCTATACTTGGTGAAATTCTTACATTATTCCATTCTTTTTTATTACATTGGAATATCCTGTTTGTGCGCGTTTTTACGTGGGACTGGTTCCGTCTTTATTATTGGTTGGAATATCATCGTATCAGATGCGTTTTATGTGACAACCCGAAAATCCGGATTGTCCAGAAATTAAGATTTAAAGAATTAGTTATTAATAAAATGAATTTTTATTAATACTATTCTACATACTATGTGTTTATTAATCGTTCTATAACCTAGAATGATTATTAATCGGGAGGATTCTGGCTACGAGCTAGACTGAACGAGTAGGAATTTTCAAGATGAAAATAAAAAATTTCAGGAGACAAAATATTTTTTGGGAAAAAGACAAAATAGACACTTATTCACCGACGAAACCTAAGGGTTAGGGTTTGAATAACCTAAGCCTTTTCAGAGAGTTCAGTATGTCGAAATGACATTCCGTCGAAAGATTTGACGATAATATATCGTGAAAAGTTAAGTAAGTCGATAAAGTTTTTCTCAAAAAGCGATGTAAAATCGGATAAAATAAAACAACGAAAAAAATCTTGTTATGTACTTTTCACTTGTTTAGCTACGTTAGGGGAAAACGTGAAGGAAAATGCTTAACGTCAAAAAGTGTTTTTTAGTTTTTTGGAAATCCAAAAAATACATAAAAGTTAATTGGTAAAGGAAAGACGAAATATCCAAAAATATTTGGATTCTGAGAATCGCAGTTTTTAAAACTGTCGAACAAAACCCGAAAGACGGAACTACGAAACTTAAAGGCTAAGCAAACTTGAGGGCTAGGTTAACTTAGTCCTTATGTAATGAATAGTAAGGAGGTTACGATGTGAAAAGACCAAAATGCCCCTAGCCTTGAAAATCTATAAATAGGAAGCTTAATCTCATTTGAATGGGATTTTGAAAATCCTATCATTTGAGAGAGAAAGAGAGAGAGTGAGTTCGGATGGATGATGAAAGGGAGAAGAATGAGGAAAAGTTGGCTCGTGAGCAAACTTTGTCCGACGGAAGGAATTTAAGGATGAACGGTAATCCGAATCCTAGTTTCTTCTAATTTTCTTTAAGTTTAATATGTTCAATACATAACTTAATGAAGATAAGAAGTAGATAATGTTAATAATGAATTCATATAGTTGAATTCATGAGAAAATGAAGAAATAAGAATTAGAAATTTAGTTTATAGATTTCTTAAGGAAGTATAAGATTCGTAAGGATTTTGAGCGATCCGAATGAATCTTACGAATGAGTAGGTCAAATAAATAAGGAATGATGTTCTATAACATCAAATTCCAAGAAAAAGTGAAATCGTAATCCAAAATATCGATTAAAAATGAAGAACACGAAGAACGCGAAGAATACGCGAAGAACGTTGTTGATGGACAAATTTAAAACCATCGTAGTGTAATTGTTGTTGATGGACAAGTTTAAAACCATCGTGTATAAGTTAGATGCTTATTGCTTGGTTAGGAATTTTGGAAACGTTCTTGAAGAACGGATTAGAATTGAGCTATAACGAAGTTATGGAAAAAATTTCGTAAAAGAAGATCGAGAATTTAAAAGTTAGTAAATGAACCCGAACGTGTAGGGTTTCATAACAATGTAAGAGAACGTATAAAACGTGAGTCATAGACTTAAGAACAAATGAGTTCTGAGTACGGATGACCGAATTACGGACGAACGAACGAAGAACGTTAAAAACGTTAAAATGAACAAAGGGTGAAGATTAAGTCAATTGAATGGCATGTTAACAAATTCAGAACAAAGTTCTGTCTTGGGGTAATCGAAGTACGTTAGATAATAAAGAAAATGGCTTTGGAACGATCTCGTTCTGAGTTATAACGAAGAAGTTATGAGATTTCGAAGTACGCATCTCAGAACGACCAAAGACTTAGAAAAAAAATTTGGGAAGAAGGTCTTGGCGCCACGGCGCCAGTCATGCCTAGAATGGTGGCACTACAGTGCTAGGTCGGAGGGGGTCACGATCGCTAACTCTTGTGCATGTGCAGTATGAAGTCTTAATCTTGAGTGGGCGAGCAGGCGGCGCTGGTCTGAGCAATGCCAGAAATGAGATTTTTAACTACTCAATTTTTGGGGGATGTGCAAGAAAGAGATACGAACATGTAGTTAAACTAATGTATCACTTAATCAACTGTTTTAAACCTTTAATGAAGGTTGAACGAAAAGATTAAACGAGATTAAAATAATGTAATTACGGGTTACGGGACCAATAGTCGGGGACCGTAGTCGCAATGAATCGAACGTGAGGGATTGCTATGATGGTGATTCCTTAGACGTTGATGGACGATAGTAATGTATAACATTTCGATGTTATGACATGGTAATGAGAGATGAATGTAAAGCGTATAGACGCTATGAATGCAACGTTGTTGCAATGAACGATCGGTCTTAGCATGCAACGATCAGTATGGCTTCGACATTAAGAAAGAATAATGAACATGGGGTTCATGGGATGGACAACGATCGAAAGTGATTAAAACCTTGAGTGAAGGTTGAATGAGAGATTAAGAGACGAGCAACGTGAACGTTGAATACGTAAACGATCCTTGTGAATCGTATTCGCGTTGGACGAATGTTCTAAGTATACCCTAGTTGTATGACTTAGACGTTGATGAAAGTAGTAAGTAAGATATGAATGGTATCAAGAAAGCCGTATCGAATGGTAATATGATTAATGAAAGCCGAATGTGAGTCAGATAAGAATGAATCCTAAGGTATGACATTTAATTGTCAGAAAGCCATAAGGAATAAGAAATTGACTTAACGAACATTATATTTAATAGTTCGTATAAGTTAAGATAAGTTAGGTTGTGGTACAATCATAACCTTTAATGGTTGACATATGGGAACTGAGCTAAACAATTCCTTCAGAGAATGAAGGTATATACGAAACTGGTAATCGATCTAACTCAACGTAATGGCGGTGTAGATGAGACAGAACTTGTTTATTGGTTGTTTATGGAAACCACTCGAGTACCATATGGACTACCCAGCAGAGAAGCGATGTGTCTTTGAGTCCTAGAGAAGTTATAAGAAGAAGATAAGAATGTAAATCATCAAAGATGAAGAGCGTTTTGAGTAAGACATCTCCGTATGTCATGAAGTAGTAGAATGGTAATGAAAGTTGGTCGCATAAACTTAGATTGCAAGAACGCGAACCTTAAGAAGTAAAGTTAAGTAAACCAATGCTTAAGTCAAGTATATGACTAATTGGTGTATGTCTTTATTTCCTTATGTGTTATAGGGAATGAATGAAGCGATTCGGCAGTAAAGTAAAGTTGTAGCTATGTGTAAAGGCAAGTTTCCTAACTTCATTCATATTTTAAATGAATGCTAGTTTCTTAAACTTCTCGGATGTTGAACTTGAGAAGTTACATACATGTCTTGAATGTGTGATATTTGTACAATGTGGTAGAAGCGTATGAGGCCTTGTGCCCTGATGTGAACACTTTGGTGTTTCGTGATATGAACTATTACGTGATTGAATCGTTCAATAAGAGAATGTTCTGTTTATACATGAACCGTTATTGTTAAGTCTGTGCTATTGATTCTAGCCAGACAGAATGTGTATGAAAGATAGTAGAGAATGAAAGTATTTCAAAATGAATGTGACTAATGTTTTAAAATGATAGGAATCAAGATTATTCCTATTGTTCAAGCTACTTCATAACCTTTGTTCGGTTATCGAAGTTTCAAAGGAATGTTAAACTCTTAAAGTTGTTTGTTTAACTGTTAAGACTTGCTGGGCAATTGAATGCTCACACTTGCTTTAAATGAAAAATATTTTCAGCGAACGATGTTAGAAGAACTTAAGGATCTCGTATAGATCAAGGTGTCGGTATCCAGATGAAGTGCCATTCAGATTGTTAATGAGCGAGAAGATCAAGTGAAGACTTGTAATGTAGAAAAATGAGAATTAAACTATAGAATAGTTTAATGAACGATTATGTATCCTTGGTGGCGGATAAAAGTCACTCGTACAAGATGTAAAGAATAATGTAATTATCATTATTTGTAATGGGAAAAGCTATAAGGTTTTTAGAACCAGGGATTTCAGAGTGTATGTTGTTATATTTCAGTATATAATGATGTATGTTGGATGAATGATGTACAAGTGACGCACGGAATCCGGGTGTGAAGATAGACCGGATTTCGGGGCATTATATTTTATGCCAGACCTGGTTCCGTCTTTATTATTCTGTTGGAATATCCTGCTCAGACGCTTTTTCTGTGGGACTGGTTCCGTTATTTATTATTCTGTTGGAATAACTCGCACTTTAAGGCGGTCTATCGCATGCACGGTGATTTCTTTTGTTATTCCATTTCGTATTATACTCGGTTGGTTAAAGTTTTGACTTCTATACACCATGAAATTAGTGGAATATCCTTGATATTTGCGCTTCATCAGGTATCTTTTCATGGAAATTTTCTTCTGAGCATTCTTGAATTTTACTCTACAAAGAAGTATCATGTTGACAATTTGGACGTTATTAGTTTCTGGATAAATTAATTCTTGAACTTGTTTTATTGAATTTTTATATCATTGTCATCATCCTCATGTTTATATTTTGTTGAAAGTCATCTGTGGCCTGTAGTGCATAGATGGACTTGGTATGATTATGACCAGGGATTATTCGGTGTAATCATGACCGTAATGTTACAAATAATGTGGTAAAAGTCCTTATTGGCCTGTAGTGCATTGATGGACAGTTGTTGGCATGATAATGACCATTAATGACTACATGAACATCCTTAGCCTATAGTGCATGGATAATTTGTGGTCATGATACTAATGAATATCATTGGCCGTAGTGCAGGGATGATATGGATTATTATTAAGCCGAGTCCCAGCGATAAAAGTGATGAAAACCCTTTTAAATCATAAAAGATAGTAGATTTTATTCTCTACTTGACTCTTTTAATGGATTGCTTGTTCCACTGCAGTTAAACTTGATGTCTATTGTATTTTATCAGTTTAACATTATTGAAGACTAATGATAATTTATTCTGCATTATATTAGTCATAATATTTCTTATTGGGCTAGCTGAGCTCACCCTTTCTTTCATTGTTCTCTTCAGGAAATGAGAACGTAGCCGGGACTAGTCGGGGAACGGAGTGACGGTCTGAGATGGTGTCTTAGTAGTCCTCACTATTCTATAAAATAGTGTGATAATAAATGTAATGAGCACTTATTCTGAGAGTGGATATTGTCTAGAAGACAGTATTTGTATTAAAACACTTAGTTATCTTGTTGTATATTAAAGATTGTATTTGTATTCTGTACCATCTTTTTGGCAACTAAGAATAGGTGATTTATACCTATTTTGGGGGTGTCACAGTTGGTATCAAAGCTTAGGGATATGATCCCTGGCTGAAATGTGAGACAAGAACTAGGAGGGGAGAGACGAGGAATTCCTTCGCTAGTATGACCTACCTAAGTTTTTTTGGTATTTAATTGGAAGGTCAGAATATAGGGATAATATGTGATATGTTAATTAACCCTTGTTTTGTGGCAGTGTTTGAAAATGGCATCCAAGAATGTTGAGAACATCAATGGAGCACAGGAGACCGTTGAGTCTCCACAGATTAATTATCAGGATAATGTGCATCAGGAAGGTGACAATCCTTAGGCAAACAACAACACTAACCAGATGATGAACGATGGAATGTTAAGAGGCTTTATGCAATTCATGCAACATCAGGCAAGAGCGGCTCCTGTCCAAAATGCAGGTGGAAACACTGGCAACTCTCGGACGGTCACCGCTAAGAAGTTCAAGGAACTGGGACCACCGGAGTTTTTTGGAGAGCCAAAACCACTTAAGGCGGAGACGTGGATAAAGTAGATCTGCAAGATATTTGATGTCTTGGGATGCTCTGAGGAGCAAAAGGTTCCCTTGCCACCTTCATGTTATTGCGTCGGGAGAGGTGATTCTTGGTGGGAATCAGTAAAACGTACTCAACCGCCTTGCTTGAAGATGACTTGGGAGAAGTTCAAGAATTATTCAACGACAAGTACTTTCCCGAAAGTATTCGTCACATGAAAGAGGTAGAGTTCATCAAGCTGGAGCAAAACAATATGACCATGTCGCAGTACGAAGCCAAGTTCGCCGAGTTGTCCCGGTTTGCGTCCCATTTTGTTGATAATGAGGAGAGAATGACGCGAATGTTTCTAAGAGGTTTGAAACCCGAGATACGTCAATATCTTATCTCTCATAAAATGTGTTTGTATTCAAATGTTGTTAATAGAGCTCAGTTATTGGAGCGCGATAATGAGTCAACCCAACCAAAAGAGAGTAGCTGGCAGAATGATAATACTAGTGATAGCAGTCGTCGAAGCGGTGACAATAAGCGTGGAGGGAATCAACATGCCAGAAATGGTAACCACTTCGGTGGTAATCATGGCCAAAACAATAAGAATGAACATTTCAAGAAGAGGAGATTCAACAATGATGGAAAGACGTCAGCACCAGCACCCGTCACAACCACCTATCATATGCTTCAAATGTAGAGGGGAGGGACACATCAGTCCAAACTACGCGATGCCGTCCAAAGCATTTTATAATTGTGGAAGAGAAGGTCACCTAGCTTGATTTTGTCATTCACCAAAGACAAGTTCAGCTAGGATGGAGGCACCAAAGGACGTCCCGAGAAAAGTCAAAGCCGAGTAGTCTGAGGAGAGCGTTTGTCGTGACCTCCCAGAAAGCAAGGAACCCGAACGAGTTTATCACGGGTAAGCTTATCATAAACTTTAGCGAAGTTTATACCTTATTTGATACCGGTTCTATCCATTCTTTTATTTCTCCTACTTGCGCTCAACGTTTAAATTTGACTCCAGAGAAATTAGACTTTGACTTATCTGTTGAAACTCCATTGGGAGAAACTTTCATTACATCCCCTATTTATAAGTCTTGTTTGGTTCAAATCGGTACCCTCACATTATCTGTCGATCTTATTTCATTGAAAATACTTGCATTTGACGTAATTCTAGGGATTAATTGGTTAACTACTCATCATGCAAGAATTAATTGTTTTTGTAAGGTTGTTAGCTTTCATATTCCTAATCAACCTATTATGCGAATTCAAGCAACCAAACCATTAAAATCAATCACTGTCATCTCAAGCCATAACACTATTCATTTATTGAAAAACGGATGTCAAGCTTTCTTAACTCATGTCACGGATCTAAACAAAAATACGTCAGTTTTGAATGATATTTCTATTGTTAATGAATTTCCTGACGTATTCCCTAAAAACTTCCTGGCCTACCCCCAGAGCGTGAAATTGAATTTTGTATTGACCTTGAACCCGGTACAAAACCCATTTCCAAAGCCCCATATCGAATGGCTCCTATTGAACTTCATGAGTTAAAGCCCCAACTACAGGAATTGTTAGACATTGGCTTTATTCGTCCTAGTACTTCTCCTTGGGGTTCTCCTGTTCTATTCGTATAGAAGAAAGATGGGAGTATGCGACTTTGTATTGATTATCGGGAGTTGAATCATGTCACCATCAAAAATAGGTACCCATTGCCACGTATTGATGACCTGTTTGACCAGTTGCAAGGAGCCAAATTTTTTTCAAAGATTGATTTTCGTTTCGGATATCACCAATTGAAGATTAGTACATATGACATTCTAAAGACGACTTTCAGAACTCGGTACGGACATTATGAATTCCTAGTCATGTATTTTGGATTGACTAATGCACCTGTTGCCTTCATGGATATGATGAACCGAGTATTTAAGGAATATTTGTATCACTTTGTGGTCGTCTTTATTGATGACATCCTCATATATTCCAAAACCCGTGAAGATCATGAGAAACACTTGAGGCTGATACTCCAAAAGCTTCGTGAATATAAGCTTTATGCCAAGTTGAAGAAATGCGAGTTCTTGCTTGAGGAAGTAGCATTCCTTGGGCACGTGGTATCAAGTTATGGAATATCTATTGACCCAACAAAGATTGAAGCTATTCAAAGCTGGGAGCAACCTAAATCAGTGACCGAAGTACGTAGCTTTCTCGGTTTAGCTGGTTATTATCGGAGATTTGTGGAAGGATTTTCTCGAATCCCTACTCCACTAACTCAGCAGACTCGGAAAGATACAAAGTTTGGTTGCAGCGAGGAATGTGAGAAGAGTATTCAAGAACTCAAGAGGAGACTCATTTCAGCACATGTTTTGACAATACCATCTGGCTCGGAGGGATTTGTCATCTACAGTGATGCTTCGGGCAAAGGGTTAGGATTTGTTCTCATGCAACATGGGAAAGTCATAGCCTATGCCTCACGACAACTCAAAGAATATGAGAGGAATTATCTTACTCATGATCTAGAGTTGGCAGCAATCGTTTTTGCACTAAAGATTTGGAGGCATTACTTGTATGGGGAGAAAGTGGAGATCTTTACGGATCATAAAAGCCTCAAATATTTCTTCACTCAAAAGGAACTCAACATGCGACAACGACATTGGCTTGAACTGTTGAAAGATTATGATCATACTATCCAATACCATCTGGAAAACCGAACGTGGTAGCCGGACGCATTGAGTAGAAGATCATATGCGAATACGAAAAGCGATATTGTCAACGCAAAGGCCCATTTTGTGTGACTTGCAAAGGATGGAGATAGAGTTAAAGACTCCAGGGACCCATGTGATGATGGCAAATATACGAGTAGAACTGACTTTAATTGATAAAGTTAAAGCTGCTCAAACTACAGACCTGGAGCTGATGCGTATGAGGAAGAAAGTGCAAGAGGGTGCTATGCCGAAAGCAAGAATCGATGAAGAAGGAATACTTTGAGTCAACTCCAGACTTTGTGTTCCTAACGACCCTGATTTAAAGTATAAAATCATAATGGAGGCGCACAACACACCGTTTGCAATCCATCCTGGGATTACCAAAATGTATCATGATCTTCGTCATACATTTTGGTGGAACAATATGAAGAGAGAGATAGCGCTGTTTATCTCAAGGTGTCTAACTTGTCAACGAGTCAAGGCAGAGCATCAAGTACCAAAAGGTCTATTGCAACCACTTGAAATTCCAAAATGGAAGTGGGAGCACATTACCATGGATTTCGTTACTGGTCTTCCCAAGGTTTCTCAATGCATAGATGCAATTTGGGTCATTGTTGATAGATTGACCAAGTTTGCTCATTTCTTACCAATACGAGAAACTTATACACTTGAACAACTTACTCGTATGTACATAAACGAGATTGTAAGACTGCATGGTGTGCCAATATCCATAGTTTCTGATCGAGACCCAAGATTCACTTCACGATTTTGGGTTAGTTTGCAAAAAGTTATGGGCACGGATTTACGATTTAGTTCGGCATATCATCCTCAGACGGACGGACAATCAGAGAGGACTATTCAAACTCTGGAAGTTTTATTTAGACTCTGTGTCCTTAACTTCAAGGGATGTTGGGATAAGTTCTTACCATTGATGGAATTTTCCTACAACAACACTTATCAAGAAAGTATTGGTATGGCTCCATTCGAAGCGTTGTATGGAAGAAAGTGTCGTTCTCCAGTATGCTGGGATGAGGTGGGTGAAGCAACGTTGTTGGGATCGGAGTTGGTACGTATGACTACGAAAAAGATTCAAACGATACGACAACGTATAAAAACCTCACAACACCGACAAAAGAGTTATGTTGATCTTCATCGAAAGGACGTGGAATTCGATATTGGAGATCATGTGTTATTACGTGTTGCTCCATGGAAAGGAGTTATGAGATTTGGAAAGAGAGGAAAGCTCAATCCTCGATTCATTGGCCCATTTTTAATCCTTGATCGAGTAGGGACTGTAGCCTATAAACTTGCTTTACCGCCAAGTTTGTCTCGTGTTCATAACATTTTTCATATATCCATGTTATGTAAATATGTGAAAGACCCGAACCACATTATTGAGTTAGAACCGGACGAAATAGCGGAAGATTTAACGTATGAAGAGGTTCCTGTTCAAATCTTGGATAAGAAGGAACATATTCTACGCTCCAAAGTTATACCTCAAGTTAAAGTTTTATGGAGGAACCACGATGTTGAGGAAATGACCTGGGAGTTAGAATCTGAAATGAAATCAAGGTATCCTTACCTCTTTGACATACCAGGTACGTACCCTAATTTCGAGGGCAAAATTTCATAAGAAAGGGAGATTGTAAGACCCCAACTTTTATGAATAAAAATGAATTTTCTATAAATATCATTTTTGAATATTATGGAATAAATTTGATATAATGTTATAGTTGTGGGTAATATTTATAAATTTTGCAAAGTACACAAGTTGTTATATAATATTCGATTGGTCGGAGAATATTCGTTTTAGCAGGGAATATTCGTACGACGGCAAAATCATTGATGGACCCCACAACGGAATTATTGTCGGATTGAGAAAACGACAAAAATATTTTTTATGAAAATAACGATGGAAGTTTTACCGTTAATACTGTTGAACGACTCGGTAGTAAAAGTACAATAATACGCGTGGTTGCATAGTAACTCACGGTATTGATTATTAATGCTTACGTGAGAAGTCACATAGTTTTATTCAATTATTGTTAATATTTTATATATTATTAAATCAACAATTGAGATGACAAAGTTATTAATATTACTATTTGCAATATTAACGATGTCTAGAAGTTCTGTCAAGGAGAGGTTTGGTCACCTAATTGCGCGTCAATAGGGAGAAATCCTTATTGGAAAGCCCCCTCTTTCCTGAGAATGACATGGTCGATTAATATTGTGAATTATAATAATGATGATAAATTTTGTTAAAAAATATTGAAGGGATTTTTTTATAAAGTATTTATGGATCTCCCATTTATCCATTTTTCAAAATAGTCGGAGAAAGTATTCTCAGTTTCGTTTTATTATTTATATATATATATATATATATATATATATACGTATTATATAATATATATTTATATTTATATAAGCATGTGGGTGAATAGTGGTGGTTTTGGTGGATTTTGGCAGGATGCATTATTTTTCAAAGACTTGGACTTAGTTGCCAAACTTTTCAAATAAAGCATTATGTTGATAATTTGTTTAGGAGGAGTTTATTATTATAATATATATATATATATATATATATATATATATATATATAAAGGTGCCATGTGCTAGTATATATATATATATATATATATATATATATATATATATATATATATATATATATATATGTGTGTGTGTATGATTGAGTGCAAGTGGGGGGGGAAGAAATTTGAGGCATATCACGGAGGAGTTACGTATATATATATATATATATATATATATATATATATATATATATATATATATATATTATAAATAGAATATATTATATTTTATTTAAAAGATTTTGCTTTAAATCTGGACCGTCCGATTAAAAATAAATCAATCTGGACCGTTCATGAATTAGTTACTATGCAGTCCATTCTTCTATAAATAGAAGCTCATTCCTTCATAATTTCTTACGAATTCATTGAAACTCTAGAGAGAGAAACTATAGAGAGAAAGAAGAAAAGTGTTCTGCTACTTCACTACTCCTATATCCAGTACTCTTCTTTCTAAGGTAAGGGGTATTATTTCTTTTGTATTCATGAAGAGAACTTCTGTTATTCCATTATTTATCATTCTGTTGGAATAACCTGTATACGCGGGCTACCCTATACTTGGTGAAATTCTTCTGTTATTCCATTCTTTATTATTCTGTTGGAATATCCTGTCTGTGCGTTTTACGTCGGACCTGGTTCCGTTATTTATTATTATGTTGGAATAACCTGCCTGTGCGGTCTATTGCTTGCCTGGTGATTTCTTTTGTTATTCCATTCTGTATTATACTCCGTTGGTTAAATTTTTGACTTCTATACTCAATGAAATTAGTGGAATATCCTTGATATTTGTACTTCATCCGGTATCTTTTCATGGAAATATTCTTCTGAGCATTCTTGAATTTTACTCTACAAAGAAGTATCATGTTGACAATTTGGACGTTATTAGTTTCTGGATAAATTAATTCTTGAACTTGTTTTATTGAATTCTTATATCATTGTCATCATCCTTATGTTTATATTTTGTTGAAAGTCATCTGTGGCATGTAGTGCATAGATAGACTTGGTATGATTATGACCAGGGATTATTCGGTGTAATCATGACCGTAATGTTACAAATAATGTGGTAAAAGTCCTCATTGGCCCGTAGTGCATTGATGGACAGTTGTTGGCATGATCATGACCATTGATGATTACACGAATATCCTTGGTCTATAGTGCATGGATAATTTGTGGTCGTGATATTAATGAATATCCTTGGCTGTAGTGCAGGGATGATATGGATTATTATTAAGCTGAGTCCCAGCGATAAAAGTGATGAAAAACCTTTTAAATCATATAAGATAGTAGATTTTATTCTCTACTTGACTCTTTTAATGGATTGCTTGTTCATTGCAGGTTAAACTTGATGTCTATTGTATTTTATCGGTTTAACATTGTTGAAGACTAATGATAATTTATTCTCGCATTATCTTAGTCATAATATTTCTTATCGGGCTAGTTGAGCTCACCCTTTCTTTCCTTTGTTCTCTTGAGGAAATGATAACGTGGTAGGGACTAGTCGGGGAACGGAGTGACGGTCCGAGATGGTGTCTTAGTAGTCCTCGCTATTCTATAAAATAGTGTGATATAAATGTAATGAGGACTTATTCTGAGAGTGGATATTGTCTAGAAGACAGTATTTGTATTAAAACACTTAGCTCTCTTGTTGTATATTAAAGATTGTATTTGTATTCTTTACCATGTTTTTGGCGACTCAGAATAGGTGATGTATACCTATTTTGGGGGCGTCACACTTATAGCTTTTGGATTATTAATTTTTGAATTTTGAATTATAAATAAAATAAATTAAAATAATAAATATAATATATTTATAATATATATGTTATATGTTGTAACTGATTAGGCTTATTATGGCCATATCAGTTTTCTTTTGTTATTACGCATAGTTGGCTATTAGAAGGGTTATGCGTATTCTAGTTGTTTGCTAAGTCTGAGAAATACAGAGAGGCTGTGAGAGAATTGAGAGAGGAAACCTAAGGATTTACAACAATTTCAGTGAGTTTAGCAAGGATTGTTCGACCAATTAAAGGTATGTTCACAACCTTAGTATTATATATATGTGTATACATGTATATATGTTTCACGAAAAAAAACTATATGTTCTGAGAATTCTAGTTTTCTATAAATTATTGTTATGTAACCTATTTATGGTAATTATATATAGTTCTGATGTTAGAAGTTGTAGTCAAACATGAATGGTATGCTAATTTCGTTGTAAAAATGAAGAAAAGTAAATTATAGTATGTTTTCTCATATGGCTTATGAAGTACCAATTTTGATGGTCAATTTATATGTTAAACTATAAATTGTGGCTTGTTTATGCTAGTTCTTTAAGAAACCAAGATAACGTAATTTGAACGAAGAGATTTGGTGAAGAATTGAAATTACAGTGTTGATTTTTGGGATGAATGTCAAAAAAATTGAGTTTTATATGAAAATGTGAAATTTGAGAAATTAAACTAGTGTAATTGTTGTTAAAAATTTCTATGTTGAGGAATATGTTAGCAAATATGTTTATGATAGTTTTATATCAATTGTTTGTGTTAATATTACTGTTTAGTGGGTGAAATTCGTGTTTGGTGGGCTAAAAATCGACATCGCTCATTCTTCATAGCCGCCTCTGTCAGTGCACCGCCTTGTCAGCAATTGCTACCGGGTTCCAAGGCTAAAAATTATGCAGTTGTGTAGGCGTAGGCATTCTTGGCGGTCCCAGACACTGTATGGGCGTGACTCACGCCATACCATGTTCTAAGACAATGAAGTCTGCTGCTACTGCAGACCTTCAAACACCCCTATAGCTTGGTCTAAGGTTGTGTTAAGGTGTCAAACATGTATGAACATGGTTAAAACAGAATCGTGTTAGGTGGTTAGTAGTTTCAAAGTTTCAAATGATTATAAGTTATGAACGTGTTATGTTATAAATTAGTTTATACTATGAATGTTAGATAAGTGTTGTGATGTTAACACTTGGGAATTCTGAAATGTATATGGTAGCATAAGACTTATGCTAAAATAACAAGTTTAGCTAGAAATGCGTGTTGTATTGGAAAGTGAATGTTAGTATACCTAATAGATGGTGGTTCTAAACCTATGTGTAGGAGAACGTGAGTTTAATATTATAGCTTACGTTCGAGGCAAGTTTCTAAACTTGAGCAATTGAGCAAGCTCTCTAATTCTACTTTTACAATTGAGCAAGTTTTCTAACTCTACACTTTCATTGAGCTAGTTCATTTATTACATTGTGCAAGTTTATTCTTACGATTGAGCAAGTTCTTGTATCTATTTTGTTTATGATTTCTAAATCTTATTCTGATATTGAACAAGTTATTCTTGCCATTAACTTTTTATCTAGCATGCAAGTTTACATATTCTGATATACTCATGTTCAACAAGTTTTATCGTTTAAATTACTATTTGTTATGCATGCTTTGTACTCAATTCTAAATAACCTTGGCTTAATATTGTTCAAGCAAGGTACGTTATGATTATTCGATGTTTATGCTATTAGTTTATTCTTAAAGCGTGATCTTAATTTACAATGTCGATTCAGTTATGATTATTCCATAGCATGACGTTATCAATATTGTATTCAACTAATCCTTAGTTGATGATCGTTGAATTCTAAATTACCCTTGAAATGTATCCAAACCAAACTTACTTTGGTGCGGACTTGTACTTTAAATACTGAGATGAACAACCCTATTATTAAGGGATAATTTACGCTTAGCGTTGAAATGTTTGTGCACAATACATTGTACGAAGGGCTGATCCCCCTAAGTACGAGGAGTCATTATAGTCTTATGATTGTTAAAGTTGAAGTTGAAAGATTACTTACAACTGTGGACATAGTTCGTGGTCTTATGACCCTCAGATATATTTCTTATTTTGATTCCAGTTTTTGGTTATAATTGATAGAGTACTATTCAGTTTTGATGAGCTTATTCATTGGCAATTATTATTACTATTCTCATGTTGATGCATTGTTATATCCAGTGAGCATTTGTTTAGCTCACTCTTGCATAAATATTATTGTTGCAGCTAAAGTTGAGAAGGTAGATGAGCCTTCAACTAGCAAAGGAAAGGGAAAAATATACAAGTGATGAAGACTTGTAATTTCATTTATGATAATAGACTTTTAATTAATGATGTGATGTAATAATTTTAATTCCTCACTTGATTGATGTTAAGGTTAGACAACCTGGGATGTTTTTGGATTAAATGATGTAACCCTATTTAAAGGGAGGATTTATGATTTAATTTTTATTATATTTGGGTAGATAGATATGAATGAATAGATAGTGAACACCAAATCTTGTGGGAATGAAGTACCTAGATTTGGGGGTGTCACACAATATGTATATTTAATAAGAAAGTTCATATCAATATTCCAATGAAACGATACTGGATGAAGCGCAAAACTTAAGGATATTCCACTAATTTCAGGGATTATAGAAGCAATACTTACCGTAGTAAGTTTAGATTTAAGAATATCAAAAGAAGTACTACCCCTTACGAATACAACAAATAATATCCCTTACCTTAGTAGAAGATTAGATACTGCAATAGTAAAGTAGTAGAATACTCTTCTTCTTGCTCTCTATAGTTTCTATCTCTGTAGTTTCTCTTGTGAGTCTCAGTGAATTGGTGAGAATAAAAGAAGAATTAAGCTTTTATTTATAGGAGAAATGACTAAATAGTAACTGATTCATGAACGGTCCAGATTGATTTACAATAGGAACGAACGGTCTATATTGATTACTAATAAAATCACAACCGAAGGTCCAGATTGATTTACTTTTAAAACTAACTGACGGTCCAGATTGATTTACTATTAAAACCACCATCAATGGTCCAGATTGATTTACTATTACAACCACCATCAATGGTTCAAATTGATTAACTATTAAAACCCCCATCAATGGTCCAGATTGGTTATCTATTAAAACCACCATCGACGGTCCATAAAATTAGTAAATCTTCCCATAGAATACTGAGCCAAACTTATAACATACGCCTCATAACAAATCCCTATATTTATATCAAAAATTAAATAAATATTTACCACAAATCATTTATCTTTGATAAACACATTTTTAATCTATTAACAATTATTCATCATTAATATTATAACTCACAATATTTAACAACCAGATCATTCCCCAGAAAGAAGGGGCTTTCTGATAAGGATTTCTCCCAATTGGCGCGCAATTAGGTGACCAAACCCCGTTCCTCGACAGAACTTTCTAGACATCGACAATATTGCAAATAATAATATGAATAACTTTGTCGTCTCAATTATTGATTTAATAATATAAAACATTATGTAGATTATACTATGACAATAATTGAATCAAATAACGTGAGATACTATGCAGCAATTACTGTAGCAATAATTTAGTAAACTGAGTGGCTTCTTATGTAAGCATCAATAATCAATAGCGTGTGCTACTATGTAACCCCGCGTATTACTGTATTTTTACCACCGGGTATTTCAACAGTTTAACAGTAAAACTTTCGTCGTTATTTTGATAAAAAGTTATTTCTGTCGTTTTCTAACTCCGATAGTTATTCCGTTATGGGGTCCACCAATGATGGTGTCGTCGAACGAACACTCCCCGACAAAAGAATATTCCTTGACCAAACGAATATTCCCCGACACAACGAATATTTTATATCAACTTGCTTACTTGCAAAATTTTCAAATATCACCCTTAACTTTAACCTTTTATCAATTTAACCATTTACTAAATAAAATAATAATTATAAGAAAATTGAATACTTTCATTTCATAAAATTCGGGGTCTTACAATCTCCCCTCCTTATGAAATTTCGCCCTCAAAATTTACGTATGTACCTGGTATGTCGAAGAGATGAGGATACTTCGTCAGATTCTAACTCTTGAGGTATAACCTTTGAGCGTAGAATATATTCCTTCTTATCCAATATTTTAACAGGTATCTCCTCATACGTTAAATTTTATGATATCTCATCTAGTTCTAATTCAATAATGTGGTTCGGGTCGTCCACATATTTACGTAACATCGATACGTGAAAAACTTTATGAACACGCGATATACTTGGCAGTAAAGCGAGTCTATAGGCTACAGTTCCTACTCGATTGAGGATTTTAAATAGACCAATAAAATCGAGGGTTAAGATTTCCTCTCTTCGTCGATTCTTGCTTCTAGAATAATTCCTTCTTGCACCTTCTTCTTCACATTCATCAGCTCTGAGTCTGTAGCTTGAGCGACTTTTAACTTTATTGATTAAAGCCGATTCTAATCGTATATTTGCTATCTTCAAATAGGTTCTTGGAGTTTTTAATTCTATCTCCATCTTTTGTAAGTCGTACGAAAATGGGTCTTTGTGTTAACAATATCATACTCGTAAACACATACGATCTTCTACTCAACGTGTCAGCTTGTCTAGGATGGTATTGAATGGTATTATCGTAATCTTTCAACAGTTCGAGTCAACGTCTTTGGCGCATGTTACGTTCGTTTTAGGTGAAAAAATATTTGAGGGTTTTGTATCGGGTTCAAGGTCGATACAAAATTCGATTCCATGCTCTGAGGGTAGGCCAGGAAGTTCTTTGGGGTATACGTCAGGAAATTTATTAACGATAGAAATATCATTCAAAACTGTGACTCTCCTCCAAGACTTGGATAGCACCTCACATTGATACCTATCGACTTGTCACCGTTTTCATGGCGTCCCCTACGGAAAGTGTGACACCCCCAAATCCAGGTACTTCATTCCCATAGGATCTGGTGTTCACTTAATCAAACATTCATATCTAACTACCCAATCACAATAAAACAAGATAAATAAAACATTTCCCATTAAAGGGTTACATAATAAAATCTCCCAGGTTATCTAACCTTTAATTACAATGATTCAAATGCGGAAATTAAATAAACTTCATTAAAACCAAGTCTAAGATCATCATAATAAAAATCTAACATCTCAATCAAAGTATAATTACAAGTCTTCATCACTTGCACACTTTTCCCTTTCCTTTGCTAGACGAAGGTTCATCTACCTTCTCTTCTTTAGCTGCAATGAGTTTTAAGATATGCAAGAGTGAGCAAAACAATTGCTCACTAGATACAATATGAAATCAACAGGAGTATAGTAATAATAACTGCCAATAATAGGCTCATCAACAATGAATAGTACTTTATCATCTATAATCAGAAACTGAAATCCAAAATGTGGAATAAATATAACTGAGGGTCATAAGATTATGAACTATGTCCACAGTTGCGAGCAATCTTTCAACTCCAATTTTAACAGTCATAAGAATATAAGGACTCCTCGTACTTAGGGGGATCATGTAAGGTTTGTAATATTCAAAAACGCAATCAAATTGCATAAAAAGTGCGGAAACGTGTAAAATCAGAGTTTAAAAAAATTTACAAACCATATACCCGGATCACCCTTTATGTACAATTATTAATTAAACGAAAAAATAAAGAATAAAATCATACCCTTGAAGATCGAGCTTCCTCAGGTATAAGTTCACCTCCAAATCCTTTCGCGTTCAACTTGAATTCACCGGGTTTGGTTCCTTCCTTTGATCAACGTTAGCCACCCTAGTGTTTGGCCTCTAGAGGTGATCCACCAAGGAAGAATAAGAATTCAAGAAGATGGGTATTTGGCTCAAACCCTAGTTTTCTATCTCTATAGAAAAGGAGCGTACTCTCCCAACTATTGGAATTACGTATGTTGTAAAAGTCAACAACCAACTCACTCATAATAAGACTCCTCTTATTTATAGATGTGGGCAACCCACCTTAACAATTAAGGAATTGGGATTTATTTAATTAATTAAATTCTTTTAATTAATTAAGCTCCCTAATCTTATTAGGGATAATTAATTAAACTCCTTTAACTAATTTTCCTTCCTAATCCAATTAGGAATAAATGAGAGTACTTATATTAAATTAATTCCTAAACTCTTTTAGAAATTAAAATAATAATAATTGTAATTATATTAATAAGACTCCTCTTATTAATTTATATTTAATATTTCTAAAATATTAAATAATAAATATTAAGCTAATTAATTTATCTATCACCATAGATTAAATTAAATATACATAACATATTATTACGATTATGCCATTAACTTCTTAAATAATTATTCTTCATTTTATGGTGTGACCCTTTAGGTTCTCCATATTAAACCTAGGTTGTGAATAAATCAATTAGAACAATTCTAATCAGTATTTAAATAAATAAATTAAACAATTAATTTATTTAAATAAATAATATTTATTCTATAATAGGGATAAGCCTCCCTAGCGATCAACGACTTTCCGGATAATATAGATTTCAACATTAATCATATAAGAACCTTTGAGTAAATAGTTACCGTGACAATTCAATCCTTCCACCGTCTAATGTCCCAATTAAATATAAGACATGGAATTTACGTCAAGTCTTATTTTATTTAATTATATGTATTTCGACTCTTAAATGCACAACACCAAATAATGCAAATTAGAAACTCCTTTCTAATTTCATTACCTTAACGCCAAGGACTACTGAGGTTGTCATTTATCGAATCACATAGGACATTTCTTCTTTTTTAATAAGTGGTAGATTCTTTATTGATCATACATTATCTCCATGTACACCCAAGCATACCCTTTGATATACCCTAAGGGTCTTAAGGAATAAGTCAAAGTATAACTCATCATACACAAGATACTATGATGATCTCAAGTCCAAGGATCACTTGTACTACTATCACTACAAGAATTCCTATTGACAGGCAAGTAAAACTCCATTAGGTATTCCTTAGCGAGCCACGTTCGGTGAACTTATTCTCTAATAAGCACCTACATACTTGCTTTAGTGTCTCCACACAAATGATCGTGAGATCAATCATCCTCATCCAATGAAAGCAAACAACGACGTACCAATCTATCCGGATTCACTAATCCCCAATTTAGTAATCCAATGATTGGGAACTATTTTAGTTTTAAGCTTTCTAAGAATTTAGATCTCATTAGAATGATCATCATCATTATTCTAAAAGCATTTCTTAAAACTATGGGTTTATCACATATTATAAAACATCATCATGTATATAATTAAAAGCCTTTAATAAATTAATACTTTTTATTAATAAATGAATAAGATTGTTACAAAGTATATGCTTTATCATCAAACATGATTGGCTTGTGTGCATATTACTTTCAATCTCCCACTTGCACTAAAGCCAATCGCTATTGTATCTTATACTCTTCTTCTCTAAGTGACGATTATCCTCCTGTAGGATAAGCTTTAGTTAATGGATATGTAATGTTGTTCTTGAGAGTCCACCATCTCTATAGTGATTTCCCATCTTTTAATGATTCTTATAATCAAATGAAAGTGCCAAAACACATGTTTAGATCCAAGATGAGACTTAGGAACTATTCCTAGTTCTGTAATGAACTTTTAATCCAAACAATCAACTTGCAGCTTCATTTATAGATATATACTTTGTCTTTATCACTAAACCAGCAACTCTTTCTTTGTTTGGAACCTTTCAATTCATCGCACCACTATTCAAGATAACGCTTTACCTTAAAGTGGATTTTTCGTCATCTTAGTGCATCTCGAAAAACTTGAGTGCATCAAGCCCTCTAGTTTTAATTTAGACCCACCATGAATATGATCACATCCTTAACTTAGGTTAAGCACTTTAAGATGTTTTTCAGCGACTCATAGTGAACTTCTCCATAATATGACTGATCAACATCAGGTCTCATATATTTCATTGCATACATGATTGTCACTCATGCGATCTCTCTTCTTAGGAGTCTGTGGGGACTATTAAGAGAGATACACTCCATAGTTCATCGACATGAGACATCTCTTGGAGTTTGCCATGCTAAACGACTTTAGCATCAAATGAATATACGTTCCTTGGGTTAAGTCGAGCATCCTCTTGTATCTATCTATATAGATTTTATCCCCAATTAAGATACTCTTCCCAAACCATTCATGGAGGAATGTTTAGACACCTTTATCTTTACTGATTGTAGCATTGGCATGTTATTCCTTATCCGTAGTATATCAATATATAATACTAGAAATATCATAACGCTCCCACTGACCCCTTTTGTACACACTAGAACTCTTACCTCATCGTATGTAACTCTGGATCATCATCTTCTATGATGTGTACCTCATCATCATCATCCATGATGAATCCATACCTCCTAGTTATCTTGATTTATTTGATTTACGATTAGGTTGTGGTACAATAGGTACATCTCTGAGTTCCTCTTATTTGACTTCTAGTATTTTGTGGTTCTTGAACTTTTCAAGATCTATTATCCTCCCACTAGCCCCTTTTAATGATAAACACTTTTATCTTAGAAGGAAGCGTGTTTCACAACAAACACCTTTTGCTAAGTAGGATTATAGAACATATACCCTAAACTTACTTTAGGATGTCCCACAAATTGTACTTGTCAAATCTTGTCCCAAGCTTATCCTTTGAAACCTTTTCACATAAGTTGGACAACCCCTTATCTTAACATACTTAAGATTAGGAATCCTCCCTGTCCATAACTTTTATGGAGTCTTGGGGCCGGATTTTGAGGTTACCATTTTCGTAGATATGCAGCCATTTCTAGGACATTATCCCAGAAGGATACTGGAATGTCGGTAAAATAATTATGGACCGTACCATGTCCAACAAGGTACGATTTTTCCTTTCAGATACATCAATCAATTATTATGTATCGAGAGGCGTCCATTATGAAAAAACCATTTGAGATGATCTAGAAACTTATTGCACAAGTATTCCTTCGTTGATCCGATCAAAGAATCCTAATACTTTGCCAATTTGTTTCACTTTTGAATTCTTTGAACCTTTCAAATAATTCACACTTGTATTTCAGCAAATACACACATTCAACTCTTTGAATGATCATCTCCTTTTCTTATACTAGTTTGTTCAATTTGTAAAATTATTTTCACGTAAGTCAAGTATACTAAATCCATTAAGTGATATTCCAGTCCTATACAAAACATTATTATTATAAATAGAACAACAATTGTTCTTAAATATAATACCAAAGATGTCATTGTCCTCTGATAAAATGGAAACAATGTTTCCAACGAGAACTGGAATACAATAACAACTTATTGACTTAATAGACTTGCCCGTAGGCATTGCTAAACTATAAGTTTCTATGGCTAATGTAGCAACCTTTGCTTCATTTCCCACACATAGGATTATTTATCTTTGTTTAACTTTCTACTTCTGCTTGGTCCCTTCATAAATCTATATTTATGATAACCAAAGTCGGTATCCAATACCCAAGTAGAACCTTGACTTAAAGGAAAAAATATTTTAAATCATGAACAAATTTGTATTTGTAACCAAAACTTCACTAAGCTTCTTTGGTTAGCCACTACAAGATGCTTCTTGTAGTTTCTTTCCAGTGTCCAGGCTTATTGTAGTGGAAGCAAACTCATTTGCTATCCGTATTAGTTTTGTTCTTATTATCCTTTGTTTATTGCCTTTCTATATTTAACTTCTTAGAATCGTTCTTCTTTTCAAAAGATCCTTTGGCCCCTACCAGTAAGACTTGATCTTTCTTGGTTGGAAAGTGACTCTCAACATTTTTCAATATGTTAAGCAAATCAGCGAGGCTGATATCTAGCTTGTTCATATGAAAAATTCACAACAATTGTGAAAGGAGTCCGGGAGTGAGTGCAAGATCAAATCTTGGCTCAACTCTCTATCCATGACAAAACTCGTTGTCCTAATCGATCAATCAAATTGATTATCATTAGGACATGTGTCTGTACTATAGTGCCTTCGGTCATTCTAGATCGGAAGAGCTCCTTAGATATCTGATATCTATCAGTCCTACTTTACTCGCCATCAACTACTTGATGTGCAGGAATATAGTAGGAGCATCCATAGTTTCATGATGACGCTGAAGCTCGTTACTCATGGATGTGAGCATGATGCATTGAGCCAACTGTGCATCATCTTGCCACTTTCTAAAAGTAGCAATGTCTTCCTCAGAGGCATTGTCTGCAACCATTGCAGGGATAGGCATATTAAGGATATAAGATAGCCTTTTAGCCGTGAGAACTATTCTTAATTTCCTTAACCAATCCGTTTAATTCGGTCCGATTAAATAGCATCTAATATGCTTGGCAGTGATAGTAATTTAGACATTGTAAAATTCTGTAAATGAATTTGTAATTAACAACATTTTAACATATATTCTTTTATTAATTACCAAAATAATTTAGGTCTTGTTTTAAATTGGTATCTCCCACTATTTTCTTCAAACTATATTACCCTCACTTATATAGTTCGGCAAAATCTAATTAAAAATTTGCTAGTGAGAATAAGGATCTCATTTCAAATGTATATAGCCTTGTGGTGACACAACAAACTATATATAAATAAATAGGTAGACAACTTTTGTCAATTACATCAACTATGCAACTCCTTTTCTTTTGCCTCTTAGATTATTTTGATCAAGTGGTGGCACATCCGAATCAAAATTATCCAAGTTAAGTCCGACCTAGCACTCCATATATTCAAAAAAGAAAAATATCATCCTTGTGGTGACACAACAAAACAATATTGTTCAATTTTCTTTATAAGCATCAAATGTGATAAATTAACATCTTAAATACTTAATACTTGCCATGTGGTGACACAACAAACTCATATTAAATATTTAATACTCTATTAATTTTATCATGCTAGAAGGCGACGTTCGATATTCCAAATATCTTTGAGCGCTTAGGACTTAATATAAAAATTGAGGGGTTTGTTATTAATTTGTCTCATCTTGTTTAGCGCGCATGCACATATATATATAAAATACGCGTCATATTAATAAACATGCGAAGCATGTTTGCATAATATATAATATATATAGTATAAGCATGCACATATAGAATACTATATTCTACCCGGATTGATTACGGACTTTTATTCTAGTTTGTTTCACTAGAGCCACCAAGTGAACCAAAAGGTCAAACCCTAGGGGTGCAAGAAATAATATTTAAATATAACTATTACATTTAAACCTGGGCTCCATTACAAACGGGTCTTCAAGCGCTCCTTTCTCCTTGCTCCTTGATCTCTAATTCTTCAAAATTAATTCTAACTATTCCTATTACATAACTATTTTAAAATAAATAGAAACCTTGATCAGCAATCAAGGGGAAGTACATAGGAGAGAGATAGAATTTACATTAAGAAAAATTAGAGAAGACGAGGTACGCAGACCCCATTTAATAAAACCCATACATTCATGCATCCAACTAAAATAAAATCCAATCACATTGGTCAATAGTCCATAATCAATCCCATTTATTATCATACACATCACCATATGCATCAATAAATAACATTCATCTTATGAATAATAAACATTCAATATATATATTGATATCATTTAATGGGCAAAATTAGTTAGTATAAAATCTATTTTGAATCACAATAAACTCCTTTATTTTAATCCAAATTTAAATCAAAATAAAACTATTTTATTTTAATTTATCCAATTTTGAATAAAATAAACTATTTTATTTTAATCAAAATCTTTAATCAAAATAAATGACTTTATTTTAATTAATTATGGAATCCAATTCCATGTAAAAAAAATAACTCCTTTATTAAAGGAAACACGGATTCTCTTTCTTATTCACAAATAAACTCCTTTATTTTGAATAATATGAAATCTTATTTCATATCTAAATAAACTCCTTTATTTAAGGAAATTAGGATTTTTTTCCTATTCACAAATAAACTCTTTTATTTTGAATAATATGAAATCTTATTTCATATCTAAATAAACTCCTTTATTTAAGAATCCAATTTCAACTCCAATTAGTTATCATGGAATCCAATTCCAACTCTAATTAGTTAGCATGAAATTTAATTTTAAAATTAAAATAAACTTTATATTTTAATATTAAAATAAACTTTTTATTTTAATATTAGAATAAAATTTTTATTTTAATAAGAAAATTATTAAGAATATATATATATATATATATATATATATAATATCATATATATCATATACCATATATAATATATATATATACCCGTTAATATATATATATATATATATATATATATATATATATATATACTATATTTAATATCTGACTTGTCTCCTTTAAATTCCATGCATGTCATCTTTGATTCAGGAGTCACGTGGGCTATCATTATTACTATCGAAGGGATGCAATAAGATTAACGGTTTTCAAAAAAAAAAAATAGCGACGGATTTTGCGAAATTGATAATCGCGGTTTTTTTTTTAAATAAATTTTATACAATAAAATTATGCCCAATTAAATTGTTCTAAACACATATCAATACACATATCAAATTAAAACAATTAATAATTCGCATAAAGGTTTGGCTCTGATGCCACTGTAAGGTTTGTAATATTCAAGAACGCAATTAAATTGCATAAAAAGTGCGGAAACGTGTAAAATCAGAGTTTAAAGAAATTTACAAACCATATACCCGGATCACCCTTTATGCACAATTATTAATTAAATGAAAAGATAAAGAATAAAATCATACCCTTGAAGATCGAGCTTCCTCAGGTACAAGTTCACCTCCAAATCCTTTCGCGTTCAACTTGAATTCACCGGGTTTGGTTCCTTCCTTTGATCAACGTTAGCCACCCAAGTGTTTGGCCTCTAGAGGTAATCCACCAAGGAAGAATAAGAATTCAAGAAGATGGGTATTTGGCTCAAAACCTAGTTTTCTATCTCTATAGAAAAGGAGCGTACTCTCCCAACTATTGGAATTACGTATGTTGTAAAAGTCAACAACCAACTCACCCATAATAAGACTCCTCTTATTTATAGAAGTGGGCAACCCACCTTAACGATTAAGGAATTGGGATTTATTTAATTAATTAAATTCTTTTAATTAATTAAGCTCCCTAATCTTATTAGGGATAATTAATTAAACTCCTTTAACTAATTTTCCTTCCTAATCCAATTAGGAATAAATGAGAGTACTTATATTAAATTAATTCCTAAACTCTTTTAGAAATTAAAATAATAATAATTGTAATTATATTAATAAGACTCCTCTTATTAATTTATATTTAATATTTTAAAATATTAAATATTAAATATTAAGCTAATTAATTTATTCTATCACCATAGATTAAATTAAATATACATAACATATTATTACGATTATGCCATTAACTTCTTAAATAATTATTCTTCATTTTATGGTGTGACCCTTTAGGTTCTCCATATATTAAACCCTGTTGTGAATAAATCAATTAGAACAATTCTAATCTTATTTAAATAAATAAATTAAACAATTAATTTATTTAAATAAATAATATTTATTCTACAATAGGATAAGCCTCCCTAGCGATCAACAACTTTCCGGATAATATAGATTTCAACATTAATCATAAAAGAACCTTTGAGTAAATAGTTACCGTGACAATTCAATCCTTCCACCATCTGATGTCCCAATTAAATATAAGACATGGAATTTCGTCAAGTCTTATTTTATTTAATTATATGTATTTCGACTCTTAAATGCACAACACCAAATAATACAAATTAGAAACTCCATTTGTAAGACCCAGAAATTTTTTAAATAAAAGGAATTTCCTCTATTTATTATTTTGAAATAGTAAGGGTTGATTTGATTAATGTGGATAGTTATGGGTAAAATACATAAAATATTTCGAATAAGCAAGTGGTTATAAAATATTCATTATTGTGGGGAATATTCGTTTGGTCGTGGAATATTCGTATTGTCGGGAATATTAAATGCAATGGTAGCTAGATCTTTTGTGGGCCCCATAACGGAAAAGCGGTTGGATGAAGAAAAGCGACAAGTATAAGTTGTTTAAATTACGACGTAGTTATTACAGAATTATCTTGTTGGAATACCCGGTGGTTAAAACACACTAATACGTGTTGTTGAACGAAGAAGCACAGTATTGCACCAATTATTGATTCTTACGTAAGAAGGCACTACTCAATAATTATTACGATAATTCTTCAAAGATATTTTATTTTATTGATTCAATAATTCTATGCGCATTGATATATTATATTACCGATGTTTCAATAAATTGTCATTACATAAAGATTTTCCATTATCGGAGACAATAATTCATATTATCTTAATAATATTATTAGAAAACATTATTGGTAATGTCTAGAAAGTTCTGTCTAAGGAGAGGTTTGGTCACCTAATTGCGCGCCAGTAAGGAGAGATCCTTATTGGAAAGCCCCTTCTTTCCGGAACTACCGGTTGCCGATCTTGTGATTCTCTGTAATATTATTTGTGAATAATTAATTATTGATTTATATGATGAGAAAAATATTGATTTTATGTAGATATAGATGAAGAAAATTTTTAATGTGACAATTGTTGAAAATTAATATTTTATCTTTTTCTGATAGAATAATTCCTATTGACAGGCAAGTAAAACTCCATTAGGTATTCCTTAGCGAGCCACGTTCAGTGAACTTATTCTCTAATAAGCACCTACATACTTGCTTTAGTGTCTCCACACAAATGATCATGAGATCAATCATCCTCATCCAATGAGCAAGCAACGTATGTACCAATCTATCCGGATTCACTAATCCCCAATTTAGTAATCCAATGATTGGGAACTATTTTAGTTTTAAGCTTTCTAAGAATTTAGATCTCATTAGAATGATCATCATCATTATTCTAAAAGCATTTCTTAAAACTATGGGTTTATCACATATTATAAAACAGCATCATGTAGACAATTAAAAGCCTTTAATAAATTAATACTTTTTATTAATATATGAATAAGATTGTTACAAAGTATATGCTTTATCATCAAACATGATTGGCTTGTGTGCATATTACTTTCAGATCAGCCCTTCGTACCATGTATTGTGCACAAATATTTAACGCTACGCGTAAGTTAACCCCTAATCATAACATTAGGGTTGTTCATCTCAGTATTTAGAGTACAAGTCCGCACCAAAGGAAGTTTGGTTTGGATAAGCTTTCAGGGTAATTTGGATTTCAACGAACATCAACTAAGGATTAGTTGAATGAAACCAAGAACATTTCACTATAGAATAATCGTGATTGAATCAATCATAGTAAACTAAAGTCATGCTTTAGGAATAATCTAAGAGCATACAATTTGAATAACTATAACACCTTGCTTGAACAATACTAAGCCAAGGTTAATTAGAATTGAATACTAAGCATGCATAATAATTTGATCGATAAAAATTATCAACATTAGAATATATAAATTTGCATGCTAAACAACAAGTTAAATACAAGAATAACTTGCTCAAGAATAACTTACATCATTATATCATAATCGAATTGAAAACCATAATTAGTTCAACAAGATAAAGGATTAGAAAAACTTGCTCAAAGAAAATTTAAGCGATTGCACAATTCTAAAAGTAGAGTTAAAGAACTTGCTCAATGTAAAAAGAAAGTTTAGAAAACTTGCATTACTATATTGAGAACAATAATTGATTCCAATTACAAAAGTAGAGTTAGAGAACTTGCTCAATGTAAAAAGAAAGTTTAGAAAACTTGCATTACTATATTGAGAACAATAATTGATTCCAATTACAAAAGTAGAGTTAGAGAACTTGCTCAATGTAAAAAGAAAGTTTAGAAAACTTGCCTTGTTCGTGGGCTAAACCGAACAAATCAAACCATAATATCCAATAAACATATGTCATCATGACATAATTAGTCATTACCATCTTTACTTAACATAACTAAGTACGTTCATCATGTAAAAATTGGATTTTTAATCAAATAATCAAGTTATAACACAAGTTAATCCTTAATAACATAATTATTCATAGTATAGAAATACTAAAATCAACATTTTATAGTCCTACTATTATCACATTACTTTTCTTAAAATTTCGTGTACAAAAAGTGCGAGTGTCGAGACCATACCTTCTAACTCGGCATATAGGCTACGATTTACACCATGGGTCGTGACTGCGGCATGGGCATAATGAAATAAGAAATACGGAGATCAAGGCTACAAGGTCGTATTGTATGCGTGAGCATGGCGCTGCAATAACACCACAAAGGTATCTGCAAGTCCTAGGCCATGACGCCGAATTGCTGAGACCTCGTGACAGACTGACCTCTGCAATAAACACGAGAAAAAAGCCAATTTTGGCCTACAAGCTCGTTTCTAACAGACCAACTATCATGTAAATCATACAACAACTTCATGTAAACATTTTTCACAAACTCTAAACATGATTCTACCCATACAACCACATAAACAACAAAATTAACACACCCAAATTCACTGTTTTTTGGCTAAAACTCATTTTTTTATATTTCAATGAAAATCAACACTGTAACTTTTGTTTTTCAACCAAAACCACTAATTCAAAGAATTTTTATCAACAATTATACATGCTCTATCAAATTAAATGGTCAATTTATCAACTAAACAACTAATTAACCATCAATTTTATTTTAACTAAACAATATATAATTACCAAAAACTCTCTGTGAAAAAGGTTTTCTTCACAAACTTCATACATAACAACAAAACATTGATTATAATCATATATAACCTACGAAAATAACTTTACAACACTAGTTTATCATATGAACACACATAAAATCAATAATTATCCTATCACAAGAATTTTACAGAGAAATAGGAGAAGAGAAACTAAAACTTTTAAAACTTAAAAAGAATAGGGTAATACCTTGAAGAAGATGATGACTATCCTTTCTATTCTCAAGCTCCTTCTTCCCACTCTCTAGCCTTTCTTCCTCTCTTATCTTCTTCTTCTCTTATTCTTCTCTGAGTTTTCTTTCTTCTCTCTAACCTCTCTCCTCTAACATACGTCTTAACCAAATAACGTATATAGATATTATATATATTAATTATATAATATAATTATAAACATAAGCGATATCGGTTATGTGAATTTTAAAATCAAAAGCCATAAAGGCTTGTTTGGTTAACGACTAACAAAATAACCCATTAATCCTAACACCTTGTTTGGTAAAACTCAAATAAATTAAAGACTTAATAGGCCTTAGGCATTGTTTGGCAAAACTGAATTAAAACTCCTTTAAGTTATTTTAGTAACTCCTTTATAACAAGGTTATTTGTCACACATTAATTTAATTAAATTAATCATAATAACAATTTATTAAATTACTACATCACATAAATCAATACCACCAAAATTATAATTTCTATATAATTAAAACTTTATTTAATCAACCAACACATCCTTTTTAATTACAAATTCCAATAAAAGAATAGTAATTGAATTAATCAAAATTATCTAACTTAATAATTAAATTAAATTAGCAAAATAATTAATTTTCCTTAATTATTTATTTAACAAATAATTAACCACATCAATTCAAATTTGAACAATTATTTATTTAACAATAAACACATCCATTAAATATTTAAATAATTCAATAAATATTTAATATCACAATTAAAATTCTAGAATGTTACATCATTCCCTCCTTACAAGGATTCTGTCCCCAGAATCACAATTCAAACAATTCATTCGTCACAGAAAGTTTGGCTTTGGTGCATTCCCACACAAGGAAGTCACCAGCGAAAGGCTCGTGGCTCTTTACTTATGGCTTGATATGATAGTGATTGACTTTAGTGGTTTGGTTACTTGAATTTGCATAACAGGTTAGTTAGGAATATGAAAACTAACAACCTTACAAAAATAATCAATTTTAGCATGGGGAGTAGTTAACCAGTCGATTCCTAGAATCACATCAAAGGCAAGTATTTTCAAAGAGATAAGATCGATAGGTAACGTGAGGTTATCCATTTGAATCAAACAAGATTTATAAATGGTGGATGCAACAAAGGTTTCTCATAATGGAGTTTCAACCAATAAGTTAAAGTCTAACTTCTCTGGGGTCAAATTTAAACGTTGAGCGCAAGTCGGAGAAATAAAAGAGTGGGTAGAACCGGTATCGAATAAGGTATAGACTTCCCAAGAGTTTGTGATTAACTTACCCATGATAACTTCGTTCGGATTCCTCGACAAACGCTCTCACTTAAACTATCGGCTTTGACTTGTCTGGGACATCCTTTGGCGTCACCATCCCAGTTGGACTTGACTTCACTACACGTCAAAATCGAGCTAGGTGACCTTCTCTTCCATAATTGAAACACAATTTTGGTTGTTGCGTACAGTTTGGACGAATGTGTCCCTCATGTCCGCATTTGAAACATATGACTGGTGGTCATTCTTCTTCCTTTGAAACGGGTGTCGGTGCTGCTGTCGATGTCTTTCCGTCATTGTTGAATCTTCTCTTCTTATAGTTGTTCTCACTTAGTTCACCTTTCCTATTATCTTGGCCATGATTACTACCGAAGTGGTTACAATTTCTGGCATAATGATTTTCTCCACGTTTGTTATCACCGCTTCGATGACTACTACTAAACAAGGGGTAATTAAAGAAATTGATATGCCACATATTATCCCTATATTCTGACCAACTAATTAAATAACAAATAAACTTAGGTAGGTCATACTAGCAAAGGAATTACCCTTTTCTCCCCTCCTAGTTCTAGTCTCACGTCTCAGTCAGGGATCATATCCCTAAGCTTTGATACCAACTGTGACGCCCCCAAAATAGGTATACATCACCCATTCTGAGTCGCCAAATACATGGCGCAGAATTCAAATACAACTTCTCTTATAAAAAATGAAAAAAGCATAGCTGGGAGTTTTAACACGAATATTGTCTTCTAGACAATATCCAAACTCAAATTCAATCCTCATTACATTTATTATCACATTAAATAGTGAGGACTACTAAAACAACCATCTCGGGCCATCACTCCGTTCCCCGACTAGTCCCGGCTACGTTATCATTTCCTGAAGAGAACAATGAAAGAAAAGGATGAGCTCAACTAGCCCAGTAAGAAATATTATGACTAAGATAATGCAGAATAAATTATCGTTAGCCTTCAACAGTATAACAACTGATAGAATACAATAGACAACAAGTTTTAGATCAACAACTGCAGCGGAACAAGCAATCCATTAGAAGAGTCAAGTAGAGCATGATATCTGCTATCTTCTATGACTTAAAAAGTTTATCATTAATTTTATCGCTGAGACTCAGCTTAATAAATAATACACATCATTGAATCATCCTTGCACTACGGCTAAGGATATTCATTAGTATCACGACCACGAATTATCTATGCACTACGAGCCAAGGATATTCGTGTTTTCACCAATGGTCATGATTATACCAAATAATCCCTAGTCATAATCATACCAAAAACTTTCCATCAATGCACTATGGGCCAATGAGGACTTTTACCACTTCATTTGTAACATTACGGGTTGTGATTATACCAAATGATCCTTGGTCATAATCATACCAATCAACAGTTCATCTTTGCACCCTTGGCCGAAGATGACTTTCATCACAATATAAGCATGAGGATGATGACAATGATATAAGCATTAATCAAACGAAATCAAGGATAAATATTAAAGACTTTAAATTTATCCAGAGTTTAAAAATATCCAAATTGTCAACATGATATTGTTTTGTGGAGTAAAATTCAAGAATAATATTCATGTATCAAAAATAATTTTGGACAAAAAAGAAATCAATTTTTGTCGTGAATAGTACCCTGTGAATAGTACTTCGTGAATAGTACCCCATGAATAGTACCCCGGCATAAAAATTGCCCTGAATACCCGAGTGAATAATGTTTGAGTGAATAGTAACTGGGTGAATAGTAACCTGTGAATAGTACCCTGACATAAAAAGTACCCCGAATACTCGAGTGAATAATATTCGAGTGAATAGTAACTGGGTGAATAGTAACTCATGAATAGTAACCCGTGAATAGTACTCCGATATAAAAAGTACCACGAATACCCGAGTGAATAATATTCGATTAAATAGTAATCGTGAATAGTAACCCATGAATAGTATCCCAGGTGACAATATGTATATTTAATAAGAAAGTTCAAATCAGTATTCTAGTGAAACGATACTGGATGAAGCGCAAAACTCATGGATATTCCACTAATTTCAGGGATTATAGAAGTAATACTTTCCATAGTAAGTTTAGATTTAAGAATATCAAAAGAAATAATACCCCTTACGAATACAACAAATAATATCCCTTACCTTAATAGAAGACTTGATACTGTAATAGTGAAGTAGCAGAATTCTCTTCTTCTTGCTCTTTATAGTTTCTCTTGTGAGTCTCAGTGAATTGGTGAGAATGAAAGAAGAATTAAGCTTTTATTTATAGGAGAAATGACTAAATAGTAACTGATTCGTGAATGGTCCAGATTGATTTACTATTGGAACGGACGGTCCATATTGATTACTATTAAAACCACATCCGATGATCCAGATTTATTTACTTTTAAAACCACCACCGACGGACCATGTTGATTTACTATTAAAACCACCATCAATGGTCCAGATTGATTTACTATTGCAACCACCATCAATGGTCCAGATTGATTAACTATTAAAACCACCATCAATGGTCCAGATTGGTTATCTATTAAAACCACCATTGACGGTCCATAAAATTAATAAATCTTCCCATGGAATACTAAGTCAAACTTATAATAAATGCCTCATAATAAATCCCTATATTTATATCAAAAAATGAATAAATATTTACCAAAAATTATTTATCTTTGATAAACACATTTTTAATATATTAACAATTATTCATCATTAATATTATAACTCACAATATTTAATAACCAGATCATTCCCAGGAAAGAGGTGGCTTTCCGATAAGGATTTCTGTGACGCCCCCAAAACAGGTATACATCACCCATCTTGCGTCGCCAGATACGTGGTACATAAACTCAACTACAAACTTAATTATACAACAGTCGTGTAAAATACGACAATATAGCTGAGAGTTTAAACACGAAAATTGCCTTCTAGACAATATCCACTCTCAATGGAGTCCTTATTACAATTATTATCACATTATTCTGTAGAATAGTGAGGACTACTAAAGCCACTTATCCTGGACCGTCACTCCATTCCCTGACTCGTCCCAACTATGTTCTCATTTCCTGAAGAGAATAGTGAAAGAAAAGGGTGAGCTCAACTAGTACAGTAAGAAATATTATGACTAAGATAATGCAGAATAAATTATCCTTAGCCTTCAACAATGTTAAACTGATAAAATACAATAAACATCAAGTTTAACTACAGCGGAATAAGCAATCCATTAGAAGAGTCAAGTAGAACATAATGTCTACTATCTCCTCTAGATTAAAAGTCCATCGTTAATATTTCATTCCTGTAATACTCAACAACAGTTCTTTATTATACCCAAGATAAAAAGATCTATCATCACCTGTCTTCACCTAAACCACCAAAGATTATAGTTAAATCCACAATTCATATTTATAATCATGTAAATCAACAGTTTCTCCTTTCCACAAAGGCTTAATAGAATGTTTATTCAATATCCTTACCCCAAAGGCTAAAGATATTCAAATGTAATAACAATGATCATACCAATCAGTTGTCTACCTTTGCACTACAGGCAAAAGATATTCAACTATAAAACCAATGGTCATGATCATACCAATCAATTGTCTCGTCGATTGCACTACTACCAAAGACATTCATTTGTTAACTAATGATCATGATCCCGCTTAATCACATCATCGAATTATCCATACACTACGAGCCAAGGATATTCGTTATTATCACCGATGGTTATGATCATGTCATACACCATCCATCTTTGCACGTAAGCCAAAGATATACAACTATAAAACCAATAATCAACAGTCCATCTATGCACGTAAGCCAAAGATATACAACTGTAAAACTAATAATCAACAGTCCATCTATGCACGTAAGCCAAAGATGAATTTAATCACAATATAAGCATGAGGATGATGACAATGATATAAGCATTAATCAAACGAAATCAAGGATAAATATTAAAGACATTAAATTTATCCAGAGTTTAAAAATATCCAAATTGTCAAAATGATACTGCTTTGTGGAGTAAAATTCAAGAATAATATTCATGTACCAAAAATAATTTGGATAGAAAAGAAATATATTTTTCAGGTGAATAGTACCCCGTGAATAGTACTTCAAGAATAGTACCCCGTGAATAGTACTCCGACACGAAAAGTATCCCGAATACCTGAGTGAATGATACTAGAGTGAATAGTAATCGGGTGAATAGTAACTCGTGAATAGTACTCCAACACAAAAAGTGTCCCGAATACCCGAGTGAATAATACCATAGTGAATAGTAACTAGGTGAATAGTAACACGTGAATAGTAACTCATAAAAAAAATACCAAAGAAAATGATATTCCATGACGAGTAAAAAAGAAATGATATCTCAGACGAGTATAATAGAATATACGAAACTGCAAATGGATTTTCACCCGCCATGCGGTAATCCATGTAGACAGATTATTTCCACAATTTAATAAAGAATGAATACAAAGGATCATTCACCATGCATGCAGTAATCCACATAGGCGAGTTATTCCAGCGAATAATAAAGAATGGAATAACAGAAGAATTCACCATGCATGCGATAGACCGCACAGACAGGTTATTCCCAATAGAATAATAAAGAATGGAACCAGGTCATGAGTAATTCGCACAGACAGGATATTCCAATAGAATAATAAAGAACGAAACCAGGTCATGTGTAATCAGCACACACAGGATATTCTAACAGAATAATAAAGAATGGAATAACAACAGAATTCACCAGGCATGCGATAAATCGCACAGACAGGTTATTCCAACAGAATAATAAAGAATGGAATAACAGAAGAATTTCACCATGTATGCGGTACTTCGCATAGACAGGTTATTCTAACATAATAATAAAGAATGGAATAACAACCCTTACGAATATTGAAAGAAAATAACTCTCTACATGAATACGAAAGAATAATACCCCTTATGACTGTTGAACGAAAATAATATTCCTACGAATATTGAACGAAGAGGGGGCTTTCCAATAAGGATTTTTCCTTATTGGTGCGCAATTAGGTGACCAAACCTCTCCTTAATAGAACTTCTAGACATTATCAATATTGCAAATAATAATATGAATAACTTTGTCATCTCAATTATTGATTTAATAATATAACATATTATTCAAATGACACTGTGACAATAATTGAATCAATAATATGAGAGATATGCTTCACCAATTACTGTAGCAATAATTAAGTATAACTGAGTAACTTCGTACATAAGCATCAATAATCAATACCGTGTGCTACTATACAACCACGCATATTACTGTACTTCTATCATCGATTATTTTATGACAACTTGCTTACTTTGTAAAAAAATTTAAATATCACCCTTAACTTTAAACTTTTATCAATTTAACTATTTACCAAAATAGAAAAATTGAATACTTTTATTTCATAAAATTCGGGATCTCAAAATTTTCCCCTATTGGCGCGCAATTAGGTGATCAAACCCCTTTCCTCTACAGAACTTTCTAGACATTGTCAATATTGCAAATAATAATATGAGTAACTTTGTCGTCTCAATTATTGATTTAATAATATAAAATATTATGCAGATGATACTGTGACAATAATTGAATCAAATAACGTGAGATACTATGCAACAATTACTGTAGCAATAATTGAGTAAACTGAGTGGCTTCTTACGTAAGCATTAATAATCAATACCGTGTGCTACTATGCAATCACGCGTATTACTGTATTTTTACCACCGGGTATTTCAACAGTTTAACAATAAAACTTTCGTCATTATTTTTATTAAAAGTTTTTTTTGTCGTTTTCTAACTTCGACAGTTTTTCTGTTGTGGGGTCCACCAATAATGGTGTCGTCGAACGAATATTCCCTGACAAAAGAATATTCCTCGACCAAACAAATATTCCCCGACACAACGAATATTTTATATCAACTTGCTTACTTGCAAAATTTTCAAATATCACCCTTAACTTTAACCTTTTATCAATTTAACCATTTACTAAATAAAATAATAATTATAAGAAAATTGAATATTTTCATTTCATAAAATTCGGGGTCTTACAATCTCCCCTCCTTACGAAATTTCCTAGAAATTTACGTACGTATTTGGTATGTCGAAGAGATGAGGATACCTCGTCAGATTATAACTATTGAGGTATAACCTTTGAGTGTAGAATATATTCCTTCTTATCCAATATTTTAACAGGTATCTCCTCATACGTTAAAACTTCTGCTATCTCTTCTAGTTCTAATTCAATAATGTGGTTCGGGTCGTCCACATATTTACGTAACATCGATACGTGAAAAACGTTATGAATACGCGAGATACTTGGCAGTAAAGTGAGTCTATAGGCTACAGTTCCTACTCGATTGAGGATTTTAAATAGACCAATAAAATCAAGGGTTGAGATTTCCTCTCTTCGTCGATTCTTGCTTCTAGAATAGTGCCTTCTTGCACCTTCTTCTTCACATTCATCAGCTCTGAGTCTGTAGCTTGAGCGACTTTTAACTTTATTGATTAAAGTTGATTCTAATCGTATAGTCGTTATCTTCACATAGGTTCTTGGAGTTTTTAATTCTATCTCCATTTTTTGTAAGTCATACGAAATGGGTCTTTGTGTTATAATATCGCACTCGTAAACGCATACGATCTTCTACTCAACGCGTCAGCTACCACGTTCGCTTTTTTAGGATGGTATTGAATGGTATTATCATAATCTTTCAACAATTCGAGTCAACGTCGTTGGTGAATGTTACATTCATTTTGGGTGAAAAAATATTTGAGGGTTTTATATCGGATTCAAGGTCGATACAAAATTCAATTCCACGTTCTTAGGGTAGGCCATGAAGTTCTTCGAGGTATACATCAGGAAATTTATTAACGATAGAAATATCATTCAAAACTGTGACTCTCATCCAAGACATAGATAGCACTTCACATTAATACCTATCGACTTGTCACCGTTATCACGGCATCCCCTACGGAAAGTCTGGCTTTGGTGCATTCCCACACAAGGAAGTCACCAGCGAAAGGCTCGTGGCTCTTTACTTATGGCTTGATATGATAGTGATTGACTTTAGTGGTTTTGTTACTTGAATTTGCATAACAGGTTAGTTAGGAATATGAAAACTAACAACCTTACAAAAATAATCAATTTTAGCATGAGGAGTAGTTAACTAGTCGATTCCTAGAATCACATCAAAGGCAAGTATTTTCAAAGAGATAAGATCGATAGGTAACGTGAGGTTATCCATTTGAATCAAACAAGATTTATAAATGGTGGATGCAACAAAGGTTTCTTATAATGGAGTTTCAACCAATAAGTTAAAGTCTAACTTCTCTGGGGTCAAATTTAAACGTTGAGCGCAAGTAGGAGAAATAAAAGAGTGGGTAGAACCGGTATCAAATAAGGTATAGACTTCCCAAGAGTTTATGATTAACTTACCCATGATAACTTCGTTCGGATTCCTCGACAAACGCTCTCACTTAAACTATCGGCTTTGACTTGTCTGGGACATCCTTTGGCGTCACCATCCCAGTTGGACTTGACTTCACTACACGTCAAAATCTAGCTAGGTGACCTTCTCTTCCATAATTGAAACACAATTTTTGTTGTTGCGTACAGTTTGGACGAATGTGTCCCTCATGTCCGCATTTGAAACATATGACTGGTGGTCATTCTTCTTCCTTTGAAACGGGTGTCGGTGCTGCTGTCGATGTCTTTCCGTCATTGTTGAATCTTCTCTTCTTATAGTTGTTCTCACTTAGTTCACCTTTCCTATTATCTTGGCCATGATTACTACCGAAGTGGTTACAATTTCTGGCATAATGATTTTCTCCACGTTTGTTATCACCGCTTCGATGACTACTACTAAACAAGGGGTAATTAAAGAAATTGATATGCCACATATTATCCCTATATTCTGACCAACTAATTAAATAACAAATAAACTTAGGTAGGTCATACTAGCAAAGGAATTACCCTTTTCTCCCCTCCTAGTTCTAGTCTCACGTCTCGATCGGGGATCATATCCCTAAGCTTTGATACCTGTTGTGACGCCCCAAAATAGGTATACATCACCCATTTCGAAAGTCGCCAAATACATGGCGCAGAATTCAAATACAACTTCTCTTATAAAAAATGAAAAAAACATAGCTGGGAGTTTTAACACGAATATTGTCTTCTAGACAATATCCAAACTCAAATTCAATCCTCATTACATTTATTATCACATTAAATAGTGAGGACTACTAAAACAACCATCTCGGGCCATCACTCCGTTCCCCGACTAGTCCCGGCTACGTTATCATTTCCTGAAGAGAACAATGAAAGAAAAGGATGAGCTCAACTAGCCCAGTAAGAAATATTATGACTAAGATAATGCAGAATAAATTATCGTTAGCCTTCAACAGTATAACAACTGATAGAATACAATAGACAACAAGTTTTAGATCAACAACTGCAGCGGAACAAGCAATCCATTAGAAGAGTCAAGTAGAGCATGATATCTGCTATCTTCTATGACTTAAAAAGTTTATCATTAATTTTATCGCTGAGACTCAGCTTAATAAATAATACACATCATTGAATCATCCTTGACTACTGGCTAAGGATATTCATTAAGTATCACGACCACGTAATTATCTATGCACCACGAGCCAAGGATATTCGTGTTTTCACCAATGGTCATGATTATACCAAATAATCCCTAGTCATAATCATACCAAAAACTTTCCATCAATGCACTATGGGCCAATGAGGACTTTTACCACATCATTTGTAACATTACGGGTTGTGATTATACCAAATGATCCTTGGTCATAATCATACCAATCAACAGTTCATCTTTGCACCCTTGGCCGAAGATGACTTTCATCACAATATAAGCATGAGGATGATGACAATGATATAAGCATTAATCAAACGAAATCAAGGATAAATATTAAAGACTTTAAATTTATCCAGAGTTTAAAAATATCCAAATTGTCAACATGATACTGTTTTATGGAGTAAAATTCAAGAATAATATTCATGTATCAAAAATAATTTTAGACTTAAAAGAAATCAATTTTTGTCGTGAATAGTACCCCGTGAATAGTACTTCGGGAATAGTACCTCATGAATAGTTCCCTAACATGAAAATTTCCTTGAATACCTGAGTGAATAATATTTGTGTGAATAGTAGCTAGGTGAATAGTAACCCATGAATAGTACCCCAGTATGAAAAATACTCTGAATACCCAAGTGAATAATATTTGAGTGAATAGTAATCGGGTGAATTATAACCCGGTATGAAAAGTACCCCGAATACCCGAGTGAATAGTAATCGGGTGAATAGTAATCTATGAATAGTACCCTGGGTGACAATATGTATATTTAATAAAAACATTCAGATCAATATTCCAATGAAACGATACTGGATGAAACACAAAACTCAATTATATTCCACTAATTTTAGGGATTATAGAAGCACTACTTACCATAGTAAGTTTAGATTTAAGAATATCAAAAGAAATAATACCCCTTACAAATACAACAAATAATATCCCTTACCTTAGCAGAAGACTGGATATTGCAATAGTGAAGTAGCAGAATACTCTTCTTTTTTCTCTCTATAGTTTCTCTTGTGATTCTCAGTGAATTGGTGAGAATGAAAGAAGAATTAAGCTTTTATTTATAGGAGAAATGACTAAATAGTAACTGATTCATGAACGGTCCAAATTGATTTACTATTGGAACGGACGGTCCATATTGATTACTATTAAAACCACAATCGACGGTCCAGATTGATTTACTTTTAAAATCACCACCGACGGTCCAGATTGATTTACTATTAAAACCACCATCAATGGTCCAGATTGATTTTGTAACAATCCATAATTTTATTTTAAATTGTAATTCAAAATATTTATTGAGTTATATAAATATTTTAATTGATGTGTTATTATTGAATAAATATTTATTTAAGGTGAGTTGATTTGATTATTTATTTGTTAAATAAATAATTTACGAGTTAAGGAAATTGATCATCATGAGATAATATTTTAATATTTAGTTAATTAAATATAATTATAATTATAAAGAAAATTATAATTTTGTTGTATTGATCTATGTGAGAAATTTATTTAATAAATTGTTATTAGAATTAATTAAGTTAAGTGTGACCATAAACTATATTATAAAGGAGTTATTAAAATAAGTTAAGGGGGGTTAATTCAGTTTTGCCAAAAAAGGCTTAATGAATGTTAAGTCTTTAATTTAAATTTGTTTTACCAAACAAGGTATAAGGATTAATTGGTTAATTTTGAGGTAGTTAGCCAAACAAGCCTTACGACTTTTGAGTTTCAAAAAAAAACTGAGTTCAGTTAATAGATGTATTTATATTATACAATTATTATATATTATATCATATACATTATATTTTAGTACGTAGGTTAGAATAGATAAGAAGAACACAAAAGAAGAAAAATTGAAAGAGAACTTGAGAGAATTCTAGAGAGGTTTTGAGAGAAGAATTGGGGAAAAGAAAGCTTGTTGATCAAAAGGGAAAGTTATCATCTTCTAGAAAACAAGGTATCATCTTACTCTTTTAAATTTCTTTAAAGTTATTGTTTTATTCTCTTCCAAAATTTTCTATAAAAATTTGTGAAGGTTAAATTATTTGTGTTATATAGTTTCTATGTGATAACTAGTTGTTATGAAATTGTTTTCATAAGTATATATATGAGTATAGTAAATGAATTCATGTTATGTATGTATTTTGTGAAGGAAATCATATTACGTTGAATTGGTATGAATATATATATATATATATATGAATATGGCTTAGTTTAAAGTAAAATTGAGGTTTAATTCTCTGTATAATATATAAATTGACTATTGAATTTGAAAGAGGATGAATAAACATAAACAAGGTATTTTGAATTAATTATTTTGGTTGAAAAACAAAATCACTGTGATGATTTTCACTGAAACTGTCAAAAAGTGAAGCTTTAGCAAAAATAGTGAAAATTAAAGGTTATAATCTTGATGTTTATGTTGTTTAGGTGGTTAGAAACGTGTTAGAAGACATTAGTTTATATTTCTATAAACATATTACACCTTGGGTAGGTTGGTATGGTTGTTAGAAAGGAGTTTGTAGGCCTAATTTGGCTTTCTGTAGTGTTCTAGATAAAAAATCGCAAAAACGCAAAGGGACTCCCGCCCCGGTGGGCCCCCCTAGTACAAAAACCCCTACCCCAAACGGGGTAATGTCTGGCTAGTGAATTTTGGAAAAAAGCGAATAGGACATGTTTTCCTAAAATGAGCATAACCTTTTAATACGAACTCCGATTGAGGTGATTGAAGATGATCCGGAACGAGGACGGCTAGACCTAATACTTTTGTTCTTTAAGTGTTCCAATTTGATGTCAGAAACAGTGGTTAAAATGGTCATCTTTAGGACTGTTGTGTTTTTGGGGGCAATCGGAGGGCGTCGGGCATGCACGTATGCATGTGTAGTGCTTCTGACGATAAAAGATGTTGTTATAAGTTATAAAACATGAATATTAGTAAACATAATGATGCTTAACATTAATAAATAATGTATTAGATAAGTTGTAGAAGCATGGTAAGCATACACAAGAGAGACAAATCGGGCGTGTGACGAATAAACGTCGAAACGCCGTGATAAGTGTTAATGAAAGTAAAAAGTGTTTTAAGTCAAAAGAAATGGATATTATAAAATATGAAATGGGTTTAATATAAAACCAATAATGATTCCTAGCAAGATTTAAACACTTGAATGAATTCAAATATTACATAAGTCGAAAAGTTAACATAATCTAATTGAACATTGTGTGCTAATTAATAGGAAATATTATGAGATGTGGAGTAGAGTTTACATTACAATTACTATGTGTTGTTATGTGACTAATAGTTGATGTGTATGATTATATAATTGTTTAGGGCACGTGAAGTGCAGATAACTGTAAGCTGTTAAACTGTTATTGGTAAACAACGATCAAGGCAAGTCTTTCAGTTCCTATTTGTTATGTGAACTTGATGATGAACTGATTTAAATATTTATTGCAAAGAGCATGATGTGTTCTATGTATATTGAAAGTATGAAACGTTAAAGTCAATTTATGACTACGTTGATTGAATAATGAATGTTTATCGAGTAATTTTAACTCAATCTTTATACTTGTTATATGAAATGCAGCATGTATGTTAGTCTAATGTTTATGAGATATATGTTGAACATGTTATTATGTTCTATGTGATGCATGAAAACTGTTAGATTTTGTTGGGCTGTCGAGCTCAACCTTGCAAATAACCACTTTTGCAGGTTAAAGATTTAAGGTAAAGTTATGTGCTACTTGAAAGATATGAATCAGATGTGATACTTGAAGATTTATATACTTTGGCTGAGTTATTATTATTTGAACCATGTTTAAGGTTCCGAATAATGTATTAATGTTGAATTGTAATATCATTTTGCGATGTAAACTCTTGTAGTATTAAAATGATTCTGAGATATTTAGATGTAAAGGTTGAAAGTTCTGGGAACAAGAATAGTTTGTAATAGAAAATTTTAATTATTCTGAAAATTTCAATGGTTGTATTATCGTTTAATGATGTAAAATTAGAGGTTGAATGTATTGTTAACGACCGAAGTTAAGAATTAAATTATATGAATTTTGGGGTCGTTATAGTTGGTATCAGAGCTGATAGGTTGGAAACCTTAGGTAGGAGTACCTTAGGCTATAACCTTAGAGAAGAGAGGTGAAGATAATGAAAGAATAAGCTCATATAGAGGTTGAACAATAAGAAGTAATTTAAGCAATTTATAAAGAAAGGGATTAAAACATGCGTGAGAGGATTCAAAGAAGAATCTCGCAGAGTTATAAGGAATATGAAAGTGGGGTTACCCAACTCCAATAATAAGGATGTAAGGTGATAATAAATAGACAATGTCTATAAGAAGAGAATGATAAAGAAGTTAAGAATAAAAGTTATATTTAAGTATGGTACAATTGTACTCTTTAATAGTTAATGTATGGTATCTGGGATAAATGATTCCTTCATTGAGCGGAGGTATATACGAACTAGCAACTCGAAACCTAATTTGTTGGTTGTTTGTGGAAAACCACTCAGCGTACCATATTGAAACTATTAGAGACTCGATGTGTATCAAGTATAGAAAACGGATACGTATGATGAAAATGTGGAACTCGAATGAAATGTTGAGCAATGTAAATGAAGTTAGAAATTCTTAAAGGAAGAATTGTTATATAAATAAGAGAATTTAAAGAAGAATCTTGAAGAGATATAAAAATAAGAAATGGGAGTTGCCTAACTCCAATAGCTAAGATAACGAATAATGATGAATAAAAAATTCTGGAAGATTAAAAGCATAAACGAAATCATAAATGGTGAAAAAGGAAAGAAAGTGGATCGTAAAACGAAACGATCACGAGTTAAGAAAGGAATTTTAAGGGAGATGATTATAGAATAAGATTACGACGTGATCTGTTTAAGTTATAAGAGAAAGATGGTTTGTAATGTTTGAATAATTATAGCTTGATGCTATGAAGATAATGTACTATGATATAGTACGAGACAAACTCACGAGGAGTTATAGATAATGTGATACGAGGAATTCATATCGAGCAAAGGGCAAGTTAAGAATAAGTTATGAGTAAGATAGAGTTAGGTGGGATTTCAATTGAGGACTTATGTGATGGCTGAGTTATACAAACCTTTGTATGGGCGAGGGTTTTGTGCTTGCCCTCAGTTTATCACATTGATAATCATTGGAATGTCGGTGTCACGCTATCAATATATATGGAGTGAAAAGGTGATTTTTTTCTTATGTGTATATTTGATAGTTAGAAACTATTAAGATTAGTCAGATATTATTAGGATTAAGTGCGGTTCTTAAAACTAATGCATATGGTGAGTTCGTGACTCATAATAATATGGTATGTTTTGAACCCCTCAACGAATGGACGTCTATGGTCTGACTAGGATAAGTTCTTAAACTCATATTATTGTGGCAAGTTCCTGAACTTCCAATGTGCGGTAAGTTTGATGAACTATATTGGGGGTATAAGAGGATGGTAAGTTGAAATACAAGAATATTTAGTATAAAGATTGAAATTTATGGAGAAAATTAGATATTCTAAATCTACTAGCTATGCTAGACTTTCGAGATTTATTGACTTCGTGCTGATGGTTGTACTTTTGATTTTTCAAAAAAATATTGGATCACACTAGTGAACTAAAGAATTTTTAAAATAGTGCTATTATTCGCGTATCTATGCTTTTTATTTCGGCTAGATAAAAAGAAATGATTTTTAAATTTTTAAAATATATTTTAATTACATGTATCGGGTGATATGATAAACAATGGAGTCATCAATGCAATGGAACCTGGTGTTGGATGTGATCATATGATCGTCAGCCCACTATGGTGAGATGTAGTATGACAACGTCATAATCATGACGCCATAAAAAGATTTTTGAGATTTCTTTAAGATATGAGAATATATATATATATATATGTATATTTTGATTGATGTCTGGATTGTTGTAGAAGTCTATGCTATTTGATTCAGCTAGACGAATATTAAAAGATGTTCATGAAATTCAAGCGTTCTTTGTCAAATTATACCAAACCAAATAGTTTTTGTGCGGATTCAGATGTTGAAAAGCTGAGATGAACAACCCTATTATAGGGGAATTATTTTTACGTGATGCGTTTAGATGTTTGTGCACAATATATTGTACGAAGGGCTTAACACCCTAAGTTCGGGAGTCCCTATAGTCTAATGATTGTTAAGGTTTAAGTTGAAAGAGTACTTATAACCGTGGACGTAGTTCAAGGTCTTATGACCCCTCAACATAATTTGGAATCTTTTAAATTCCTGAGTTATTCATACGGCTTCCCAATTATTGAGCAATTATGGAAGATTCTTGCTATTCTAAAAGGCGAATGTGGTAAAGATGATATTCCTTAGAAAGAAGTAAGTCGTAGAATGCGACATTAAATGATGAATATATTTAATTAGCGAGAAAAGAAATTTTGAAATGAGAAGGAGATGAGTTATCGAAGAATAATGTAAAACTTTTAATAGAAAAGTTTAATAATTGTAGAAAGATCTTTGTGGAAAGAAGTGGTTATAGAACCCAATGAATGAATAAAGTATTAACGTAAAATTTATTTTGATAGATTGTGTGACAACCCAGAAATTCGAATTGTCCAGAAATTAAGATTTAAAGAATTAGTTATTAATAAAATGAATTTATATTAATACTATTCTGTGCTGTGTGTTTATTAATCGTTCTATAACCTAGAATGATTATTAATCGGGAGGATTCTGGCTACGAGCTAGACTGAACGAGTAGGAATTTTCAAGATGAAAATAAAAATTTTCCAGAGACAAAATATTTTCGGGGAAAAAGACGAAATAGGCACTATTCACCCAACGAAACCTAAGGGTTAGGGTTTGAATAACCTAAGTCTTTTCGAGAGTTCGGTATGTCGAAATGACATTCCGTCAAAAGATTTGACGATAATATATCGTGAAAAGTTAAGTAAGCCGATAAAAGTTTTTCTCAAAAAACGTGCAAAAATCAGATAAAATAAAAACGACGAAAAGTACTGTTATATAATTTTCACTTGTTTAGCTACGTTAGGGGAAAACGTGAAGGAAAATGCTTAACGTCAAAAAGTGTTTTTCAGTTTTTTGAAAATCCGAAGAATACGTAAAAGTTAATCGGTAAAGGAAAGACGAAATATCCAAAAATATTTGGATTCCGAGAATCGCAGTTTTTAAAACTGTCGAACGAAACCCGAAAGATGGAACTACGAAACTTAAGGGCTAAGCAAACTTGAGGGCTAAGTTAACTTAGTCCTTAAGTAATGAATATAGTAAGTAGGTTAGGGTGTGAAAAGACCAAAATGCCCCTAGCCTTGAAAATCTATAAATAGGAAGCTTAATCTCATTTGAATGGGATTTAGAAAATCCTATCATTCGAGAGAGAAAGAGAGAGTTAGGATGGAAGATGAAAGGGAGAAGAAAGAGGAAAAGTTGGCTCGTGAGCAAACTTTGTCAAATCGGAAGGAATTTAAGAATGAAGCAGTAAATCAATCCCGATTTCTTCTAATTTTCTTTAAGTTTAATATGTTCAATACATTAATTAATGAAGATAAGAAGTAGATAATGTTAATAATGAATTCATATAGTTGAATTCATGAGAAAACGAAAAATAAGAATTAGAAATTTAGTTTATAAATTTCTTAAGGAAGTATAAGATTTCGTAAGGATTTTGAAAGCGATCCGAATGAATCTTACGAATGAGTAGGTGAGTCAAATAAGTAAGGAATGATGTTCTATAACATCAAATTCCAAGAAAAAGTGAAATTGTAATCCAAAATATCGATTAAAAATGAAGAACGAATGAAGAACGCGAAGAACACGCGAAGAACGTTGTTGATGGACAAATTTAAAACCATCGTAGTGTAATTGTTGTTGATGGACAAGTTTAAAACCATCATGTATAAGTTACATGCTTATTGCTTGGTCAGGAACGTTGGAAACATTCTTGAAGAACGAATTAGAATTGAGTTATAACGAAGTTATGGCATAAATTTCGTAAAAGAAGATCGAGAATTTAAAAGTTAGTAAATGAACCCAAACGTGTAGGGTTTCATAAGAATGTAAGAGAACGTATAAAACGTGAGTCGTAGACTCAAGAACGAATGAGTTCCGAGTTCGGATGACCGAATTACGGACGAACGAACGAAGAACGTTAAAAACGTTAAAATGAACAAAGGGTGAAGATTAAGCCAATTGAATGGCATGTTAATGGATTCAGAACAAAGTTCTGTCTAGGGGTAATCGAAGTACGTTAGATAACGAAGAAAATAGCTTTGGAACGTACTCGTTTCGAGTTATAACGAAGAAGTTAAAAGATTTCGAAGTACGCGTCTAAGAACGACCAAAGACTTAGAAAAAAATTTCGGGAAGAAGGTCTCAGCCATATTGGCTGATCGTACCATGTTTAGAATGGTGGCGCGCTCTGTGCCAGTAGAAAGGGTCATGTACTGCTAACTCGCATCGCAGCGTGAGTCTTAGTGCTGAGAGTGGCGCCATGAGCCGAGCTGAGCAATGCCGAAATGAGATTTTAAGCGCTTTCAATATCCGGGGATGTGCAAGAAAGAGATACGAACATGTAGTTCAACTAATGTAACACTTAATCGAGTGTTTTAAACCATTAATAAAGGTTGAACGGAAAGATTAAACGAGATTAAAAGAATGTAATTACGGGTTACGGGACTGATAGCCGGGGATCGTAGTCGCAATGAATCGAATGTGAGGGATTGCTATGATGGTGATTCCTTAGAAGTTGATGGACGATAGTAATGTATAACATTTCGATGTTATGACATGGTAATGAGAGATGAATGTAAAGCATATAGACACTGTGAACGCAATGTTGTTGCAATAAACGATCGGTCTTAACATACAATGATCAGTATGGCTTCGACATTAAGAAAGAATAATGAACATGGGGTTCATGGGATGGATAACGATCGAAAGTGATTAAAACCTTGAGTAAAGGTTGAATGAGAGATTAAGAGACGGGAAATGTGAACGTTGAATACGTAAATGATCCTTGTGAAACGTATTCGCGTTGGACGAACGTTCTAACTATACCCTAGTTGTATGACTTAGACGTTGATGAAAGTAGTAAGTAAGATACGAATGGTATCAAGAAAGCCGTATCGAATGGTAATAAGATTAATGAAAGCCGAATGTGAGTCGGATAAGAATGAATCCTGAGGTATGACATTTAATTGTCAGAAAGCCATAAGGAATAAGAAATTGACTTAACGAACATTATATTTAATAGTTCGTATAAGTTAAGATAAGTTAGGTTGTGGTACAATCGTAACCTTTGATGGTTGACATATGGGAGCTGAGCTAAACAATTCCTTTAGAGAGTGAAGATACATACGAAAATGGCAACCGATCTAACTCACTGTGTGGGCAGTGTAGACGAGACGGGAACTTGTTTATTGGTTGTTTGTGGGAAACCACTCAGAGTACCATATGGACTACCAGCAGAGAAGCGATGTGTGCTGAGTCCTAGAGAAGTTATAAGAAGAAGATAAGAATGTAAATTATCAAAGATGAAGAACGTTTTGAGTAAGACATCTCTGTATGTCATGAAGCCATAGAATGGTAATGAAAGTTGGTCGCGTAAACTTAGATTGCAAGAACGCGAACCTTAAGAAGTAAAGTTAAGTAAACCAATGCGTAAGTCAAGTATATGACTAATTGGTGTATGTGTTATTTCCTTATGTGTTATAGGAAATGGAATGAGCGATTCAAATAAGTGGTACATGAAGCGTAATGTAAAGTTTCCTAACTTCATTCATATTTTAAATGAATGCTAGTTTCTTAAACTTCTCATATGTTGAACTTGAGAAGTTCTGTCTATGTGTGAATGTGTTATATTTGTACAAGGTGGTAGAACGTATGAGGCCTTGTGCCATAATGTGAACACTTCGGTATTTCTATGATATGAAGCATTCGTGATTGAATCTGCTCAATAAAAGAATGTTTGCTTATACATGATTTATTATTGTTAAGTTTGTGCTATTGATTCTAGCCGTACGTAATGTGTATGAAAGACAGTACAGAATGAAAGTATTTCCAAGTGAATGTGACTAATGTTTTAAAATGATAGGAATCGAGATTATTCCTATTATTCAAGCTGCTTCATAACCTTTATTCGATTATTGAAGTCTTAAAAGAATGTTTAAAATTCTTGAAGTTGTTTGTTCAACTGTTAAGACTTGTTGGGCAATTGAATGCTCACACTTGCTTTAAATGAAAAACATTTTCAGCGAACGATGTTTGAAGAACTTAAGGATCCCATATAGATCAAGCTGTTGGTATCTAGATGAAGTGCCATTCAGAATGTGAATGAGCGAGAAGATCAAGTGAAGACTGGTAATGTAGAAAGATGAGAATTAAACTATAGAATAGTTTAATGAACGATTATGTATCCTTGGTGGCTGATAAAAGTCTCTCGTGCAAGATGTAAAGAATAATGTAATTATCATTATTTGTAATGAGAAAAGCAATAAGGTTTTTAGAACCTGGGATTTGAGAGTGTATGTTGTTATATTTCAATATATACTGATGTATGTTGGATGAATGATGTACTAGTGACGCACGGAATCCGGGTGTGATGATAGACCGAATTTCGGGGCGTTACAGATTGAATGAATAAAGATTAATAGATAAAATTTCGAGGACGAAATTCTTAGAAGAAAGGGTGAATGTAATATTCCGAGTGTTTATGATAATGATCCTTAGAGAAAGATAATGAACGGGTCAAAGAATATATAATACTAAAAATATAATTGAGTTCAAGTGAAAGTTATGAAATAAAACTTACAAGAATTTATTATCAAGAATGGTGGGAGTAGGAAATATAAAATCTATATTAAGGTAATGTGTTGAAGTTATTCAACAAAGAGATTTGATGAAAACCTGAGTAAGGTTGGGTTTCAGTGATTCCGAGGACGGAATCCTTGTATGAAGGGAAGAATGTGACGAATGATTTGTTTGAGTTGTGATTCTGGGGACAGAATCTTTGTAAGGAGGGAAGGATGTAACAATCCAGAATTTTATTTTAAATTGTAATTCAAAATATTTATTGAGTTATATAAATTATTTAATTGATGTGTTATTATTGAATAAATATTTATTTAAGGTGAGTTGATTTGATTATTTATTTGTTAAATAAATAATTTACGAGTTAAGGAAATTGATCATCATGAGATAATATTTTAATATTTAGTTGATTAAATAAAATTATAATTTTGTTGTATTGATCTATGTGGTAAATTTATTTAATAAATTGTTATTAGAATTAATTAAATTAAGTGTGACCATAAACCATATTATAAAGGAGTTATTAAAATAAGTTAAGGGGGGTTAATTCAGTTTTTCCAAACAATGCTTAATGAATGTTAAGTCTTTAATTTAAATCTGTTTTACCAAACAAGGCATAATGATTAATTAGTTAATTTTGAGGTAGCCAAACAAGCCTTACGGCTTTTGAGTTTCAAAAAAAAAACTGATGTCAGTTAATAGATATATTTATATTATACAATTATTATATATTATATCATATACGTTATATTTTAGTACGTAGGTTAGAATAGATAAGAAGAACACAAAAGAAGAAAAAGAAGAAAAATTGAGAGACAACTTGAGAGAATTCTAGAGAAGTTTTGAGAGAAGAATTGGGGAAAAGAAAGATTGTTGATCAAAAAGGAAAGTTATCATCTTCTAGAAAACAAGGTATCATCTTACTCTTTTAAATTTCTTTAAAGTTATAGTTTTATTCTCTTCCAAAATTTTCTGTAAAAACTTTGTGAAGGTTAAATTATTTGTGTTATATAGTTTCTATGTGATAACTAGTTGCTATGAAATTGTTTTCATAAGTATATATATGAGTATAGTAAATGAATTCATGTTATGTATGTATTTTGTGAAGAAAATCATATTACAGTTGAATTGGTATGAAATATATATATATATATATATATATATATATGAATATGACTTAGTTTAAAGTAAAATTGAGGTTTAATTCTTTATATAATATATAAATTGACTATTGAATTCAAAAGAGGATGAATAAACATAAACAAGGTATTTTGAATTAACTGTTTTGGTTGAAAAACAAAATCACAGTGATGATTTTCACTGAAACTGTCAAAAAGTGAAGCTTTAGCAAAAATAGTGAAAATTAAAGGTTGTAATCTTGATGTTTATGTTGTTTAGGTGGTTAGAAACGTGTTAGAAAACATTAGTTTATGTTTCTGTAAACATATTACACCTTGGGTAGGTTGGTATGTTTGTTAGAAAGGAGTTTGTAGGCCTAATTTGGCTCTCTGTAGTGTTCTAGATCAAAAATCTCAAAAATGCAGAAGGGACCCCATGCTTGGTGGGCCCCCTAGTATTAAAACCCCCACCCCAAGCGAAGGTAGTCACCACTAATAAATTTTGAAAAAAAAAACCTTACCAGACATGTTTTACTAAAATGAGCATAACTTCTTCATACGAACTCCGATTGAGGTGATTCAAGATGATCCAAAACGAAGACGAGTAGACCTACAACTTTTGTTCTTTAAGTGTTTCAATTTGATGTTGAAAACAGTGGTTAAAATGGTCATCTTTAGGACTATTGTGTTTTTGGGGGCCAATCGGAGGGCGTCGGGCATGCACGTATGCATGTGTAGTGCTTCTGACAATAAAAGATGTTGTTATAAGTTATAAAACATGAATGTTAGTAAACATAATGATGCTTAACATTAATAAATAATGTATTAGATAAGTTGTAGAAGCATAGTAAGCATACACAAGAGAGACAAATCGAGCGTGTGACGAATAAACGTCGAAACGCCGTGATAAGTGTTAATGAACGTAAAAAATGTTTTAAGTGAAAAGAAATGGATATTATAAAATATGAAATGGGTTTAATATAAAACCAATAATGATTCCTAGCAAGATTTAAACACTTGAATGAATTTCAAATATTACATAAGTCAAAAAGTTAACATAATCTAATTGAACATTGTGTGCTTATTAATAGGAAATATTATGAGATGTGGAGTAGAGTTTACATTGCAATTACTATGTGTTGTTATGTGACTAATAGTTGATGTGTATGATTATATAATTGTTTAGGGCACGTGAAGTGCAGATAACTGTAAGCTGTTAAACTGTTATTGGTAAACAACGATCAAGGTAAGTCTTTCAGTTCCTATTTGTTATGTGAACTTGATGATGAACTGTTTTAAATATTTATTGCAAAGAGCATGATGTGTTCTATGTATATTGAAAGTATGAAATGTTAAAGTCAATTTATGACTACGTTGATTGAATAATGAATGTTTATTGAGTAAGGAACTCAATCTTTATACTTGTTATATGAAATGCAGCATGTATGTTAGTCTAATGTTTATGAGATATATGTTGAGCATGTTATTATGTTCTATGTGATGCATGAAAACTGTTAGATTTTGTTGGGCTGTCGAGCTCAACCTTGCAAATAACCACTTTTGCAGGTTAAAGATTTAAGGTAAAGTTATGTGCTACTTGAAAGATATGAATCAGATGTGATACTTGAAGATTTATATACTTTGGCTGAGTTATTATTATTTAAACCATGTTTAAGGTTCCGAATAATGTATTAATATTGAATTGTAATATCGTTTTGCGATGTAAACTCTTGTAGTATTAAAATGATTCTGAGATATTTAGATGTAAAGGTTGAAAGTTCTGGGAACGAGAATAGTTTGTAATAGAAAATTTTAATTATTCTAAAAATTTCAATGGTTGTATTATCGTTTAATGATGTAAAATTAGAGGTTGAATGTATTGTTAACGACCGAAGTTGAGAATTAAATTGTATGAATTTTGGGGTCGTTACAGATTTACTATTATAACCACCATCATTGGTCTAGATTGATTAACTATTAAAACCACCATCAATGGTCCAGATTGGTTATCTATTAAAACCACCATCGACGGTCCATAAAATTAGTAAATCTTCCCATGGAATACTAAGTCAAACTTATAACAAACGCCTTATAACAAATCCCTATATTTATATCAAAAATTAAATAAATATTTACCACAAATCATTTATCTTTAATAAACACATTTTTAATCTATTAACAATTATTCATCATTAATATTATAACTCACAATATTTAACAACCAGATCATTCCCAGGAAAGAGGGGGCTTTCCGATAAGGATTTTTCTCTATTGGGCGCAATTAGGTTACCAAACCCCTTTCCTCGACAGACCTTTCTAGACATCGTCAATATTGCAAATAATAATATGAATAACTTTGTCGTCTCAATTATTGATTTAATAATATAAAATATTATGTAGATGATACTATGACAATAATTGAATCAAATAACGTAAAATACTATGCAGCAATTACTGTAGCAATAATGGAGTAAACTGAGTGGCTTCTGACGTAAGCATTAATAATCAATACCGTGTGCTACTATGTAACCACGCGTATTACTGTATTTTTATCACTGGGTATTTCAACAGTTTAACAGTAAAACTTTCGTTGTTATTTTTATAAAAAGTTATTTCTGTCATTTTCTAACTCCGACAATTATTCTGTTGTAGGGTCCACCAATGATGGTGTCGTCGAATGAATATTCCCCGACCAAACGAATATTCCCCGACACAACGAATATTTTATATCAACTTTGTGACGCCCCCAAAATAGGTCCAATCCACCCAACCCATTCTGAGTCGCCAAATACATGGTACAGAAAACAACTACAACTTTATTATCACAATGGTCGTGCAAAATACAACAACACATATGTTGTGAGTTTCATACAAATATATACCAACTATGACTCATGTCCCACATGTCACAATGGTGCCTTACATAAATGTACAGTCAATAACTATTTTAGAAATTAAAATCGTTGGGAAGTGCTCAAGAAAACCTTCGTACATGAGAGGCCATGCGTCTAGGTTATGATAGATATCATATGTCCACAGAATTATCTTTGGTTGACCCAATAGACCCCAAAGAAAAACGAGAAGATTACTATCATGTTCTTTCCAATGGTGAGTTTTCTCTTGACATATAATTATCTCCATTGTCTTCAATTGTGAATTATATTTCAACCAAACTCCAAGGTTATATAGGTAGTGCTCGTAGATATACTCAGCAGGTGGATGTGCACAACCCTGTCTTATGATAACACAAAGTTGTATGTCATTAGACATCTTGTATGGTAGTGGCAAAACACCCTTCCAACGTTGGGTTCACCTCACCCTATTTGATTCACCAAATATAACTATTAAGTGACGTATAAAATACAACACACTTATTTAAAGTTCTTAATAAAATTATTTTAATACTGTTTAGGGAGAACCTCAACAACTATAGACCACCGTTCTATTCCCCTGTGAAGCAAAAGGGTGAGCACAAATAGCCTAGTAAAGAATATCATGACTAAAGATAATTAAATTATCAATAGCCTTCGTCAGTAATAAATCAGAGATTTAGAACATATGGTAGATGATAAAACTTTTCAACCATAGTTGCAGCGAAACGAACAATCCATTAGAAGAGTCAAATAGATCATAAGGTCTATTATCTTCTCCATGTTAAAAGTTCACCAACAATGTTTTATCCCTGTAACATCAATCAACAGTTTTTGTTCACAATCACGTGTATAACTTTTTGTAAAGGATGTCAAGAAAATGGAGTTTTTCATGAAAACATGAAAATTGAGAAATTAAAATAGTTTTAGTGGTTGTTAAATTGTGCTAAGTGATTAAATAGGTGAGCAATCATGTTTATGATAGTTGTATAATTATTTTACATGTTATTATCATTGTTTGGTGGGTGAAAATTGTGTTTGTTGGGCTAAAGTTGCCATCGCTCATTAGCCTTCTCTGCGTTTCTGTACGTGCACGGTAGCAATTGCTACTGGTGCCAAGGCAAAAAATGGTGCAAATGCTGCACGGTCCCAGTTTTCAGTATGCAGCAATTGCGCATGCCATACTACAGTTTGAGATTTTGGTTTCATTGTTCTCGCAGATTTGAGATAGCAACATGACATGGTTTAAAAGTGTGTTAGCATGTTAAAAGTGTAATGTTAAGGTTAATATAATATTGTGAATTGGTGTTAGTAAGTTCAAAGTTGCAAAATGGTTAGTAAATCGAGAACGTGTTATGTGGTAACTTAGTATACATAATGAGCGTTAGACAAGTGTTGCGAAGTAAAACACTTGGATTTTCCGAAATATAAATGGTAATGAAAGACTTGTGCTTAAATGATAAGTTTAGCTAGAAATGAACATGTTATGGTATGTTGTGGTAAATCTAATCGATGATGGTTCTAAACCTATATGTAGGTGATCGTGAGTTTAATTTTATAGCTTATGCTCAAGACAAGTTTCTAAACTCTATCTTTTACATTGAGAAAGTTTCCTAATTCTTTACTTTCGTTGAACTAGTTCCATTATTACATTATGTAGCTTTATTCTTTGTTTGAGCAAGCTTTCTATTTCAACTGTTGGTTGAATAAGTCAATTGTCCTTAGAGCTCATTCGAGCAAACTTTAACTGTAATGTTATTTGAATTCTCATTTTTGTTGATTTACTCTAACTTGTTTATGGTTAAGCAAATTTCTTGAGTTATATTCTTGTATAATGAAAATAGTTTGAACTCTCATCTTTATTATTGAACTGTTTTTAATTCTTGCATGAATTAATACCATGTTGGGCAAGTTTTTAGTTTCCAGCTTTCTATCAGTCAATGCATGTTCAGTAATTTCATTTCTAATGTTATAAGACTCTAACCTTAGCTTATTTATTGTTCAAGCAAAGGTTTACCACTTTATTCATTTTGTTGAGTACTTATGCGCTATAGTTATTTCAAGCATGAGTTTAATATGTATAATCAGTTCATTTATGATTCTCAATTGTTCAATGTTATGTTGTAATTATCAAACACTATTGATTCAACTAGTCCTCTAGTTGATGTTCATTAAACTTCAAATTACCCTTGAAAGCTTATCCAAACCAAACTTTATTTAGTGCAGACTTATACTCTAAATACTGAGATGAACAACCCTATTATTATTAAGGGATAACTTACGCGTAGCGTTAAATATTTGTGCACAATACATGGTACGAAGGGCTGATCCCCCTAAGTACGAGGAGTCCTTATAGTCTTATGACTGTTAATGTTGGAGTTGAAAGATTATTCGCAACTTTGGACATAGTTCATGGTCTTATGACCCTCAGTTAGATATATTCCATATTTTGGATTCCAGTATTTGATTATCATCGTTAGAGTACTATTCAGTTTTGATGAGCCTATTGTTGGCAATTATTATTGTTATTCTCCTTTTGATTCATTATTTTATACAGTGAACAATTATTTTGCTCACTCTTGCATATTTATAAACTCATTGCAGCTAAAGTGGAGAAGGTAGATGAACCTTCAACTAGCAAAGGAAAGGGAAAAATGTACAAGTGATGCTTGTGACGCCCCCAAATTAAGGTATCTTCCAACCCGACATATGGTGCTCCGCTATACTAATATCCATACAATCATTCCATTGAAATACAACCAAATGAATGTAATTACAATCTTCTTATTACAATCAAAGCATAATCCTTCCCAGGTTCATAACCGATTACATCGTTAGTTGTTCATAATGTAATAATATATACAAACATACTAATCTATTACACAATGGCTAAGCATCCATCTTAGCTTTGCCCTTATCTCTCTTAGCATTCTCAGGACGTTCATCATTAACTGCAGTTGTATAATTCACGCAAGAAGTGAGCATGACAGCTCAACAAGTTTAATAAAGGATAACAGTAATACCACATTCGTGAATTATATAACAATTCCTACATAACTGAAAAATAGTTATGAAGTATCATGAAACAATAATACTTTAACAGTTCATAACATCAATTCCCAAAGTATAGAATAGATTAGGAATTCTGAACCGATCGATGGACCATGAACAGTAACTTTCAGTTTTCATACTTTAAAAGGATTTCACAGCACTAAGGTTGTTACGTCCGCATTACTTACGACCAATTCTAGGTTGTCAGCCTATTGTACTCTATGTTGATCAACACTCATTCATTAAATGTATTTACGTTTAATATTTTTGGCAAACTCGCGTGCCCATCGAATAATCGATGAAAAATACTTTTGTTTATTCATAGACAAACCTTACCTTCACGTCTGTACCAATTACTTGGCATAGAATAGCGTTAACATTTCTATATAGAAAGATATGAATCATAATCAATCTATATCTTACGAACAGTCTAGTTGAGATAAAATCTGGCATTGACCCTTTCTTTAAAACCAATCGTGCAATTCAGTTCAACGAATCACATAAAACTTGGCTAACTTGGAAGTTAGACAAGCGTTAAGAAAACTTGCCTTTCAGCATCTTCAAATAATTTAATCGACTGACCACAACCTTTACAGAATCTACATGATATATTCACATAGCACACTCTAATTAGCTATCAAACAAATGTTCACATTATTTTACCAACTTCTTTCTCTTCTATGTCTTAGTTAACTTAATATTAATAATAAAGTCAACTCAACTCATTACCCTTCATCCCGGCTCGTTACTCAATTGACGTTATTAACTGGGCTCGAACATTGTTGATAAAGTACCAACCTCGTTCATCATTCATTACTCATTAACATGCATTCAAATTCCTAAGTTTAATACCATATACCTTAGTATAGGTAGTATAGGAATAGCTTTAATACACTTATGAAGTGTACAAACATTACCCCTATAGGTCCCTGAACAATTGAAGTTCAAAACCTAAGTCAATATCCAAAGCCTAACCTCGCTGCATGGCGGCAGCCATCCTAAGTACTTAGATCCGGCTGCGGCACCAGTTAGCAGTGGTAAGGCTTCGGTCTCGGCGTTGTGGCGCGGAACAGTGGCGCTACGACGCCATTTAGAAGTACCCAACTTTCATCGTGTTTGCCGCTTATGGCACGGCTTTTTAACACTACGTCTGTGTCTTTGCGCTGCGGACCTCGCATCTGTAATCTCAACAGTTTTGAAAAATTTTATGAAATTCCCGGGGCCGTAACTTCTTCGTTGTAAGCTCGATTTGGTCCGTTCAAAAGCCTACACATCATAAATGACATACTCTATGCGTTCATATAATAATTTGACACTTTCGAATCCAATAACTCAAAATTCGCTATTCAGTTCCATTTCTAGACGTTCGTAAACATTAATGAGCATTCAATGCTCGTTTTCTTCGTTTTAAGTCAGAATTCAACGATTCTCGAACCCACAACTCTTAATTACCCTATCTCATGTGTTGTCATTGAAAAACAATGTTTTCAAGTCTCACGTCAACTTTCGACCTCCAATCTAGAATTTTAACATTTTCGACGTCTAACGTCTAATTACGTAAAATTTGCCATAACTTCGTTACTATGGTTCTCTAAGCCAAATCACATGGAATACTACATGGATTTAATATCTACATCCTAACCAAGCAAGATGCATATATAACGTATTGATGGAGTTCAATCGTTTAAAAACAATCGATCTCAACAAATAATATTTTCATGGTTTAAACCTATATCGAACCTTATGATTCCTACGATCTCATGACTTATAGAGATTAAATCTATGGTAAGTCATCTTTAATCCACTATACAAGACATATACCACCCATTTTATGATCCTCCATGATAAATGAAAATCAAAAGAGATGAAAATGAAAGATAAGGATTATTACCTCAAGAACTCTTATGAATCTCTTGAAAACTCTAAGTCCAATCTTCCAAAATATATGTTGTGTGTAGTCTAGCTCTCTTTCTCTATCAAATAATCTAGGTTAGGCAATTGAAAAACTCTCAAATGGCCAACCTTGCCTTCTTATTTATAGGAAACTAGAATGGAGGGTAATTTAGACAAACTACCATCACCTCCTTACTATTCACTCTTGGTCACCAAGTAAAATACTTGGTGACCAAGCCTTATTCTTGGCTTGCACACCAAGGTGGCCGGCCCACCCATGCCATGGTTCATCCCATGGGTTACCCCATGGGTTCTACCCATTCGATGACCCACCGGTTCAATCCACGGTTCGGTTTTTGTGAATTGGGCTTAACTAAATTAACATTGGGCCTTGACTTGACTTAACCCATTAATCCCTTGGGCTTTGTCATTCAAATAATTGGGCTAATTATAAACAAACTCAAATGAATTAACATTAAGACTTAACTTAATTCTATAATATGAATCATATTCTATACATACAATTCACGTATTCTCTACGTATACTACTCGTACAATAATCATATTGTACTTCGTATTTACTCATCGTATTATACATAGATACTAAATAGTACCACAGTTTTATAACACTCGCTTTAATTATAACGCAAATCCCTTTACGCATTTCATTTCCTTCTCGGAAATCAATATACTCAACCCTTAGGTTTTAAGTCCGTAGGTAAAAATTCTGTTTGCCATAAATGAAATATTATCAGATATTTCATCTTATCTCGATATTCTATCATTACACGTTTCTCGTAATTTCAAAATAATTCCCCGAACAGAAACGGATGAATAATGTTTTTACGGAAATTTCTCGGAAAACATTTATTTTCATCTTGGAATTTTTGAACAATTAATTCTAGCACGTAGCCAGATTACTAACCATATAAACATGTTCTAGGTCATAGAACGACCTTCACATAGCTTACTCACATAATAAATCAATTAAATTCATTTAATTCACATAATCAAATAAAAATTTAATTGTCATAAAAATTCAATTTTCTCGGGCGTTACATTCTCTCCCCCTTATAAGGATTCTGTCCCCAGAATCTTAGCTTATAATTACATAAACAAATGAGGAAATCTTCCTTCATTTTACTTTTGAGCTCCCACGTTGCTTCTTCAGCATTGTGGTTTCTCCATAACACCTTCACTGAAGGTATTACCTTATTTCTTAATACTTGCTCCTTCCTATCAATAATTTGAATCGAAAGTTCCTCATATGATAAATCTTTCTCTATTTGGATAGATTCATACTCTATTACGTGTTTATAGTCTGATTTAAAAGGACGCAACACTGACACATGAAATACATTATGAATGCGTTCCATTTCTGGAGGTAAGGCAACTTCATAAGCTACCTCTCCTACCCTTCTTAAAATCTCAAAAGGTCCTACAAACCTTGGACTTAACTTCCCCTTCTTCCCAAAACGTATCTTCCCCTTCCAAGGCGATACTTTTAGAAAAACAAATGATCCTACATCGAATTCTCTCTTTTCTCTGTGAGGGTCGGCATACTTCTTATGCCTATCTTGAGCAGCAACTAATCGAGTATGTATTAACTTCACCATATCCGCCGTTTGCTATACCATCTCAGGTTCTAACATTCGACGTTCACCCACCTCATCCCAACATAATGGAGTTCGGCACTTCCTTCCATACAATGCTTCGTAAGGCGGCATGCCTATACTAGCGTAAAAACTATTGTTGTACGAACGATAGATATTCGTCCCAATTCCCTTTGAAATCCATAACGCAAGATCTTAACATATCTTCAAGCGTTTGAATTGTCCGTTCACTCTGACCATCCGTCTGAGGATGATACGTCGTATTCAATCTTAACTGTGTTTCCATTTGCTCTTGCAAACTCCTCCAAAAGTTCGATGTGAATCGTGGATCACGATCTGACACAATTGAAACAGGTACTCCATGTTTGGAAATAATTTCCATGACATACAACTTAGCTAACTGATCTAGGTTATACCTAACTCCTATTGGTAGAAAATGAGCCGATTTCATCAATCGATCCACTATCACCCAAATAGCATCGTATCATTTTCTTGTTGTTGGAAGTCCCACCACAAATTCCATTGTGATATGCTCTCACTTCCACTCTGGAATTTCTAACGGTTGCAACAACCCACTCGGTCGTTGGTGTTCAGCCTTAACTTTTTGATAAGTTAAGAACCTACTAACATATTCTGTTATCTCCCTCTTCATATTCAGCCACCAAAAGTTCTGACGGAGGTCTTGATACATCTTCGTACTACCGGGATGTATCGAGTACCTCGAACTATAAGCCTCCATCATTATTTCCTCCTTTAATTCGGGATCATTCGGAACCCAAATTCTTCCTTCAAAATGAAGTAATCCCTCCTTATCAAGGTTATACTTAGTCTTCTCTTCATCTTCTATCCTCTTCTTTATTTTCTCGCATTCCTCGTTACTCAATTGTACTCCCTTAACCCGCTCTACTATGGTCGATTGGGTTTCCATGGAAAATAACATTTCCACCGCTTCCTCCGGTAACTTAACTTCTAATTCCATTTCGTTATCATTGTTATCAACTCATTACGAGTTGTTAACATTGACAGTTTCTCTCTACCCTTCTTACTTAGCGCACCGGCTACTACATTTGCCTTTCCCAGATGATATAAAATATCACAATCATAATCTTTTATTAACTCTAACCACCTTCTATGTCTCATATTCAACTCTTACGTGTGAAGATATATTTAGGATTTTTATGGTCCGTGTATATCTCACACTTCTCACCATATAGATAATGCCTCCATATCTTCAAGGCAAAAACTACAGCTGCCAATTCCAGATCGTGAGTAGGATAGACCTTCTCATAATCCTTCAATTGACGTGACGCATACGCAATGACTTTGCCATACTGCATGAGCACACAACCCAGTCCTTTATGCGAAGCATCGCTATACACTACAAAGTTCCCTGTATCATCTGGTAAGGACAATACAGGTGCCTCACTTAACCTCTTCTTCAACTCCTGAAAATTGTTCTCACATTTTTCAGTCCACACATACTTCAGCGACTTTCTTGTCAGATTTGTCAACGGAGTAGCTATTTTACAAAAGTTCGGAAAGAACTTTCTATAGTATCCCGCTAACCCCAGAAAACTTGTTCAACTCTCGATAGTCGATACAAAGTCTTAACGACCCATCCTTCTTCTTGACAAATAACACTGGTGCTCCCCAAGGAGACACACTCGGTTGAATGTACTTCCTATCTAATAGTTCTTGCAACTAAACCATTAACTCCTTAAGCTCAACTGGCTCCATCCGACATGGTGCCCTTGAAACTGGTGTCGTTCCTGGTAACAGATCAATTACAAACTAGACTTCCTTGTCCGGTGGAATACCCGGTAACTCCTCCAGAAATACATCCGCAAACTCTTGCACTATAGGTATCTGGTCCAAGGATGTTCCCACTCTTTGGGTATCCGCAACATGGCACAGATAACCTACACACCCTCTTCTCAACATCTTCCTAGCTTGTGTCATCGACAGACAACAAGAGCGTCTCGGTGATTTACTACCGAAGAACACCACCTTGGTTTTCTTAGAAAGCCGAACGTTTACAGTTTTCCTATAGCAATCTATTATCGCCTTATGGTTAGCCAACCAATCCATACCAAGAATTACATAGAATTCTTTTAACCTTATCGGTACCAAATCTACCGATAACTTATTCCCTCTAATGTCTACGCAATAATCCTTATGAATATGTTCAATGGGGATTATCTCTTCATTTGCTACCTTAACGTCTAAAGGTATCGGCAACTTCTCAGGGATTAAACCTAATCGCTTAGCAAATTCACATGCTATAAAAGAACAAGTGGTACCCGAGTCAAATATCACATAAGCATTTATCTTATTGACCGGAATGATACCTACTACCACATCCGTTGATGCAACTGTTAGGTTTGTAATATTCATGAACGCAATCAAATTGTACAAAGAAACGGAAACGTGTAAAAATAAGAGTTTTAAAATTTTACAAACCATATACCCGGATCACCCTTTATGCACAATTATTAATTAAACGAAAAAGAAAGAACAAGAATCATACCCTTGAAGATCCGAGCTTCCTCAGGTACAAGTTCACCTCCAATCCTTTTTGCATTCAACTTGAATCCACCGGGTTTGGTTCCTTCCTTTGATCAATGTTAGCCACCCAAGTGTTTGGCCTCTAGAGGTGATCCACCAAGGAAGAAGAAGAATTCAAGAAGATGAGTGTTTGGCTAAACCCTAGTTTTCTATCTCTATAGAAAAGGCGTACTCTCCCAACTATTGGAATTACGTATTCACGTGTTGTGAAAGTGTCAACATATCACCTATAATAAGACTCCTCTTATTTATAGATATTGAAAGTAGTATGCACACAAGCCAATCATGTTTGATGATAAAGCATATACTTTGTAACAATCTTATTCATTTATTAATAAAAAGTATTAATTTATTAAAGGCTTTTAATTATCTACATGATGCTGTTTTATAATATGTGATAAACCCATAGTTTTAAGCAATGCTTTTAGAATAATGATGATGATCATTCTAATGAGATCTGAATTCTTAGAAAGCTTAAAACTAAAATAGTTCTCAATCATTGGATTACTAAATTGGGGATTCTTGAATCCAGGATAGATTGGTACATACGTTGCTTGCTCATTGGATGAGGATGATTGATCTCATGATCATTTGTGTGGAGACACTAAAAGCAAGTATGTAGGTGCTTATTAGAGAATAAGTTCAATTGAGCATTGGCTCGCTAAGGAATACCTAATGGAGTTTTACTTGCTTCGCCAATAGGAATTCTGTAGTGATAGTAGTCTAGTGATCCTTGGACTTGAGATCATCATAGTATCTTGTGTATGATGAGTTATACTTTGACTTATTCCTTAAGACCCTTAGGGTATATCAAAGGGTATGCTTGGGTATAATAAGTTGTACATGGAGATAATGTATGATTAATAAAGAATCTACCACTTATTAAAAGAAGAGAAATGTCTATGTGATTCGATAAATGACAACCCGGTAGTCCTTGGCAAAAGGCGGAATGAAATTAGAAAGGAGTTTCTAATTTGCATTATTGTGTGTTGTGCATTTAAGGATCGAAATACATATAATTAAATAAAATAAGACTTGGTGATGAATTCTATGTCTTATATTTAATTGGGACATTGTATAGTGGAAGGATTGAATTATGCGGTAACTATTTACTCAAAGGTTGTTTTATGATTAATGTTGAAATCTATATTATCGGAAAGTCGTTGATCTTTAGGGAGGCTTATCCCTATTGTAGAATAAATATTATTTATTTAAATAAATTAATTGTTTAATTTATTTATTTAAATAAGATTAGAATTGTTCTAATTGATTTATTCATAACTTAGGTTTAATACGGAGAACCTAAAGGGTCACACCATAAAAGGAAGAATAATTATTTAAGAAGTTAATGGCATAATCGTAATAATATGTTATGTATATTTAATTTAATCTATGGTGATAGAATAAATTAAATAGCTTAATATTTATTATTTAATATTTTAGAAATATTAAATATAAATTAATAGGAGGAGTCTTATTAATATTATTACAATTATTATTATTATTTTAATTTCTAAAAGAGTTTAGGAATTAATTTAATACAACTACTCTCATTTATTCCTAATTGGATTAGGAAGGAAAATTAGTTAAAGGAGTTTAATTAATTATCCCTAATAAGATTAGGGATCCCTTTAATTAAAAAGGGTTTAATTAAATAATACCTTATTTTAATAGGGTTACTTGATATCTTTATAAGAGGAGTCTTATATCGGATATCAAGATGACGTGATAATTTCAATGGTTGAGAAATACGCTCATTTTTTATAGAGATAGAAAAACTAGGGTTTAGTAACCACCCATCTTCTTGAATCCTTCTTCTTCCTTGGTGGATCACCTCAGAGGCCAAACACTAGGGTGGCTAACGTTGATCAAATGAAGGAACCAAACGAGCAGGGTGGATTCAAGTTGAGCGAAAAGGTTGGAGGTGAACTTGTACTGAGGAAGCTCGGATCTTCAAGGGTATGTTTCTTATTCATCTTTTTCGTTTAATTAATAATTGTGCATAAAGGGTGATCCGGGTATATGGTTTGTAAAATTTTTAAACTTTGATTTTTACACGTTTCCGCTTATTTTTGCAATTTGATTGCGTTCTTGAATATTACAAACCTAACAGTGGTATCAGAGCCAAACCTTTATGCGAATTATTAATTGTTTTGATTTGATATGTATATTGATATGTGTTTAGAACAAATTTAATTGGGCATAATTGTTGTTGTATAAAATTTAAAATAAAAAAAAAATATTTGGCGAAATCTCAATTCGTTTTTTTTTTTTTTTAAAAAAAAAAAACAAGAAGCTTTGCAAATTTCGTGGTCTGCGAACTGGTTACGCTATCTTTATCTTCAAGGGTGATATCACGTGGCTATCCTGGGAAGGTTACTTGGAGTGATATCCTGGAAGGTTACTTAGAGTGATTTTATATATATGATGTATTGAAAATTGAATCACCTTATCCTGCAATTTTTTTTTTTGTCCATGTGATATATATATATATATATATATATATATATATAATATTTTAATAATTTTATAATTAAAATAAAAGTTTATTTAATTTTAAAATAAAAAATTTATTTTAATCTTAAAATAAAAGGTTTATTTTAATTTTAAAATTAGAATTTCATGCTTAACTAATTAAAGTTGGAATTGGATTCCATGATAACTAATTAGAGTTGAAATTGAATTACATGTTTCCTTAAATAAAGGAGTTTATTTAGATATGAAATAAGATTTCATATTATTCAAAATAAAAGAGTTTATTTGTGAATAGGAAAGAAAATCCTAATTTCCTTAAATAAAGGAGTTTATTTAGATATGAAATAAGATTTCATATTATTCAAAATAAAGGAGTTTATTTGTGAATAGGAAAGAAAATCCGTGTTTTCTTTAATAAAAATTTTTTAATTGGAATTGGATTCCATAATTAATTAAAATAAAGGAGTTTATTTTGATTAAAGATTTTGATTAAAATAAAATAGTTTATTTTATTCAAAATTAGATAAATTAAAATAAAATAGTTTTATTTTAATTTAAATTTGGATTAAAATAAAGGAGTTTATTTTGATTCAAAATTAGATTTTATACTAACTAATTTTGCCCATTAAATGATATCAATATATATATTGAATGTTTATTATTCATAAGATGAATGTTATTTATTGATGCGTATGGTGATGTGTATGATAATAAATGGGATTGATTATGGACTATTGACCCAATGTGATTGGATTTTATTTTAGTTGGATGCATGAATGTATGGGTTTTATTAAATGGGGTCTCTGCGTGCCTCGTCTTCTCTAATTTTTCTTAATGTAAATTCTATCTCCTCTATGTACTTCCCTTGATCGATCACGATCAAGGTTTCTATTTATTTTAAATAATTTTGTATTAGGAATAGTTAGAATTAATTTTGAAGAATTGGAAATCAAAGGACAAGGGCGTGTGAAGACCCGTTTGTAATGGGCAGGGTTTAAATGTAATAGTTATATTTAAATATTAATTTTTGCACCCCTAGGGTTTGACCTTTTGGTTCACTTGGTGGCTCTAGTGAACCATACTAGAATAAAAGTCCATAATCAATCCAAGTAGAATATAGTATTCTATATGTGCATGCTTATACTATATATATTATATATTATGCAAACATGCTTCGCATGTTAATTAATATGACGCGTATTTTATATATATATTTGCATGCGTGCTAAACAAGATGAGACATTTAATTATAAATCCCTCAAATTTTTTTATATTAAGTCCTAAGCGTTCAAAGATATTTGGAATATCGAACGTCGCCTTCTAGCATGATAAAATTAATAGAGTATTAAATATTTAATATGAGTTTGTTGTGTCACCACAAGGCAAGTATTAAGTATTTAAGATGTTAATTTATCACATTTGATTCTTATAAAGAAAATTGAACAATATTGTTTTGTTGTGTCACCACAAGGATGATATTTTTCTTTTTTGAATATATGGAGTACTAGGTTAGACTTAACTTGGATAATTTTGATTCGGATGTGCCACCACTTGATCAAAATAATCTAAGAGGCAAAAGAAAAGGAGTTGCATAGTTGATGTAATTGACAAAAGTTGTCTACCTATTTATTTATATATAGTTTGTTGTGTCACCACAAGGCTATATACATTTGAAATGGGATCTTATTCTCACTAGCAAATCTTTAATTAGATTTTTCTTAGAACTATATAAGTGAGGTAATATTGTTTGAAGAAAATAGTGGGAGATACCAATTTAAAACAAGACCTAAATTATTTTGGTAATTAATAAAAGAATGTATGTTAAAATGTTGTTAATTACAAATTCATTTATAGAATTTTACAATGTCTAAATTACTATTCTTTGCGAAACATATTAGATGTTATTTAATAGACCGAATTAAATGGATTTGGTTAAGGAATTTGAGAATAGTTCTCAAAAATTTGAACAGTTATCTTATGTCTTAATCGCCTATCCTGCAATGGTTGCGAGATAATGCCTACGAGGAAGACATTGCTACTTTTAGAAAGTGGCAAGATGATGATGCATGATTGGTTCAATGCATCATGCTCTCGCATCTATGAGTAACAAGCTTGACGTCGGCATGAAACTATGGATGCTTCTACTATATTCCTGCACATCAAGTAGTTGATGGTGAGGAAAGTAGGACTGATAGATATCAGATATCTAAGGAGCTCTTCCGATCTAGAATGACTGATGACACTACAGTATAGATAAAAGTCCTTAACATAATCAATTTAATTGATCAATTAGGACAACTAGTTTTGTCATGGATGGAGAGTTGAGCCAAGATTTGATCTTGCACTCACTCCCGGACTCCTTTCACAATTGTTGTGAATTTTTCATATGAACAAGCTAGATATCGGCTACATTTGATTTGCTTAACATATTGAAAAATGTTGAGAGTCACTTTCAACCAAGAAAGATCAAGTCTTCTTGGTAGGGGCCAAAGGATCTTACGAAAAGAAGAACGATTCAAAGAAGGTAAATAGAAAGGCATAAACAAAGGATAATAAGAACAAAAGCGATCACGGATAGCAAAGGAGCTTGCTTCCTTTGCATTAAGCACGGACAATTTGGAAAGAAAGCGGAAGAAGCATCTTGCGAGAGGCTAACCAAAGAAGCTTAGTGAAGTTTGGTCACAATACGATTTTGTTCATGATTGAAATAAATTTTTCTTTAAGTCGAGGTTCTACTTGGGTATTGGATCTGAGACTTTGGTTATCATAAATATAGATTTATGAAGGGCCAAGCGAAGTAGAAAGCTAAACAAATATAAGTAATCTATGTGAGAAAATGTAGCAAAGGTTGCCATATTAGCCATAGAAACTTATAGTTTAGCAATGCCTACTGAAGCAAATCTATTAAGTCGATAATAAGTTGTTATTGTATTCCAGTTCTTGTTAAAAATATTATTTCCATTTTATTGTTGGACAATGAAATCTTTGGTATTATAATTAAGAACAATTGTTGTTCTATTTATAATAATAATGTTTTGTATAAAAGCTGGAATATTACTTAATAAATTTTGTATACTTGACTTACATGAAAATAATTTTGCATATTGAACAAATTAGTATAAGAAAAGGATATGATCATTCAAAGAGTTGAATGTGTGTATTTCTTTGAAATACAAGTATGAATTATTTGAAAGGTTTAAAGAATTTGAAGTGAAACAAATTGATAATGTATTAAGATTCTTTGATTAGATCGAGGAATAAATACTTGTGAAATAAGTTTCTAGATCATCTTAAATGGTTTTCTCATAATGGGCGCCTCCTCGATACATGATAATAATTGATTGATGTATTTGAATGGAAAAATCGTACCTTGTTGGACATAGTGCGGTCCATAATGATTTTACCGAGCATTTTAGTATCCCTCTAGGTGCGTCCTAGAAATGGTCTGCATATCTACAAAAAGGTAACCTCAAAATCCGCCCCAAGACTCCATAAAAGTTATGGATAGGGAGGATTCTAATCTTAAGTATGTTAAGATAAGGGTTGTCAACTTATGTGAAACGGTTTCAAAGGATAAGCTTGGGACAAGATTTGACAAGTCTGATTTGTGGGACATCCTAAAGTAAGTTTAGGGTAAATGTTCTATAATCCTACTTAGCAAAAGGTGTTTATTACGAAACACGCTTCCTTCTAAGATAAAGGTGTTTATCATTGAAGGGGCTAGTGGGAGGATAATAGATCTTAAAGAGTTCAAGAACCACAAAATACTATAAGTCGAATAAGAGGAACACGTAGATGTAAGACCTATTATATACACAATGAATAGTAAAACGGAATAATCCAGAAGATACGGGAGGTATGGATTCATCATAGATGATGATGATGAGGTACACATCATAGAAGATGATAATCCGATTACATACTGATGAGGTAAGTGTTGTAGACACACTCGGAGAAATGGATTGAAGTAAGTTTCTCAAATATGGAACATTCGTTTTGATGAGGCAATCAAAAGAGTTTGATTTTATCAAAATAAGAATGAACCTAGTGTGTACAAAAGGATCGATTGGGAGCATCGTGACATTCCTAGTACTATATGTTGATATACTACGGATAAGGAATGACATACCAATGCTACAATCGAAGAAAGATAAAGTTGTCTAAACATTCCTCCATGAATGATTTGGAAGAGTATCTTAATTGGGGATATAAATCTATATAGATAGATTTAAGAGGATGCTCGACTTAACCCAAGGAACGTATATTCATTTGATGCTAAAGTCGTTTAGCATGGCAAACTCAAGAGATGTCTCATGTCGATGAGCTATGGAGTGTATCTCTCTTAATAGTCCCCACAGACTCACGAAAAGAGAGGTCGCATGAGTGACAATCATGTATGCAATGAAATGTACGAGACACGATGTTGATCGATCATATTATGGAGATGTTCACTATGAGTCGGTGAAAAACATCTTAAAGTGTTTAGCAAGCACTAAGGATGTGATCATATTCATGGTGGGTCTAAATTAAAACTAGAGGGCTTAATGAGACTCAAGTTTTTTCGAGACGGACCAAGATGATGAGAAAAAATCCACTTTAAGGTAAAGCGTTATCTTGAGCGGTGGTGCGTTGAATTGGAAAGGTTCCAAGCAATGACAAAGAGTTCTTGCGGTTTAGTGATAAAGACAAAGTATATAGCTATAAATGAAGCTGCAAGTTGATTTTTTGGATTAAAAGTTCATTCTGAACTAGGAATAGTTCTAAGTCTCATCTTGGATCTAAACATGTGTTATGGCACTTTCATTTGATTATTAGAATCATTGAAGATGGGAAATCACTATAGAGATAGTGGACTCTCATGAACAACATTACATATCCATTAACTAAAGCTTATCCAACGGCGGGGATAATCGTCGATTAGAGAAGAAGAGTATGAGATACCATGACGATTGGCTTTAGTGCAAGTGGGAGATTGAAAGTAGTATGCACACAAGCCAATCATGTTTGATGATAAAGCATATACTTTGTAACAATCTTATTCATTTATTAATAAAAAGTATTAATTTATTAAAGGCTTTTAATTATCTACATGATGTTGTTTTATAATATGTGATAAACCCATAGTTTTAAGCAATGCTTTTAGAATAATGATGATGATCATTCTAATGAGATCTAAATTCTTAGAAAGCTTAAAACTAAAATAGTTCCCAATCATTGGATTACTAAATTGGGGATTCTTGAATCCAGCATGATTGAGTACATCGTTGCTTGCTCGTTGGATGAGGATGATTGATCTCATGATCATTTGTGTGGAGACACTAAAGCAAGTATGTAGGTGCTTATTAGAGAATAAGTTCTTTGAATGTGGCTCGCTAAGGAATACCTAATGGAGTTTTACTTGCTGTCGATAGGAATTCTGTAGTGATAGTAGTCTAGTGATCCTTGGACTTGAGATCATCATAGTATCTTGTGTATGATGAGTTATACTTTGACTTATTCCTTAAGACCCTTAGGGTATATCAAAGTGTATGCTTGGGTATAATAAGTTGTACATGGAGATAATGTATGATCGATAAAGAATCTACCACTTCATTAAAAAAGAGAAATGTCTATGTGATTCGATAAATGACAACCGGTAGTCCTTGGCAGGTAGAATGAAATTAGAAAGGAGTTTCTAATTTGTATTATTTAGTGTTGTGCATTTAAGGATCAAAATACATATAATTAAATAAAATAAGACTTGACAAAGTAATTCCATATCTTATATTTAATTGGGATATTGTATGGTGGAAGAATTGAATTAGACGGTAACTATTTACTCAAAGGTTGTTTTATGATTAATGTTGAAATCTATATTATCCGGAAAGTCGTTGATCGCTAGGGAGGCTTATCCCTATTGTAGAATAAATATTATTTATTTAAATAAATTAATTGTTTAATTTATTTATTTAAATAAGATTAGAATTATTCTAATTGATTTATTCAACTTAGGTTTAATATGGAGAACCTAAAGGGTCACACCATAAAAGGAAGAATAATTATTTAAGAAGTTAATGACATAATCATAATAATATGTTATGTATATTTAATTTAATCTATGGTGATAGAATAAATTAAATAGCTTAATATTTATTATTTAATATTTTAGAAATATTAAATATAAATTAATAAGAGGAGTCTTATTAATATTATTACAATTATTATTATTATTTTAATTTCTAAAAGAGTTTAGGAATTAATTTAAGACAAGTACTCCCATTTATTCCTAATTGGATTAGGAAGGAAAATTAGTTAAAGGAGTTTAATTAATTATCCCTAATAAGATTAGGGAGCCCCTTTAATTAAAAGGGTTTAATTAAATAATAACTTATTTTAATAGGGTTACTTGATATATTTTATAAGAGGAGTCTTATATCAGATATCAAGACGACGTGATAATTCCAATGGTTGGAGAGTACGCTCCTTTTCTATAGAGATAGAAAAACTAGGGTTTAGCCAACCACCCATCTTCTTGAATCCTTCTTCTTCCTTGGTGGATCACCTCTAGAGGCCAAACACTAGGGTGGCTAACGTTGATCAAAGGAAGGAACCAAACCCGGTGGATTCAAGTTGAACGCGAAAAGGATTGGAGGTGAACTTGTACCTGAGGAAGCTCGGATCTTCAAGGGTATGTTTCTTATTCATCTTTTTCGTTTAATTAATAATTGTGCATAAAGGGTGATCCCGGTATATGGTTTGTAAAATTTTTAAACTCTGATTTTTACACGTTTCCGCTTATTTTTGCAATTTGATTGCGTTCTTGAATATTACAAACCTAACAGTGGGCAACCCTCCTTAACAATTAAGGAATTGGGATTTATTTTAATTAATTAAATTCTTTTAATTAATTAAGCTCCCTAATCTTATTAGGGATAATTAATTAAACTCTTTTAATTAATTTGCATCCTAATCCTATTAGGATATTTGAGAGTACTTTTATTAATTAATTCACAAGCTCCTTTAGAAATTAAATAATAATAATAGTAATAATAATAATAAGACTCCTCTTATTAATTTATATTTAATATTTCTAAAATATTAAATAATAAATATTAAGTTATTTAATTTATTCTATCACCATAGATTAAATTAAATATATTTAACTTATTATTACGATTATGCCATTAACTTCTTAAATAATTATTCTTCCTTTTATGGTGTGACCCTTTAGGTTCTCCATATTAAACCGGTTGTGAATAAATCAATTAGAACAATTCTAATCTTATTTAAATAAATAAATTAAACTAATAATTTATTTAAATAAATAATATTTATTCTACAATAGGGATAAGCCTCCCTAGCGATCAACGACTTTCCAGATAATATAGATTTCAACATTAATCATAAAACAACCTTTGAGTAAATAGTTACCGTACAATTCAATCCTTCCACCATACAATGTCCCAATTAAATATAAGACATGGAATTACTGTCAAGTCTTATTTTATTTAATTATATGTATTTTGACTCTTAAATGCACAACTTCAAATAATGCAAATTAGAAACTCCTTTCTAATTTCATTCTGCCTTGGCCAAGGACTACTGAGTTGTCATTTATCGAATCATATAGGACATTTCTCTTCTTTTACTAGAAGTGGTAGATTATTTATTGATCATACATTATCTCCATGTATAACTTATTATACCCAAGCATACCCTTTGATATACCCTAAGGGTCTTAAGGAATAAGTCAAAGTATAACTCATCATACACAAGATACTATGATGATCTCAAGTCCAAGGATCACTTGACTACTATCACTACAGAATTCCTATTGACAAAAGCAAGTAAAACTCCATTAAGTATTCCTTAGCGAGCCACGTTCAGTGAACTTATTCTCTAATAAGCACCTATATACTTGCTTTAGTGTCTTCACACAAATGATCATGAGATCAATCATCCTCATCCAATGAGCAAGTTAACGATGTACCAATCTATCCCGGATTCACTAATCCCCAATTTAGTAATCCAACGATTGGGAACTATTTTAGTTTTAAGCTTTCTAAGAATTTAGATCTCATTAGAATGATCATCATCATTATTCTAAAAGCATTTCTTAAAACTATGGGTTTATCACATATTATAAAACAAAGATCATGTAGATAATTAAAAGCCTTTAATAAATTAATACTTTTATTAATAAATGAATAAGATTGTTACAAAGTATATGCTTTATCATCAAACATGATGGCTTGTATACATACTACTTTCAATCTCCCACTGCACTAAAGCCAATCGTCATGGTATCTCATATTCTTCTTCTCTAAGTGACGATTATCCCATTGTTGGATAAGCTTCAAGAAATGGATATGTAATGTTGTTCTTGAGAGTCCACTATCTCTATAGTGATTTCTCATCTTCAATGATTCTTATAATCAAATGAAAGTGCCACAACACATGTTTAGATCTAAGATGAGACTTAGGAACTATTCCTAGTTCTATAATGAACTTTTCATCCAAACAATTAACTTGTAGCTTCATTTATAACTATATACTTTGTCTTTATCACTAAATTAGCAACTCTTTGCTGTTTGGAACCTTTCCAATTCACTGCACCACTGTTCAAGGTAACCCTTTACCTTAAAGTGGATTTTCTGTCGTCTTGGTCTGTCTAAAAAACTTGAGTCTGTTAAGCCCTCTAGTTTTAATTTAGACCCACCATAAATATGATCACATCTTTAGTGCTAGTTAAGTACTTTAAGATGTTTTTCACTGACTCATAGTGAACTTCTCCAGAATATAACTGATCATTATCAGGTCTCGTATATTTCATTGCATACATGATAGTTACTCATCCGATCTTTCTTTTAGGAGTCTATGGGGACTATTAAGAGAGATACACTCCATAGCTCATCAACATGATGTAAGGTTTGTAATATTCAAGAACGCAATCAAATTGCATAAAAAGTGCGAAAACGTGTAAAAATCAGAGTTTAAAATTTTACAAACCATATACCCGGATCACCCTTTTATGCACAATTATTAATTAAATAAAAAGATAACGAATAAGAATCATACCCTTGAAGATCGAGCTTCCTCGGTATAAGTTCACCTCAATCCTTTTCGCTCAACTTGAATCCACCGGGTTTGGTTCCTTCCTTTGATCAACGTTAGCCACCCAAGTGTTTGGCCTCTAGAGGTGATCCACCAAGGAAGAAAAAGATTCAAGAAGATGGGTGGTTGGCTAAACCCTAGTTTTTCTATCTCTATAGAAAAAGGCATACTCTCCAACTTTTGGAATTGCGTATCATTTGATATCTGATATAAGACTCATCTTATAAAGATATCAGGTAACCTTATTTAATAAAATAAGGTATTATTTAATTAAACTCTTTTAATTAAATGGGCTCCCTAATCTTATCAGGGATAATTAATTAAACTCCTTTAACTAATTTTCCCTCCTAATCCTATTAGGAATAAATGAGAGTACTTATATTAAATTAATTTCTAAACTCTTTTAGAAATTAAAATAATAATAATAATTGTAATAATATTAATAAGACTCCTCTTATTAATTTATATTTAATATTTCTAAAATATTAAATAATAAATATTAAGCTATTTAATTTATTCTATCACCATAGATTAAATTAAAATATACATAACATATTATTACGATTATGCCATTAACTTCTTAAATAATTATTCTTCCTTTTATGGTGTGACCCTTTAGGTTCTCCATATTAACCAGGTTGTGAATAAATCAATTAGAACAATTCTAATCTTATTTAAATAAATAAATTAAACAATTAATTTATTTAAATAAATAATATTTATTCTACAATAGGATAAGCCTACTAAAGAATCAGCGACTTTTCATATAATATAGATTTCAACATTAATCATTAAAGAACCTTTGAGTAAATAGTTCTCAGATAATTCAATCCTTCCACCATACAATGTCCCAATTAAATATAAGACATGGAATTATTGTCAAGTCTTATTTTATTTAATTATATGTATTTCGATCCTTAAATGCACAATTCCAAATAATGCAAATTAGAAACTCCTTTCTAATTTCATTACGCCGCCAAGGACTACTAGGGTTGTCATTTATCGAATCACATAGGACATTTCTCTTCTTTTAATAGAAGTGGTAGATTCTTTATTGATCATACATTATCTCCATGTACAACTTATTATACCCAAGCATACCCTTCGATATACCCTAAGGGTCTTAAGGAATAAGTCAAAGTATAACTCATCATACACAAGATACTATGATGATCTCAAGTCCAAGGATCACTTATACTACTATCACTACAGGAAATCCTATTGACAGGCAAGTAAAACTCCATTAAGTATTCCTTAGCGAGCCACGTTCAGTGAACTTATTCTCTAATAAGCACCTACATACTTGCTTTAGTGTCTCCACACAAATGATCATGAGATCAATCATCCTCATCCAATGAGCAAGCAACGTATGTACCAATCTATCCGGATTCACTAATCCCCAATTTAGTAATCCAATGATTGGGAACTATTTTAGTTTTAAGCTTTCTAAGAATGTAGATCTCATTAGAATGATCATCATCATTATTCTAAAAGCATTGCTTAAAACTATGGGTTTATCACATATTATAAAACAGCATCATGTAGATAATTAAAAGCCTTTAATAAATTAATACTTTTTATTAATAAATGAATAAGATTGTTACAAAGTATATGCTTTATCATCAAACATGATTGGCTTGTGTGCATACTACTTTCACATGAGACATCTCTTGGAGTTTGCCATGCTAAACGACGTTAGCATCAAATGAATATACGTTCCTTGGGTTAAGTCGAGCATCCTCTTAAATCTATCTATATAGATTTGTATCCCCAATTAAGATACTCTTCCCAAATCATTCATGGAGGAATGTTTAGACAACTTTATTTTTACTGACTCTAGCATTGGCATGTCATTCCTTATCCGTAATATATCAACATATAATACTAGGAATGTCACGACGCTCCCACTGACCCTTTTGTACACACTAGGTTCATTCTTATTTTTGATAAAATCAAACTCTTTTGTTTGTTTCATTAAAACGAATGTTTCATTTTTGAGAAGCTTGTTACAATCCATTTCTCTAAGTGTCTACAACTCTTACCTCATCGTATGTAACTGGATCATCATCTTCTATGATGCATACCTCATCATCATCATCCATGATGAATCCATACCTCCCAGGTATCTTCGGTACTATTCTAGATTTATGATTCAGTTGTGGTACAATAGATCTTTCTACAGGTTCCTCTTATTTGACTTATAGTGTTTTGTGGTTCTTGAACTCTTCAAGATGTATTATACTCCCACTAGCCCCTTCATTGCTAAACACCTTTATCTTAGAAGGAAGCGTGTTTCGCAACAAACACTTTTTGCTAAGATTATAGAACATATGCCCTAAACTTACTTTAGGATGTCCCACAAATCTGTACTTGTCAAATTTTGTCCCAAGCTTATCCTTTGAAACCTTTTCACATAAGTTGGATAACCCCTTATCTTAACATACTTAAGATTAGGAATCCTCCCTGTCCATAACTTTTATGGAGTCTTGAAATTTGGATTTTGAGGTTACCTTTTCGTAGATATGACCATTTCTAGGACATGATCCTAGAAGGATACTGGAATGTCGGTAAAATGATTATGGACCGCACCATGTTCAATAAGGTACAATTTTTCCTTTCAGATACATCAATCAGTTATTGTGTATCAGGATGTGTTCATTATGAGAAAACCATTTGAGATGATCTACAAACTTATTCAACAAGTATTTATTCCTTGATCTAATCAAAGAATCTTAATACTTTGTCAATTTGTTTCACTTCTGAATTCTTTGAACCTTTCAAATAATTCACACTTGTATTTCAACAAATACATACATTCAACTCTTTGAATGATCATCTCCTTTTCTTATACTAGTTTGTTCAATTTGCAAAATTATTTTCACGTAAGTCAAGTATACGAAATCCATTAAGTAATATTCCAGTTCTATACGAAACATTACTATTATAAATAAAACAACAATTGTTCTTAAATATAATACCAAATTTCATTATCTAACAACAAAATGAAAATAATGTTTCTAACAAGAACTGGAATACAATAACAACTTATTGACTTAATAGGTTTGCCTGTAGGCATTGCTAAACTATAAGTTTCTATGGCTAATGCAGCAACCTTCGCTTCATTTCCCACACATAGGATTACTTATCTTTGTTTAGTTTTCTACTTCTGCTTGGTCCCTTCATAAATCTATATTTATGATAACCAAATTCGGTATCCAATACCCAAGTAGAATCTTAAGTTAAAGAAAAATTTATTTTAAATCATGAACAAATTTGTATTTGTAACCAAAACTTCACTATGCTTCTTTGGTTAGCCTCTGCAAGGTGCTTCTCACAGTTTCTTTCCATTGTCCAGGCTTATTGCAGTGGAAGCAAACTTCTTTGCTATCTGTATCAATTTTGTTCTTATTATCCTATGTTTTTGCCTTTCTATTTACCTTCTTTGAATCGTTCTTCTTTTCAGAAGATCCTTTGGCATCTACCAGTAAGACATGGCCTTTCTTAGTTGGAAAGTGACTCTCAACTTTTTTCAACATGTTAAGCAAATCAGCAAGGCTGATATCTAGCTTGTTCATATGAAAAAATTCACAACAATTGTGAAGGGAGTCCGGGAGTGAGTGCAAGATCAAATCTTGGCTCAACTCTCCATCCATGACAAAACTCGTTGTCCTAATTGATCAATTAAATTGATTATGTAAAGGACTTTTATCTGTACTGTAGTGTCATCGGTCATTCTAGATCGGAAGAGCTCCTTAGATATATAATATCTATTAGTCCTACTTTCCTCATCATCAACTACTTGATATGCAGGAATATAGTAGGAGCATCCATAGTTTCATGCCGTGTGCAAGCTCGTTACTCATGGATGCTGAGCATGATGCATTGAGCCAATTGTGCATCATCTTGCCACTTTCTAAAAGTAGCAATCTCTTCCTCAGAGGCATTGTCTGCAACCATTACAGGGATAGACGTATTAAGGACATAAGATAGCTTTTCAGCCATGAGAACTATTCTCAAATTCCTTAACCAATCCGTTTAATTTGATCTGATTAATTTAGCATCTAATATACTACGCAGTGATAGTGATTTAGACATTGTAAAATTATGTAAATGAATTTATAATTAACAACATTTCAACATACATTCTTTTATTAATTACCAAAATAATTTAGGTCTTGTTTTAAATTGGTATCTCCCACTATTTTCTTCAAACTATATTACCCTCAATATATAGTTCGGTAATATCTAATTAAAGATATGCTAGTAAGAATAAGGATCTCATTTCAAATGTATATAGTCTTGTGGTGACACAACAAACTATATATAAATAAATAGGTAGACAACTCTTGTCAATTACATCAACTATGTAACTCCTTGTATTTTGCCTCTTAGATTATTTTGATCAAGTGGTGGCACATCTGAATCAAAATTATCCAAGTTAAGTCCAACCTAGCACTCCATATATTCAAAAAGAAAAATATCATCCTTGTGGTGACACAACAAAACAATATTGTTCAATTTTCTTTATAAGTATCAAATGTGATAAATTAACATCTTAAATACTTAATACTTGCCTTGTGGTGACACAACAAACTCATATTAAATATTTAATACTCTATTAATTTTATCATGCTAGAAGGCGACGTTCGATATTCCAAATATCTTTGAACGCTTAGGACACATCACCATATGCATCAATAAATAACATTCATCTCAAGAATAATAAATATTCAATATATATATTGATATCATTTAATGGGCAAATTTAGTTAGTATAAAATTTAATTTTGAATCAAAATAAACTTCTTTATTTTAATCCAAATTTATATCAAAATAAAACTATTTTATTTTAATTTATCCAATTTTGAATAAAATAAACTATTTTATTTTAATCAAAATCTTTAATCAAAATAAACTCATTTATTTTAATTAATTATGGAATCCAATTCCATGTAAAAAAAACTCTTTATTAAAGGAAACACGGATTCTCTTTCCTATTCACAAATAAACTCTTTTATTTTGAATAATATGAAATCTTATTTCATATCTAAATAAACTCCTTTATTTAAGGAAACATGGATTCTATTTTCTATTCACAAATAAACTCATTTATTTTGAATAACATGAAATCTTATTTCATATCTAAATAAACTCATTTATTTAAGGAAAGATAGATTCACTTTCTTATTAAAAATAAACTCTTTATTTTAGAAAACATGGAATCCAATTTCAACTCTAATTAGTTATCATGGAATCAAATTCCAACTCTAATTAGTTAGCATGAAATCTAATTATAAAATAATTAAAAATATATATATATATATATATATATATAATATATCTAATTCCATGAATTTCACATGTCCAGGATCATATTACTTATATAGTAATGTGTTAACTATATATATAATATATATATAAAGTAAACATACTCCTGTAAACTTGAAACGGAATCAGGGAGGAGTTATAATCAAGTGCTTGACACGTTAATATAATATATATATGTGTATATATATATATATATATATATATATATATATATCATGTTAACCGTAAATATATATATAATATGATCCAAATCCGTGAAGTATGAAACATGTTAGGCATAGAACAAAAAAAAAACAACACGGATCAGGCAACAGGCCTCGCGAATCATAACGTGGCCACGCCAATCACATAATTTAAAAAAAAATACGTCCTTTTTTTCTTTTTTCTTTTTTTTAGAAATTTTATACAACAAATTAAGCCCAAATTAAATTGTTCTAAACACATATCAATATACATATCAAATTAAAACAATTAATAATTTGCATAAAGGTTTGGCTCTGATACCACTGTTAGGTTTGCAATATTCATGAACGCAATCAAATTGTACAAAGAAGCGGAAACGTGTAAAAATCAGAGTTTTAAAATTTTACAAACCATATACCCGGATCACCCTTTATGCACAATTATTAATTAAACGAAAAAGAAAGAACAAGAATCATACCCTTGAAGATCCGAGCTTCCTCAGGTACAAGTTCACCTCCAATCTTTTTCGCGTTCAACTTAAATCCACCGAGTTTGGTTCCTTCCTTTGATCAATGTTAGCCACCCAAGTGTTTGGCCTCTAGAGGTGATCCACCAAGGAAGAAGAAGAATTCAAGAAGATGGGTGTTTGGCTAAACCCTAGTTTTCTATCTCTATAGCAAAGGCGTACTCTCCCAACTATTGGAATTACGTATTCACGTGTTGTGAAAGTGTCAACATATCACCTATAATAAGACTCCTCTTATTTATAGATGTGGGCAACCCTCCTTAACAATTAAGGAATTGGGTTTTATTTTAATTAATTAAATTCTTTTAATTAATTAAGCTCCCTAATCTTATTAGGGATAATTAATTAAACTCTTTTAATTAATTTGCATCCTAATCCTATTAGGATATTTGAGAGTACTTTTATTAATTAATTTCCAAACTCCATTAGAAATTAAATAATAATAATAGTAATAATAATAATAAGACTCCTCTTATTAATTTATATTTAATATTTCTAAAATATTAAATAATAAATATTAAGCTATTTAATTTATTCTATCACCATAGATTAAATTAAATATACTTAACTTATTATTACGATTATGCCATTAACTTCTTAAATAATTATTCTTCCTTTTATGGTGTGACCCTTTAGGTTCTCCATATTAAACCGGTTGTGAATAAATCAATTAGAACAATTCTAATCTTATTTAAATAAATAAATTAAACAATTAATTTATTTAAATAAAAATATTTATTCTCTGATAGGATAAGCCTCCCTAGCGATCAACGACTTTCCGGATAATATAGATTTCAACATTAATCATAAAACAACCTTTGAGTAAATAGTTAAAGACAATTCAATCCTTCCACCATACAATGTCCCAATTAAATATAAGACATGGAATTCTTGTCAAGTCTTATTTTATTTAATTATATGTATTTCGACTCTTAATTGCACAACTTCAAATAATGCAAATTAGAAACTCCTTTCTAATTTCATTACGCCGCCAAGGACTACTGAGTTGTCATTTATCGAATCACATAGGACATTTCTCTTCTTTTACTAGAAGTGGTAGATTATTTATTGATCATACATTATCTCCATGTATAACTTATTATACCCAAGCATACCCTTTGATATACCCTAAGGGTCTTAAGGAATAAGTCAAAGTATAACTCATCATACACAAGATACTATGCTAATCTCAAGTCCAAGGATCAGCAGACTACTATCACTACAGAATTCCTATTGACGGCAAGTAAAACTCCATTAGGTATTCCTTAGCGAGCCAACGTTCAAGTGAACTTATTCTCTAATAAGCACCTACATACTTGTTTTAGTGTCTCCACACAAATGATCGTGAGATCAATCATCCTCATCCAATGAAAGCTGAAGTTAACGTATGTACCAATCTATCCGGATTCACTAATCCCCAATTTAGTAATCCAACGATTGGGAACTATTTTAGTTTTAAGCTTTCTAAGAATTTAGATCTCATTAGAATGATCATCATCATTATTCTAAAAGCATTGCTTAAAACTATGGGTTTATCACATATTATAAAACAAACATCGTGTAGATAATTAAAAGCCTTTAATAAATTAATATTTTTTATTAATAAATGAATAAGATTGTTACAAAGTATATGCTTTATCATCAAACATGATTGGCTTGTATGCATACTACTTTCAGCAACCGCATCTTGGACAGTCATATTAAACGTACGGGCCAAGGGTCTACCCAACGATGGTGTTGGTCCAGTAATGGCTAACTTACCAAAACCCTTATTTCCCTCTAAACCCTTCTTCGGACAATTTCTTGCCATGTGGTCCAAAGACCCACAGACAAAACACCCCTAGTTCTTCTTAGGGTTAGGACAGTTGGGTGATAAATGCCCCTCCTACCCACAGTTGTAGCAAACTACTTTCCCCTTTAAACAGACTCCCATATGAGTCTGTCTGCATGTCTTACATGCTTTTGTTCTCCGCTTGGGCTCTCCCTATTTTACCCCAGTATTCCCAGGGTTAAAACTCTTCCTCTTAGGTAAGTTACCGCTTCCGCTGGCAACTTCAGCCTTACTCACTCCTTCTAACTTACTCTTGTTCTTCCGCTCTTTGTGGTACTGAGACAATGCCTCACCACCACCTTCAGCTATAATCGCCTTTTCCAGAATAGTCCCGTAGGAAGCACTCTGAAAAACCGATATTCTACTATAGAGCTAGGGTTTCAAGCCCTGCTCAAACTTGTGCGCCTTTCTCTCCTCTGTGTCCACCTGGTGTAGAGCAAACCTCGCCAATTCATTGAACTTGGCGGCATACTGGGGAACTATCATATCCCCCTGCCTAAGTTCTAGGAACTTAATCTCCATCCTACCCTGCACACTAGTAGGGAAATAGTTCTCGAAGAAGACCTTCTTAAACTGTTCCCACGTAACAGCTTTTGTCCTAGCCCCACCCTGGTGAGCCTCCCACCAGTAGTTGGCTTCTCCCTTCATCATGTAAGTCGCAAAAGAAGTCATTTGTGCCTCACTTACGTTTGTTACACAAACACCTTTTTAATCTCATTTACCCATGTCTGGGTCTCTAAAGGGTCCGTCGTTCCTCAGAACTCAGGAGACCCACACTATTAAATTCCTTAAAGGTAGTTATTCTTACTACCCTAGGAGCTACAGGAATCCTACCCCCAACTTGGTTAAATGCAGCGGTTAATAAATTAACGAACTCTTGCATAGGGTTATTAGGACCCCCCCCCCCCCTAATTCTCATTATGAGACTCGGCCTCTTGGTTACGTTGTCTCCTTCTTGGCAGCATAATTCTGATTAAATAAATAAAGTTTCGTTATTATCTATTTAACTTCTTGGTTATCATTCTCAAACAACAACAACCACTCATACCACAACAAGCACATTAAATAAATACTTCATTATATTAATATGCTTTCATAGTCAAAACTATTTACATCATGTTCCCTTAGCCAAAAATCTATTACATACTATCCCGTGATTGCCTTCTACAAAAATTGGGATTTACAAAAGAAACTATCCTTTAATTATACAAAAGAGGGCTTTACGTCACTACTACATACAAAAAGATCTAATGATCCACTAACATTGTCTAACGACATTCTCATATTTCTGATTTGCCAGAATCGACACTATATCTCGACTTATGGTATGTCGAATATGTCCGGACTCAATGGAATAACAAGTAATTTTCAGCTTGAAATCTTCATGAGCGCACTCGTGGATGTATGACATCCTAGCTATCTTCTAGTCTTTTTCAACCAGTTTCTTTTGAAGTTCTAGAACCTCATCCTTATAGTCACGTGCTTTATTTGTCATAAGCACTTTCTCGTCGTGCTCTGACTCAAAGTCTGCCTCTGCAGATTCCTTCGCCTCATATAGGGCGGTTATCTCCTCATTCTGGGTTTCTATCACAGTGCGCAGATGCACATTCCTATCCAACATAGACAGATACAATGATCTCATTGCATCCGGAGGTGTTGGCTCCTGAGTAGGTATCACCGTATTAGCCGATGTCACCTCCACGTCCAGCATCTCATTACGGTATGATGCTAAACCTATCGTCTCTTCAAAGTATTCTTCCTCAGAGATGTACTCCTCAATGTCTAAGTCTTCTATTACAACTAACGGTACCTCCGCCACTGGCATTGGTACTACCTCCACTTGGTTTACTGACTCTTCACTCACAACGTGAATGTCTCTATACATCATGTTATCGATCGACATCTACAATAGCACATAACAAGTTGATTAGTACATAATACACAATAGTATAAGCACAAATCACATTTAATTTATTTAAGATTAATTTTCATCTTTTAAATCTTTCAGTACTGAGTTTTCTCAATACTTTATTAATTCATTCAACGCGAATTTCTTTCTTCCGACTTTACCTTCCTTACGAGGTTATTAGCCTAACGTTCTTCCCCCCTTAAGTTTTATAACCTAAAGCTTTGGTACCAACCTGTGACGCCCCCAAATTCAGGTATCTTCCAACCCGATATATGGTGCTCCACTATACTAATATCCATACAATCATTCCATTGAAATATAACCAAATGTATTTAATTACTATCTTCTTATTATAATCAAAGCATAATCCTTCCCAGGTTCATAACCGATTACATCGTTAGTTGTTCATAATGTAATAATACATACAAACATACTAATCTATTACACAATGGCTAAGCATCCATCTTAGCTTCGCCCTTATCTCTCTTACCATTCTCGGGACGTTCATCCTTAACTGCAGTTATATAATTCAACAAGAAGTGAGCATATGACATTTCGAAAGAAGTTTAATAAAGGATAACAAAGATAATACCACATTCGTGAATTATATAACAATTCCTACATAACTGAACAATAGTTACGAAGTATCATGAAACAATAATACTTTAACAGTTCATAACATCAATTCCCAAAGTATAGAATAGATTAGGAATTCTGAACCGGTCGAGGGACCATGAACAGTAACTTTCAGTTTTCATACTTTAAAAGGATTTCACAACACTAAGGATGTTACGTACGCATTACTTATAAGCACTTCTAGGCGATCAGCCTATTGTACTCTATGTTGATCAACACTCATTCATTAAATGTATTTACGTTTAATATTTTTGGCACACTCGCGTGCCCATCGAATAATCGATGAAAAATACTTTTGTTTGTTCATAGACAAACCTTATCTTCACGTCCGTACCAATTACTTGGCATAGGATAGCATTAACATTTCTATATAGAAAGATATGAATCATAATCAATCTATATCTTACGAACAGTCTAGCCGAGTTAAAATCTGGCATTGACCCTTTCTTTAAAACCAATCGTGCAATTCAGTTCAACGAATCACATAAAACTTGGCTAACTTGGAAGTTAGACAAGCGTTAAGAAAACTTGCCTTTCGGCGTCTTCAAATAATTTAATCGACCGACCACGCCTTTTACGTAATCTACATGATATATTCACATAAGACACATCGTAATTAGCTATCAAACAAATGTTCACATTGTTTTACCAACTTCTTTCTCTTCTATGTCTTAGTTAACTTAATATTAATAATAAAGTTAACTCGACTCATTACCCTTCGTACCGGCTCGTTACTCAACTGACGTTATTAACTGAACTCGAACATTGTTGATAAAGTACCAACCTCGTTCATCATTCATAACTCATTAACATGCATTCAAATTCCAAAGTTTAATACCATATACCTTAGTATAGGTAGTATAGGAATAACATTAATACACTTATGAAGTGGATAAACATTACCCCTATAGGTCCCTGAACAATTGAAGTTCAAAACCTAAGTCAATATCCAAGCTTTAACACTCGCGCTACTGGTGCCAACCATATCCTAGTATTAGACTGGCGCTGCGACGCCAGTTAGTAGTGGCAAGGCTTCGGTCTCATATGTTATGGGCGTAACGATTGGTGCGCTGCGATGCCATTTAGTCGCACTCCAACTTTATTATTGCCGGTCTTTGTGGCGCGGTTTTTAACACTAATAAATCAGCATTGCTTATTTGACCTCGATTCGCATCGAATCTCAACAGTTTTGAAAAATTTTATGAAATTCTCGAGGACGTAACTTCTTCGTTATAAGCCCGATTTGGTCCGTTCAAAAGCCTACACGTCATAAATGAAATACTCTACACATTTATATAAGAATTCAATACTTTCGAATCCAATAACTCAAAATTCACTATTCAGTTCCATTTCTAGACGTTCGTAAACGTTAATGAGCGTTCAATGCTCGTTTTCTTCGTTTTAAGTCGGAATCCGACAATTCTAGAACCCACAACTCTTAATTACCCTATCTCACGTGTTGTCATTGAAAAACAACGTTTTTAAGTCTCACGACAACTTTCGACCTCCAATCTAGAATCTATGGTAAGTTATCTTTAATCCACTATACAAGACATATACCACCCATTTTATGATCCTCCAAGATAAAAGAAAATCAAAAGAGATGAAAATGAAAGATAAGGATTATTACCATAAGAACTCTTATGAATCTCTTGAAAAATATAAGTCCAATCTTCCAAAATATATGTTGTGTGTAGTCTAGCTCTCTTTCTCTCTCAAATAATCTAGGTTAGGCAATTGAAAAACTCTCAAATGGCCAACCTTGCCTTCTTATTTATAGGAAACTAGAATGGAGGGTAATTTAGACAAACTACCATCACCTCCTTCTTATTCACTCTTGGTCACAAGTAAAATACTTGGTGACCAAGCCTTATTCTTGGCTTGCACACCAAGGTGGCCGGCCCACCCATGTCATGGTTCATCCCTTGGGTTGCCCCATGGGTTCTACCCATTCGATGACCCACCGGTTCGATCCACGGTTCAGTTTTCATGAATTGGGCTTAACTAAATTAACATTGGGCCTTGACTTGACTTAACCCATTAATCCCTTGGGCTTGCTCATTCAAATAATTGGGCTAATTATAAACCAACTCAAATGAATTAAAATTAAGACTTAACTTAATTCTATAATATGAATCGTATTCTATACATACAATTCACGTATTCTCTCCGTATACTACTCGTACAATAATCACATTGTACTTCGTATTTACTTGTCGTATTATACATAGATACTAAATAGTATGACAGTTGTATAACACTCGCTTTAATTATAACGCAAATCCCTTTACGCATTTCATTTCCTTCTCGGAAATCAATATACTCAACCCTTAGGTTTAAGTCCACAGGCAAAAATTCCATTTGCCATAAATGAAATATTATCAGATATTTCATCTTATCTCGATATTCTATCATTACGCGTTTCTCAGAATTTCAAAATAATTCCCCGAATAGAAACGAATCAGTGGTGTTTTTACGGAAATTTCACGGAAAATATTTATTTTCATCTTGGAAATTCCGAACAATTAATTCTAGCACGTAGCCAGATTACTAACCATATAAACACATTCTAGGTCATAGAACGACCTTCACATAGCTTACTCACATAATAAATCAATTATATTCATTTAACTCACATAATCAAATAAAAATTTAATTGTCATAAAAATCTGATTTTCTCGGGCGTTACAATGCTGATTTGTATTTTTATTTATTATGATGATCTTAGACTTTATTTTAATGATGTTATGTAATAATTTAATTCCGCGTTTAAATGACATTTAAAGGTTAGACAACCTGAGATGTTTTGAGTTTAATTAAGTAACCCTATTTAAAGGGAGGATTTTATGGTTTAGATATTATTTTACTTGGGTATATAATATGAATGTTTGATTAGTGAGCACCAAATCTTGTGGTAATGAAGTACCTAGATTTGGGGGTGTCATGGGTTGGTATCAAAGCTTTAGGTTATGAACCTTAGGTGGGGAGAAAGCCTTAGAAAGTAACCTTTGAAAAGATAGTGATGATAAACTCTTATCGAGTTTTAGGAAATAGAAAGTAATAAAACACTTATGTGCTTATGTGATTACAATTTATGTGCTCATGAGTGTCGAGTAGTAATGATTTGTAATTAAAACTTAAACTTTGGTTGACAGGATGACTAATATAGGAGGATCCGGTCAAAATTTAGAGAGAGGAGGAGCCTCGAGATATTCGGAGTGATTTGGGAATGACTCATCGCCACGGGAAGCAGTTTCGCCGGTCATGATAGTTGAAAGCGGAGAGAGTACCTGATGAGGAGGATGAGATAGAGACAGACGAGGAGGATCCCATGGAGCTGCCACAGTCGGGGGATGAGGAGGACGAGGAGGAAGAGCTTCCACTTAACTCGATAGTTGCTCGTATGTACGACGAGGTGTATGACCGTAATGTGGAACTTCAAGACACAGTCGAGGAGTTACGAGAGATAGTAGCTGAACAACAGACCTCGATGGCACATAAAGACGATGAGATCCAGGATCGAGAAGAACGAATGAACAACGTTGAAGAGAAGCTGGTCCACACTGAAGGAGAGAATGAGCGAATGATGGAGAAGATTGCAGAACTGGAGAATAAGCTGAAAGAAGAATCTACAAATAGGGCAAGAGCTGAAGACGCGTACAATGAAGCTTATCAACGAGCCGGAATGGCAGAGAGAGATGCACAAGCAAAGAGGAGAAAGATGGAATAAATGAACAACGTATTCAACACCGTGATCAATCGAGCTCAAGATCGGGTCATGGGTTATCCAATCTAGTTCGAGACGCTACCGTCATACATATTGGATCGCCGAACAATGTTCCGAATTATGGAGGAGGAGCGTCGTAAGGCTATGCAGTATCATAGTAGAACATTGTAGAAAATGTAATTGATAGGTGATTTGATAATAAACGAAATGTAAATCCCGGGTATGATATAACCAATGGGATAGATGATGATGATGTTGTCCTGCAACTATTATAGTTCAAGAAAAGTAATGTAAATAGCAGTGATGTTATTATTTTGATGTTTTTAAAAGATGATGAATGAATAAAAGTTATTGTTTTATTTAAAGTGTTAAGTGTTATGTGATAAACTTTTATGGAGTGCAACCTAAGTATATAATACTTAAAAAGGAATAGAATCTGATGAGTGTGTTTTAACAGAAAATGGCTTCAAAACGTCAACCACCACGACGGAGAACCGTTGAGGAAAACAATAACAATGTGGAAGAAAACCCTGTTCAGCAGCTAGTGACGTTACTGACGGGTTCTTTGTAGAATCAACCTCAGAATCAAGCTACTACGTTCAAGGATTTCAAGGCGGTTGGACCACCTGAATTCCGTGGGTCCATGAATCAAGTCGAGGCACAGACCTGGATTATGGAGATCGAGAATGTTTTTGATGTTGTTAGGGTAGAGGATAACTAGAAGACTGCTTTCGCAACGTTTATGTTGAAAGCAAAGGCTAGTTATTGGTGGCAAGCCAACAAAACTCGGGAAGGACCAGGAGTGATGACCAAGGATAGGATTAAGGAGCTGTTTTTTGAGACTTATTTTCCAAAAAGTTCAAAGAGTCAGTTAGAAGTGCAGTTTGTGGAACTGAAGCAGGGAACGATGTCGATGTCTGAGTATGCCGCAAAATACAACGAGTTGTCGAGGTTTGCGTCATATCAAGTCAACACAGACGAGCGCAAGGTGAAGAGGTTTGAGCGGGGACTGAAACCCTAGTTGTACAGTAGGGTTTCCCTATTCCAATTGAAGATATTTGCAGCAGTGATGGAGAAAGAGATTCTCGCTGAAAGTGTATGTGAGGAAGTAACAAAATATAATCAAGAGCAGAGGAAGAAGAAAGGTGAAGGTGAAACTAAGAGTGGTGGTAGTATTGGTGGAAATGGCAACAACAATTTGAAAAGGAAGTGGAATGGGAATGGTGGAGCTGGAAATCGGCAAAGAAACCAGCAAAATAAGAAGTTTGAAGCATGCGCTACATGTGGAAAGTTTCACAAGGGTGTGTGTTTGCTGGGGAAGCGAGTATGCTTCAGTTTTGGTCAGGAGGGTCACATCGTCCCAAATTGAACTCAAGCTAAGAAGAATGTGTGCTTCACGTGCGGATCCAAGGATCACTTTGCTCGTGAATGCCCTAAGAAGAGATCTGGTGAAACAAATGGAAGCAAGGGAAATGCTAGTGGAGGTGTGTTGGATATTGCTAGACCAACAACAACAAATAAGCCCACAGCCAGAACTTTCAACATGACGGTTCAGAACGCGGTGCAATCAAAAGATGTCATGTTAGGTATTATCCCAATCAATGATATAAATGCATATGTATTATTTGATTCGGGTGCTACTTGCTCGTTTAATTCTGATGAATTTGTTAAGAAGTTAGAAATACCTTGTGAAGAGTTGAACTTCCCTTTAAACATTGAAATTGCGAATAGGGAAGTAATTCATGTTAGGTTCGTATACAAAAACTGTAAGGTGAACATTAAGGGGAATGTTATGAAAGTAGATTTAATCTCGATAAAACTCAGAGAGTTAGATGTTATTTTGGGAATGGATTGGCTATTCAATTATGGAGCAATAATTGATTGCCAAAAGAAGTGTGTAAACCTTATGACTCCGTCAAAGGTAGTTTTTCATGGTAGCAAATCGCCTAGACAAATGAAATGTTTGACGATGATGCAGGCCAAAAAGTTATTGAGTCAGGGTTGTGTAGGGTATCTAGCTTACATAGTCGATACTCAAAAGGAGAAGGGTATGAAATTAGAGGAAATACCGGTAGTTAGGGAGTTCATGGACGTGTTTCTGGAGGATTTGTCGGGACTTCCGCCTGATCGAGAAATTGAGTTCGTGATCGACTTAGTGCTAGGAACCGCTCCTATATCGAAGGCCCCGTACAGAATGGCTCTGGTGGAGATGAAAGAACTAATGGTGCAACTGCAAGAACTGTTAGACAAGAAGTACATTCAGCCAAGTGTGTCACCGTGGAGAGCACCGGTGTTGTTTGTGAAGAAGAAGGATGGGTCAATACGTCTTTGCATTGATTATAGGGAATTGAACAAAGTCACTATTAAAAACAAATATCCATTGTCAAGAATAGATGACTTGTTTGATCAATTGAAGGGTGCTAGATATTTTTTGAAAATAGATTTGAGAAGTGGGTATCATCAATTGAAAGTGAGGAAGGAAGATGTACTGAAGACGGCGTTCCGAACTCGGTATGGACATTATGAATTTTTAGTAATGTCATTTGGTTTGACAAACGCCCCTACATTGTTCATGGATTTGATGAACATGGTGTTTAAACAATTTTTAGACAAGTTTGTGGTGGTATTTATCGATGATATTTTGGTGTACTCAAAAACTTAAGAGGAACACGTGGAACACTTACGTCTAACGTTGGAGGCGTTAAGAAAAGAAAAGTTGTACATGAAATTCTCTAAATATGAATTTTGGCTGGAACATGTACAATTTCTTGGACATGTAATCGATAAGGATGGGATTTTCGTGGATCCATCAAAAGTTAAAGCTGTGATAAATTGGGAGCAACCAAGAACTCCATCAGAAGTAAGAAGTTTCTTGGGGTTGGCAGGATATTACAGACGATTTATTCAAGATTTTTCCAAGATTGCTACTCCGTTAACAAATTTGACAAGAAAATCTGTAAAGTTTGTTTAGAAGGAGAAATATGAAGAAAGTTTTTAAGAATTAAAGAAGAAGCTCAGTGTGGCACCTGTGTTGTCGTTACCGGATAATATAGGAAATTTTGTGGTGTATAGTGATGCTTCACACAAAGGATTGGGTTGTGTCCTTATGCAGAACGACAAGGTTATTGCGTATGCATCAAAGTAACTGAAAGACTACGAAAAAGGGTATCTGACTCATGATTTAGAGTTGGCGGCAGTTGTGTTCGCACTGAAGATATGGAGACATTATCTCTATGGAGAGAAATGTGAGATCTACACAGACCATAAAAGTCTGAAGTATATTTTCATATAGAAAGACCTAAACATGCGGCAAAGGAGATGGATGGAATTGATAAAGGATTACGATTGTGAGATCTTTTATCATCCAGGCAAAGCAAACGTAGTTGCAGATGCCTTGAGTAGTAAAAGCAGAGAAAAGTTGATGTTATTAATAGATAAGGAGGAGCTTATGACAGCAATGGCAAGGTTAGAACTGGAAATCAAATTTCCAAAAGAATCCGATGAAAAATTGTACCAGATGGAATCTAGTCAAACCTTGGTGGACAAACTGAAGAACGCACAGCTACAGGATGAAGAATGCAAGAAAATAAAGGAAAGCGTGGGCGAGGGTAAAGAAGCGAAGTACCAGGTCGATACTGCGGGAATGCTAAGATTTGAGGGACGAATTTGGGTTCCAGCAGTACATGAAATTAAAGAAGACATATTGACGGAAGCTCATAGCTCAAGATATTCAATTCATCCAGGAAGTACAAAAATGTATCAAGACTTGAGGCGTCATTTTTTGTGGCCGAACATGAAAAGAGATGTTGCAGAATGCGTTGCAAAGTGCTTGACATGTCAGAAAGTGAAGGCCGAGCATCAACGACCAAGCGGATTACTTCAACCGTTGGAGATACCGGAATGGAAGTGGTAGCATATCACAATGGATTTTGTGGTAGGTCTTCCAACGACTCAGAAAAGATATGACGCGATATGGGTGATAGTGGACAGATTGACAAAATCTGCACACTTTTTGCCAATAAAGAGTAGATTTAATCTTGATCAGCTGGCGAAACTATACGTTAAAGAGATCGTCTCAAGACATAGAGTTCCAGTGTCAATTGTATCAGACAGAGATCCGAGGTTCACATCAAATTTTTGGAAGAGACTACAAGAATGCATGGGAACACAATTAAAGATGAGCACATCGTATCATCCGCAAACCGATGAGCAAAGAGAAAGAACGATCTAGACGCTGGAAGATATGCTTAGAGCGTGCATCATGGATTTCAAAGGAAACTGAGATGATTATCTACCGTTGGTGGAATTTGCATACAACAATAGTTACCATGCAAGCATTGGTATGCCGCCATACATGCGAGGCGTTATCGATTGTGAAATGCGAACTCCACTATCTTTGGGATGAAGTTGGAGAACGTCATTCGTTAGGCTCAGAATCGGTTCAATGAGATCACCAAATTGTCAAACTCATCAGAGCAAGATTGGTAGCTGCTCAAGATCGACAGAAAAAGTATGCTAATTAACACCAGCAGAGTAGTAAATTTAAAACAGGAAATTTCGTATTCCTGAAAGTCTCTCCTTGGAAGGGAAAAATTCGTTTTGGCAAAAAAGGAAAGCTCAGTCCGAGGTTTATTGGACCTTTCGAAATTCTACGCAGAGTGGGAGAGGTGGCATTAGAACACGTGCATAATGTTTTTCATGTGTCGATGTTGCGACCGTATAAACCCAATTACAAGTATGTGATAGAGTATGAACCGTTGCAGTTTAGTAAAGATTTGTCTTACGAAGAGATTCCTATCCAGATAGTCGACAGGAAATAACAAGTGCTCAGGAATAAAGTGATTCCTTCTGTGAAGGTGATATGGAGGAACCAGAACGTCGAGGAGGCTACGTGGGAACTCGAAGATGATATGATAAAAAATTACCCTAAGTTATTTGTTTAGTTTGTGTCTTCGATTTTGAGGACAGAATCTTTGTAAATAGGGGAGAATGTGACTATTTGACTGTTTGAATTGTGATTCTGGAGACAGAATCCTTGTAAGGAGGGAATGATGTAACGATCCAAAAATTTCAAATTGTAATTTTAAATATTTATTGAATTATATAAATATTTATTTGAGGTGTTATTTTTAAATAAATATTTTATTGATGTGATGGTCGTTAATAAATATTTGTAAATCTAAATCTATTAGATAAATTTCTAAATTAAATTAATTTATAATTTAGAGGGTTGTATTATAACATGAAGTGTTATATTGTTGTGTTGATTTAATAATTTAGATAATATATTAAATTATTAAATAAAGTTATAATGGAAATGATAATTTTGTGATATTTGCTAAAATATTATATTTAATTAAAATATAGTATGTGATTAATTTAATTTGTTAATATTGGATATGGAGATCCAATAAATAATATGTGATTATAGTTTATAAACTAAGTGTTTATTAAAATAAATTTAAAAGGGTTTAATTTAGTTTTTGCCAAACAAGGCTTAAGTATTTTAACTCTTTAAAATTTAAATGGTTTTGCCAAACAAAGCCTTATGGCTTTTGTTTTTCTAATATTTTGAATTTAAATAAATTAAATTAAATAATATATATATATATATATGTATATATTATATTTATAACTTAGGCGTTATAACTGATAATGCAATTAGTATTAGTATTAAGGGTTTGTCAGTTTTTAAAATATGCTTAATGTTATTTGGTCTAGCTATACGCATTCTAGCATATTGAGTTGTGAGAGAGTTCAAAGAGTTTGATAGAGCTTGTCAATGAAACTTGAGAGAATTTGAGAGAGAACGTGAGCATATTCCAGTGATCGTAGCAAGAATTACACGCTAATTGAAGGTATGTTCTATCACTCTGATATTATTTAGGTTTATGAGTATCTTGACAAAGTTTTGCTATGCTCTGTGAATTATATTTCTTCTGAATTGTGTTATATAACTAGGTTATGGTGGTTATACATGCTTACAATGTTAGAGTTTATGGTTGAACCGGAATTCGTATGCTAGTCTCGCTATAACAGTAGAAAATTTTGACTGTGTATGTTTATATGTATTTTTTTCATATGTTCATGAAAAGTATCAATTTTAGTGGCCAATTAGTATGTGAAATTATAAATTGAAGCTTGTATATGTTAGTTCTATGAGATACGAGCATAGTGTAATTTGTATGAGGTGATTTGGCCAAGTTTTGAATTTACAGTGATGAATTTTTGTAAAGGATGTCAAGGAAATGGAGTTTTTCATGAAAACATGAAAATTGAGAAATTAAAATAGTTTTAGTGGTTGTTAAATTGTGTTAAGTGATTGAATAGGTGAGCAATAATGTATATGATAGTTGTATAATTATTTTACGTGTTATTATCATTGTTTGGTGGGTGAAAATTATGTTTGTTGGGATAAAAGTCTGACTCATTGTTCATTAGCTTTCTCTGCGTCATACGTACCGGTAGCAAATATTTACTGGTGTTAAAGCAAAAATAGCAAGCTTTCTACTTGGGCCCCAAGCTTCTTTGTTATGATAAGCCGGGCCATACCCTAGTTTGAGATTCTGGTTTCTGTTGTTGCTGCAAATTTGAGATAGCAACATGGCATGGTTTAAAAGTGTGTTAGCATGTTAAAAGTTTAATGTTAAGGTTAATATAATATAGTGAATTGGTGTTAGTAAGTTCAAAGTTGCAAAATGGTTAGTAAATCGAGAACGTGTTATGTGGTAACTTAGTATACATAATGACCGTTAGACAAGTGTTGCGAAGTAAAACACTTGGATTTTATGAAATATAAATGGTAATGAAAGACTTGTGCTTAAATGACAAGTTTAGCTAAAAATGAACATGTTATGGTATGTTGTGGTATATCTAATAGATGATGGTTCTAAACCTATATATAGGTGATCGTGAGTTTAATTTTATAGCTTACGCTCAAGGCAAGTTTCTAAACTCTATCTTTTATATTGAGAAAGTTTCCTAATTCTTTACTTTCATTGAGCTAGTTCCATTATTACAATATGTAGCTTTATTCTTTGTTTGAGCAAGCTTTCTATTTCAACTGTTAGTTGAATAAGTCAATTGTCCCTAGAGCTCATTCGAGCAAACTTTAACTCTAATGTTATTTGAATTCTCATTTTTGTTGATTTACTCTAACTTGTTTATGGTTAAGCAAGTTTCTTGAGTTATATTCTTGTATAATGAACACAGTTTGAACTCTCGTCTTTATTATTGAACTGTTTTTAATCCTTGCATGAATTAATACCATGTTGGGCAAGTTTTTAGTTTCCAGCTTGCTATCAGTCAATGTATGTTTAGTAATTTCATTTCTAATGTTATAAGACTCTAACCTTAGCTTATTTATTGTTCAAGCAAAGGTTTACCGCTTTATTCATTTTATTGAGTACTTATGCTCTATAGTTATTTCAAGCATGAGTTTAATATGTATAATCAGTTCATTTATGATTCTCAATTGTTCAATGTTATGTTGTAATTATCAAACACTATTGATTCAACTAGTCCTCTAGTTGATGTTCGTTAAACTTCAAATTACCCTTTAAAGCTTATCCAAACCAAACTTTCTTTGGTGCGGACTTGTACTCTAAATACTGAGATGAACAACCCTATTATTATTAGGGGATAACTTATGTGTAGCATTAAATGTTTGTGCACAATACATGGTACGTAAGGGTGATCCCCCAAGTCACGAGGAGTTATATAGTCTTATGACTGTTAAAGTTGGAGTTGAAAGATTACTCGCAACTTTGGACATAGTTCATGGTCTTACGACTCTCAGTTAGATATATTCCATATTTTGAATCCCAGTCTTGATTATCATCGTTAGAGTACTATTCAGTTTTGATGAGCCTATTGTTGGCAATTATTATTGTTATTCTCCTGTTGATTCATTATTTTATCCAGTGAGCAATTATTTTGCTCACTCTTGCATATTTATAAACTCATTGCAGCTAAAGTGGAGAAGGTAGATGAACCTTCAACTAGCAAAGGAAAGGGAAAAATGTACAAGTGATGTTGATTTGTATTTTTATTTATTATGATGATCTTAGACTTTATTTTAATGATGTTATTTTAATGATGTTATGTAATAATTTAATTCCGCGTTTGAATGACGTTTAAAGGTTAGAAAACCTGGGATGTTTTGAGTTTAATTATGTAACCCTATTTAAAGGGAGGATTTTATGGTTTAAATATTATTTTACTTGGGTAGATAGTATGAATGTTTAATTAGTGAGCACAAAATCTTGTGGGAATGAAGTACTTAGATTTGGGGTTGTCACAATAGGAGAAGAAAATAATAAAATATTATTATTATTATTTTCTTCATTCTCTACGATTCCATCTTGAATTCTTTGGTGACCATCTTGGAAGATTTTCACCATTACATCTTTTGAAAAAACAAAAGTGGGTCCCACCCATAATTTTAATAAAAATATTTTAATTTATGAAACTTCAACAATTCATAATAAATAGCCCTTTTATCAGAAAAATACAAATTTTATGTCCATTTCATACGAAATCGAATTCTCTACAACTTTTTAGCTTTAAGTTTTTCCAAATTCCAAGCAGAAAATATCAGAATTCCACGAACGGACAATTTTCAACACCTCTAAAATTCATAACAAATCATACGTTAATATTTAACGAATCAAAATTTTTGGACATATACTCAACTTATATATGTATAACATATCCAAAAATCACAACGATCCAACGGTCGGATTAAAATTATAATTCACGCAATAGAGCTTTAAGAACACCAATTTGATTTTTTAATACCTCCAATCCGACAAAATACTGATAAAACACCTCAACATTAAATCCTTCATTTATAACCACATAAAATAAATAAATCCGTCATTTATATCCATATCAAATAAATATTTCCTTATCATATAAATCAATAATTAATTATTCACAAATAATATTACAGAATCACAATAATGACAACCAGACAGTTCCAAAGAAAGAGGGGGCTTTCCGATAAAGAGTTCTCCTTACTGGCGCGCAATTAGGTGATCAAACCTCTCCTTGACAGAACTTTCTAGACATTGCCAATAATGTTATCTAATAATATTATTCAAATAATATGAATTTATTGATCTGATAATGGGAAATACTATGTCGTGACAATTATTGAAACAACAATAATATAAAATATCAATGCAGCAATTATTGAATCAATAAAATAAAATATTGAACAGTAATTACTGCAACAATTATTGAGTAGTGCCTTCTTACGTAAGAATCAATAATTCAAAAATACTATTCAATACCGTGTCTTCTTTGTGCGACCCACGCCGACATCAGATTTTAACCATAGGGTATTCCAACGATTGTTACTTGATAGCGATTACGTCGTTATTTATAAAAACTCAAACTTGTCATTTTCTTCATCCATCAGTTATTCTGTTATGGGGCTAACAAATGGTTGCGCCGTCATACGAATATTCTCCAACAATAAGAATATTCCACGACCAAACAAATATTTCCTGACAACAATGAGTATTTTATAACCACTTGCGTATTTTGTAATCTTTACATATATCACCCTTAACTTTAACTTTTATCAATTTAACCATTTACTGAATAATAATTATAAAAAAAATTGAATACTTTTATTTCATAAAATTCGGGGTCTTACAATCTCCCCTCCTTATGAAATTTCGTCCCCAAAATTTATGTACCCAATATTTCAAAGAGTTAGGAATACCTTGCTTTCATTTCAGATTCCATCTTCCCTATCCTCATGATTTCTTCATTGCTCATCTCCTATATTTCAGATATCATTCTAGAATATAGCTTCAAAACAAAGGTTAACTAACATATCATAATTTGTCAATTAATTAAGTAAGAAATTTCAGCTTTAGGTAAGTCACACTAGCGAAGGATTTATGCATCTCTCCCCTCCTAGTTCTATTCCCCGATCTCCGCCAGAGACCATCTCCCTAAGCTCTGATACCAAATGTGACGCCCCCAAAATAGGTCCAATCCACCCAACCCATTCTGAGTCGCCAAATACATGGTACAGAAAACAACTACAACTTCATTATCACAATTGTCGTGCAAAATACAATAACACATATGTTGTGAGTTTGATACAAATATATACCAACTATGACTCATGTCCCAACTTTGGATAGCACGTCACAATGGTGCCTTACATAAAGGTACAGTCAATAACTGTTTTAAAAATTAAAATCTTTGGGAAGTGCTTAAGGAAACCTTCGTACATGGGAGGCCATGCGTCTAGGTTATGATAGATATCATATGTCCATAGAATTATCCTTGGTTGACCCAATAAACCCCAAAGAAAAATGAGAAGATTACTATCATGTTCTTTCCAATGGTGAGTCTTCTCTTGACATATAATTATCTCCATTGTCTCCAATTGTGAATTATATTTCAACCAAACTCGAAGGTTATATAGGTAGTGCTCGTAGATATACTCAGCAAGTGGATGTTCATAACCTTGTCTTATGATAACATGAAGTTGTATATCATTAGACATCTTGTATGGTAGTGGCAAAACACCCTTCCAACGTTGGGTTCACCTCACCCTATTTGATTCACCAAATATAACTATTAAGTGACGTATAAAATATAACACACTTATCTAAAGTTCTTAATAAAATTATTTTCATACTATTTAGGGAGAACCTCAACAATTATAGACCACCATTTTATTCCCTTGTTATCCCCGTTCGACCCAGCTACAGTCTTATTACGTGAAAGGAATTGTGAAGCAAAAGGGTGAGCACAAATAGCCTAGTAAAGAATATCATGACTAAAGATAATTAAATTATCAATAGCCTTCGTCAGTAATAAATCAGAGATTTAAAACATATGGTAGATGATAAAACTTTTCAACCATAGTTGCAGCGGAACGAGCAATCCATTAGAAGAGTCAAATAGACCATAAGGTCTATTATCTTCTCCATATTAAATGTTCACCAACAATGTTTTATCCCTGTAACATCAATCAACAATTTTTGTCCACAATCACGTGTGTAACTCATAATCATAATTGTAGTTCTAAATTCCTCTTCTCATCTAAGACGAAGATAATTTTCATCACACATCTTTACCTGAAACATCAAAGATCATAGTTATACCAAATCACAGTTCCTGTTCATAATCATACTAATAGGTTCACCTTTGCACTACGGGCCACAGATATTCATTAACAGTTCATCTTTGCACTACAGGCCAAAGATATTCAACAACAGGTCATCTTTGCACTACAGGCCAAAGATATTCAACAACAGGTCATCTTTGCACTACAGGCCAAAGATATTCAACAACAGGTCATCTTTGCACTACGGGCCAAAGATATTCAACAACAGGTCATCTTTGCACTACAGGCCAAATATATCAATGAACAGTTCTTTCAGACCATGTGCCAAAGGCATACAATTAACCAATAAACAACAGTCCATCTATGCACTACGGGCAAAGATGACTTTCATCACAATATAAGCATGAGGATCATGACAAGGATATAAAGAATCAATCACATGAGATAAAGGATAAATTTTTAAAGACTTTAACAATTTAATTTATCCAGAATTCAATAATATCCAAATTGTCAATATGATACTGCTTTGTGGAGTAAAATTCAAGAATAAAATTATATCAAAAATGATTTGAGCGAAAATAATATTTCAACAAATATTTAACGAAGATAATAACATTATTCATTATATAATAACATTAAATTCATTTACTAATATTATTAATCATTAAATAATATTTTAAATCAATGATTTCATAACACCTTAATCTAAATGTTATAAATCACTTAATAATCTCATAATCTAATATTAGTAATATTACCAAAATATTTTAATCATTTCATAAACTTATAAACAATTTATTTTAATTGTTTACACCTTACTAATTAATGCATTTAATCATCCTAAAATGCCAAACTCATAAGATTTCATCACCAATAACCAAAACCCTCATCAAAAATCTGCATATACCTTATATAGGATTCTCAAGCCATAAAATCCTATTTTTCAATTTTCTTACTTCACATAACATATTTAATTCATTTATTCATAACTAGTCTATTTTCATGAAAAATACCAAATCAGTCCCAAATTTTTTTTTTCTAGAATTTAGCATAATATAGTCCCATATTGAACATATATTTTTCTCGAAATTTTTAAAATTCATTTACTATTTTTCATATGGCCAAAACTTCCAAATATTAAGACATTTATTATAAACTGTACTTTTGTCCAAAAATTCTGAAATTTATAGAGTATACTGCTATTATATACATGTACTCCCAATAAACATTTCACTAATTTTGGAGTTAACCACAAGGAGTTATAAGGGTTTACTTTTAAAATAGTCTTTTGCCATAAAATTCATAACTCTTAATCTATACATCCAAAAATCGCCATTTTTGGACACAATCTAGAAAACTCATTAAATTATCATTTTAAATTTTTCCAAAATTTTTTAGGGAAGGAAAAATTACGAAACTGAAAAACATAATAACCCTTACAATCCCTTACCTCAAAAGAGCAGTATTTCTGACTGAAATATCGGATGTAAAGTCAAAGGAAACTTGCACTGAATAGAAATTCTCAAAGTATCTAAATACACACAAAAATACGCTCGATAATATAAAGAAAGAAAACTTATGTTTCTGGTGTAATTTTCAATTCTAACTTAAGCGTCTTTTTATAGGAAAATGCTAGAACGCCATAGGAGACTAAAATAATAAAATATTATTATTATTATTTTCTTCATTCTACGCATGCCCATCATGAATTGTTAGGCAGCCATCTTGGAAGAATTTTCAGCCCACATGTTTTGAAAAAACAAAAGTGGGTCCCATCCATAATTTTAATAAAAACATTTTAATTTATGAAACTTCAACAATTCATAATAAATAACCTTTTTATCAGAAAAATATGAATTTTATGTCCATTTCATACGAAATCAAATTCTCTACAACTTTGTAGTTTTAAGTTTCTCCAAATTCCAAACAGAAAATATCCTAATTCCACGAACGGACAATTTTCAACACCTCTTAAAATTCATAACAAATCATACGTTAATTTTTAATGGTACAAAATTTGTGGACATTTGCTCAACTTATATATGTATAACATATCCAAAAATCACAATGATCCAATGTTCGGAGTAAAATTATAACTCACGCAATAGAGCTTTAAGAACACTGATTTGATTTTTTAATACCTCCAATCCGACAAAATACTGATAAAATACCTCAACATTAATTCCTTCATTTATAACCACATAAAATAAATAAATCCATCATTTATATCCAAATCAAATAAATATTTTCTTATCATATAAATCAATAACTAATTATTCACAAATAATATTACAGAATCACAATAATGACAACCAGACAGTTCCCAGGAAAGAGGGGGCTTTCCAATAATGATTTCTCCTTACTGGCGCGCAATTAGGTGACCAAACCTCTCCTTGACAGAACTTTTTAGACATTGTCAATAATGGTATCTAATAATATTATTCAAATAATATGAATTTATTGATCTGATAATGGGAAATACTATGCCGTGATAATTATTGAAATAACAATAATAAAATATCAACGCAGCAATTATTGAATCAATAAAATAAAATATTGAACAGTAATTACTGCAACAATTATTGAGTAATGCCTTCTTACGTAAGAATCAATAATTCAAAAATATTGTGCAATACAAAGTGTACTCTTTGTGCAACCACGCCAGACATCGTATTTTAACCATAGGGTATTCCAGCGATGTTAGTTAATGATAACGATCACGCTGTAGATTATTTATAAAAACTCAAACTTATCGTTTTCTTCATTCGACAGTTATTCTGTTATGGGGCCCACAAATGGCTGCGCCGTCGTACGAATATTCTCCGACAGCAAGAATATTCCACGACCAAACGAATATTTCCCGACAACAATGAGTATTTTATAACCAGTTGTGTATTTTGTAAACTTTATATATATCACCCTTAACTTTAACTTTTTATCAATTTAACCATTTACTGAATAATAATTATAAAAAAAAATTGAATACTTTTATTTCATAAAATTCGGGGTCTTACAAACTTACTTACTTGCAAAATTTTCAAATATTACCCTTAACTTTAACCTTTTATCAATTTAACCATTTACTAAATAAAATAATAATTATAAGAAAATTGAATACTTTCATTTCATAAAATTGAGGTCTTCCACACTGGAGTTTACTTCATGGCCATTTATCGCTTATATATATATATATATATATATATATATATATATATATATATATATATATATTTACTTCTTTTATATAAATATCTGCTTTAACTGCTTTCATAATATAGATATTTAACCTTCCAATCTGTGGGTTAGATTTGCCTAAATCTGGCTATTTCTAACTTTGACCGGTTCAAAAGTGACTAAATTGTAACAGTTGAAGCTAGAATGGTTTAGATTTATTCAAATCTAGTTCTTTTTCTAGCTTTTGTACATATTGTTTTTTCATGTGAGCCTAGAAATCATGTGATCGAAGATTCAACCTCTGAATCTAGATTCAGTTCCCACGATGGACATTTCTCAGCTACAACCAGCTTCTAAATTATCTACGGTGTCTAGATATCCTTAGATGGCTCTCATGCCCTTAAGGAGTTCGGCACAGCTACGTATCTTATTTTCTCGAAGATGCCTCGCATCTCAAAAAATAAAAGCAATCCAGCTGAATACATAATAAAATGGAAGTATCAAATGCCTTAATTACTATTGAGCATAAGGGTTTGAAAACCTATTTTCCAAAACATCACTACTATATCTTGTTAAAATTGAACTTTTATATACATGTCAAACAATTTGTATATAGGTGCAAACGAGGCATAGGGCTACCTCCAGATAATTGCACATAGGCCCAACACACACACACACATATGCATATAAAAAGTTAATTAAAAAGTGGCGGTAACAGTGTTTTCACAGAAGTCGAGGGGTGCCTAACACCTTCCCTCGGCTTAATCAAGCCCCCGAAACCTAACGAATCTCGGTTTCCAAGACCAATCAAATAGTGTCCAACCATTGGGTCTTTGTGCAAAACTTTTCAAAATCAGTTGAGTTCGTGCAACCATTTCAAATCTACCAACTGGCAACTCTAAAATTCAAATCGTCGACATTCACATGTCAGACCTTTTCAAACTTATCTTTTCATACAAAACTCATCTAAAATGAGAACATCAAAAGACAAGCATAGAAAGGGAGACAAATAAATCCCGACGTCGATAGGTGGCTGTAAGACCCCGAATTTTTCGAAATAAAAGTATTCAATTTTTATAATTATTATTCTATTTAGTAAATGGTTAAATTGATAAAAGAACAGTAATACGCGTGGTTGCACAGTGGCACACAATATTGTACAGTATCTTTGATTATGTATGCTTTCGTGAGAAGTCACTCAATTTTATTCAATTTTTGTCACAATATTTTATATTATTAAATCAATAATTGAGACGACAAAGTTATTCATATTATCATTTGCAATATTGACGATGTCTAGAAAGTTCTGTCGAGGAGAGGTTTGGTCACCTAATTGCGCGCCAATAGGGAGAAATTGTAAAAATCCAAAACCCTAATAAGACTCGTACATGTAAATTTAGTTATATCAATAAAATTTCTCTGTTCTGAATGTGTTATGTGTTACTATATACTCTGTTTAACAAATTTGACAAAATAAATTTTTGTCCGAAAAACATCGTGTTTGACACCTCGTGCTTAAAATTTTTCTTCCGTGATCGGACTTTTCGGTATAATTGTTTTGACAAGTTGCTTTGACGTACTTACACTGACAAAACGTTTTGTCGTGCTTGTTAAGATTAGCAAGAAATCTAGGTTAGCAACCCTAGATTAATAAACCCTAACCCTAATTAGCAAAATCCTAACCTTAATATGTAAACCTAACCCTAATTAACTAATTTAACCCTATTTAGAGTATCTTAACATCTAATCATGGTTAGTAAACTTCAATTAGGTACTAATAAACCTCACTTAATAATCCTGATCATTAAAAACAAAACCCTAATCAAGATTAGTAAAGATTAGAGCCTAATTAAGCTACTAAACAATCCTAACTAGCTCACAAGTAGGTTAGGAGTCACCATTCAAGTCCCTAGGCTACACATGACATGCTTGTAACTCCCAAACATAATAATAGTCATCAGATTTGATATTTGTAGAGGCAAGTTGCTTGAAAATGTCCAAAAAAGCCAAATTGAAGAAGTTTATAAATAGGAACCTTAAGGCTAAGCAAACTCACAAAATTTCTAAGCCAATATACACTTACTCACTTACCAAATCAAGCATGGGTGATAGCAACAACCAAATCAGAAGCTAGAATCGAAAATCAATCAAGAAAAGGTACAAATCCTAGTTCATAATTAGCTCTTTGATCCTTTGTTATTTTTATTGTTTAGATGTTTAGAAATATGTATTAGTATGTTAGGAAGTATGTTAGATCGGTAGAATACGTTTTCATAACATCTAGATGCCTTAATTAAGTGTTTTTAGAAATCTGGAAATTTTAAAAACTAAGTCTGACAGCCTAATGTCAAGGCTTGTAGATTCATTTGTGTTTATGTTTAGGTCTGTTAATTGTATGTTACTTGTAGTCTGTTAGTAGGTCTTTAATCTAGAAAAGAAAACAGGTTCATTAGAACCATAGATTGCAAGTTATGAATGGTCAAAGTGGGTTGACCGTTCACAGATTGTAGTTTTCTAGGTTACCCAGAAAACTCAAGAACAGTCGAACTGCTACTTTGACCAACCTTTTGATCGTTTTCGGTTTGTTGTTTTTGTAATCTTTTGTATTCAATTAACACCCTGATATATGTACTACATATATATGATCTTAAATTGAACAAACAATTCATAGGATTACTGGAATTAATGGTCAAAATCATTGGCCGAAAGCTTGACTAAGTTTTTAGAACGCCCTTGAGAAAACTAAAAACACTGAAAAAACGGCGTTTGGGTTGTACTTTGACCAGCATAAATAGAGACTTTAGATTTATGCTCTATTCATGTTAGTGTTATATATATGTACCCTGACATATATACTACATGTTACAACAAACACAACACACATTTAATACACAAAATCAAAGATATTCAAGCCACAAAATCGTTGACCGGCCATGACCACTGTTCTGGGTTACCCAGAAACTCAAGAACAGCTCTGATAGTGACTTTGAGCCTCTATAACTTCTTGTTATATGTAGGTTAAAACCTGAAATTTGATTCATGTTGTACTACTGTAAGAGTACTATAACATCAACACTTTACCAAATCCAAAATCGTAACGATAAATTTAGATAATTAGGTGGTCAAATTGGTCACTAAACCAAATGACCAAACTATTGCCAGTAACTCAAGAACACCTCAATGACACTTTACTTCGTCATTTGAAGGGCTTTAGCGACAAATAGAAATTGTTTTTCTAAAAATAAATTATAAAAAATTAGAAATAATTAATAAATAAATATAAATAAATACAAAAATAGTTTTAAAAAATATATTAAATAAATATAATTAATTTTGATATTTTACATAAATTTAATAAATATTATATTTTATTTGGATATTAATAATAATTAACTTAATAATAAAGTAATTAGAATAATTATTTATAAATACTAAATAATTATTGAAAATAATATTAATGATATAAAAATCATAATAAATGATTATAAATTATTTAAAAATAATAAACAATGTTTTTGTAAAATTTTAAGTAAATATTAATTACTTATAAATAGAAATAAATGATTTAAAAATCATTTAAAGTATAAATAAATGTTTTCAAAATATCCTAGAACTTCTAAAATTATTATAAATGATATAATAAATTTTATAAATAAAATTTAGTCTAATTATCAACTTAGATAAAGACTTTGTACATCAAAACCTTATTGAATCTAACCCAATCTTATATAAATGTTATATTTGAGTATTGTTATCAATACTAACGTGTTAGATTTATATATATGAACATCGTAGGTATTTATTAAATGAATTGAGTAGCTTAACTTGACTGATCTACGCTCAGGCAAGTTCTTCTTAACCCTTAAATTACTTATGCAAATTTCTTAAACCTATTTACTTGTTGAACATGATTTTTATCTTGATATGTTGTTGATATAATATACTACACCTACATTTGAATTACCTCTTATTGTAAGGTTATTGATATAGCTTCAGCATAACTAAGAAATGAATTGTTTATTCATATTGATTGTTAAGCTTAAATTGTTGTGTCAAACCAAATTGTTTGGTAAGACATCCTAATCTGAAGTTGGGTATCCCGTATGGGATCTTCGGTCGATAATATATTGATACTAAGTTTGGTGCATTTGAGCACTGGTAGGATGAAATGCATACTCCTAGGATGTTGAATAGGTTGATCCCCTATCTCATATCTGAACAAAATTTCCAAGTCTATGTGACTGACAGAAATATAAATCCATAGTGAAATGGTGACAACTATCAGTCGAAATTTGAATTATTGTATTTCTTTAAATCATATATTGTATAAATACAAAACTTGCTGAGCATGTCATATCTCGCCCTTGCAAATTATTCCCTTTGCAGTTTTAGATGGTAACCCTAGAACATCTGCTGTAGATAAAGGGATGCGTCCCTGTTTAGACTAGATTATATACTTGTCTATTTGAATACTTTGTAATAAGAAACTCATTATGAGAATCATGTAATCGAATCTTAATATTATGATATATATATATATATATATAACATCTTTTATTTTCACAACCGTATTTTCTTACATATAGATGTAAAGTTTGAATTCTTCGAATCTAGTTGAGATCCTTGAGAACTATTTATCTGAGTGAGGGTATTAATAGCATGGATTGTTCATGTTGTTATTAATACTCTGGGTTTCGGATAGATAGTTACTATCGATACGATAGTATAAATTCGCTTGGCATAGACTATACATCTCGGTGAGGGTATTGGTAATATGTTCTGTTCATGTTATTACCGGTACTCTGAATTTCGGATAGATAGACTCTAGTCACAGATACAGTTCATATATCTAAGTGAGGGTATCCAAACACAATAATAGTTCTCTTGAGAATTGACATATGTTATGGGATACTATGAATTTTGGATCTATGGGAATTATGTCTGATAGTCCCTCTATTTAATGTAATCTTGTAATCAGATACCATGGGTGTATAGATTAAAATGCATTATGTATTGATTCTTAGTAAGCACCATATCAGATATTGTGGGTGTATAGTTATGGGGGCGTTATAGAAATCCTTATCGGAAAGCCCTCTCTTTCCTAGGAACGACCTGATTGTTAAATATTGCCAGTTATAATATTAATGATGAATACGTTTGTGTTGATTAAAGATGAAATTGATAGTTTCATTGTGTTGGGATTATTAGTGTTAGTGGAAATTGACATTTATTTCGATAATAATTGATGTCTGGAAGTTATATTGACCAATCGGGTAATTAATCGGATAAATGAGCAATTAATTGCTATTAATTCACATGCTTATAACTATGTGTTCACATGTGTGTACTATTGATTCACGTGTATGTACTATTAAGGGAGATGGTGCAAGATTGATAATACTTGCATGACTAAATTAAAAATGAAGGTATAGATGAAGGTACTATATTGTAATTATTTTTTTCACATGTATAGAACTATTGAGTCACGCGATTGTACTATTGATTCACATGATATACTATTAGGGGAGGTGGTGCAAGTTTGATAATACTTGCAGGACTAAATTAAAAATGAAAGAAAAGATGAAGGTATTCTATTATAATATTTTGAGCCCCAAAAGGTGCAATTATCGAAACTATGTTTACCTATAAATAGAAGCTCATTCTTCTTTCATTCTCACCAATTCATTAAAACTCACGAGCAATTATAGAGAGAAGAGAAATAAAGAGAGAGAAGCTATAGAGAGAAAAAAGAGTAGTCTACTACTTCACTATTCCAGTATCCAGTTTTCTTCTGAGGTAAGGGGTATTATTTAATTCATATTCTAAAGAGATATTATTTTTCGTATTCGTAAGGAATATTATCTTTGTTCAATATTCGTAGGAATATTATTTTCGTTCAACAGTCGTAAGGGGTATTATTTAATTCATATTTTGAAGAGATATTATTTTTCGTATTCGTATGAATATTATTTTCGTTCAATATTCGTAAGGAATATCATCTTCGTTCAATATTCATAGGAATATTATTTTCGTTCAACAGTCGTAAGGGGTATTATTTCTTTTGTATTCATGAAGAGAGTTATTTTCTTTCAATACTCGTAAGGGTTGTTACTCCATTCTTTATTATTACATTGGAATAACTTTCGCTCACCTTGGACTCTGGCGTGCATGGTGAAATTCTTTTGTTATTCCATTCTTTATTATTACTGCTTTGGAATAACTTTGTCTCACGCGGACTCATCGCATGCATGGTGAATGACCCTTCGTATTCATTCTTTATTAAATTGTAGAAATGATCGCATTTACGTGGATTCTGCATGGCGGTGAAAATCCATTTGCAGTTTTATATATTCTATTATACTCGTATGAGATATCATTTCTTTTGTACTCGTCATGGAATATCATTTTTGTTTGTATTTTCCTTTTATGAGTACTATTCATGAGTTACTATTTACGGGTTACTATTCACTCAAATATTATTCACTCGGGTATTCGGGGCACTTTTCATGCCAGAGTACTATTCACGAGTTACTATTCACGGGTTACTATTCACCCAGTTACTATTCACTCAAATTTTATTCACTTGGATATTTGGGGTACTTTTCATGTCGGGGTACTATTCATGAGGTACTATTCTCGAAGTACTATTCATAGGGTACTATTCACGAGGTACTATTCACCCGAAAAATATACTTCTTTTCTGTCCAAATTATTTTTAATACATGAATATTATTCTTGAATTTTACTCCACAAAGCAGTATCACGTTGATAATTTGGATATTTTTAAATTATGGATAAATTTAAGGTCTTTAATATGTATCCTTGATTTCGTTTGATTAATGCTTATATCATTGTCATCATCCACATGCTTATATTGTGATGAAAGTCATCTTTGGCTTACGTGCATAGATGGACTGTTGATTAGTATGATTATGACCAGGGATCATTCAGTATAATCATGGCCCGTAATGTTATAAATGATGTGGTAAAAGTCCTCATTGGCCTGTACTGCATTGATGGAAAGTTGTTGGTATGATTATAACCAGGGATTATTCGGTATAATCATAACCATTGATGATTACATGAATATCCTTGACCTGTAGTGCAGGGATGATTCGATGATGTGGTTTATTTATTAAGCTGAGTCTCAGCGATAAAGTTGATGAAAAACATTTTAAATCATAGAAGATAGTAGATATCATGCTCTACTTGACTCTTCTAATGGATTGCTTGTTCCACTGCAGTTGTTGATTTAAAACTTGTTGTCTATTATATTCTATCAGTTGTTATACTGTTGAAGGCTAAGGATAATTTATTCTGCATTATCTTAGTCTTAATATTTCTTACTGGGCTAGTTGAGCTCACCCTTTTCTTTCATTGTTCTCTTCAGGAAATGAGAATATAGCTGGGACGAGTCGGGGAATGGAGTGATGGTCCAGGATAAGTGCCTTTAGTAGTCCTCACTATTCTATGAAATAGTGTGATAATAATTGTAATGGGGACTCCATTGAGTGTGGATATTGTCTAGAAGACAATATTCGTGTTAAAACTCTCAGCTTATATTTTGTTGTATTTTACACGATAGTTGTATAATTAAGTTTTTATTTGTATTCTGTACCATGTATTTGGCGACTCAAGATGGGTGATGTATACCTGTTTTGGGGGCGTCACAGTGGCGACTCTACTGGGGACACCAATAAGAGGGCTTAAGCCATTATTCAAACTTTTCAAAACATATTATCTTCTTATGTGTGAAACAACATTTACATTGAATGGATGTGTACTAATGCTTTATTTACTGCACTTTAGTGCTTCGCATCATAACTGCCTGTGATATTAGTGCTTCACATATGTCATCATTTCCATATGGTGAGACGCAATGTATGTGAATGTATGTTGTGTGATTCCTCCACCAGGAGGTAAAACTGTCGGTGTTTGATTACTAAACTCAAGGGAGACTAATCCCGCAAGGCTTAGGAAAGGCACCACCCAGATTCGCTCCAGTTGAAACATCGAATTAAATTACCATCTAGTAAATTACGATGATCTGGGGACCTTCATGCCGAAAAGCCACGAGAGTAGCCTAAGATAGGTCATCTTCTGATAAACCAAATGCGAAGGGAAGTCTCTTCATACCTCCCCTTTTCAATTACATGTAATTTCAATTCCGTTTAATTTCAATTCCATGTCAATCTCAATGTATTGGAAAATATAAAGGAAATATGTAAATATGAATTCATTTTTCATATCAAGATCTGTCATGCTATCCTATCATGCAAGAGAACATTAAAACACTCCTAAAAAATGGACACATTGCATATCATACAACATCTCCGCGTTTTCCCAGACTAAACTACGTAGTCTTTTTGTAGAGAATCGATCGGTCCCGTTACCCGTTCAAAGTCTAAGAAGGCACTAAGACCACCATCAGAAATGGCTACAAGTGCCCAGCCTAATCCTATTCTTGTTTCTCTGCACAAGGAGGAATCCAGGGTCTGGATAAACAAGTCCAAATACTTGAGTCTCAAACTGAGAAGTCCAACAAAAATCCTGAAATCACCCATCTTAAAGAAGATCAAGACACTGGTGATATTCAGAAGATGGTTCAACAAATGTAAGAGACCATTCGGTCCATCAAAGGGATTGGAATGCACGGAAGCGGTACCTATTCAGACCTTTGCATCTTCCCTGGGGTTCATTATTCAAAAAAATTCAAGGCTCCCTATTTTGAGAAATATGATTGATTGGGAGATCCCTACACTCACTTAAAAGTGTTTATTGGAGAACTCAGATCCTACGCCAAGAATGAAAATCTAAGAATGCAGTTGTTTCAGAAAAGTCTAACTGGAGAAGTGAGAACATGGTATGCCAGATTGGATAACTCCAAAATCCATAGTTGGGAGGAATTATCCCATGCTTTCTTTAATCAATATAGCTTTTAAGCTTAGATGGCTCCAGACAGGTATCAGATTACCAAAGTCCAAAAGCAAGTCAATGATTCATTCAGAGAGTATGCCCAAAGATGGAGGTGTCTGGTTTCTTAAGTAATCCCATCCCTGACAGAGACTGAGATGGTGATGACCTTTGTAGATATTCAAGAAGCTCTATTTTATGAGAGGATCCTAGCCGGTATAGGAAAACCATTCTCAAAAATGATTAAGCACGGAGAAATGGTAAAGATTGGATCAAAATCTTAGAAGATTCAAGACCTCGTCGCTTTAAAAGTCGTAGCTGAGCATATCCAATCTGGAAGTTATGGGAACAACCCTCGGAGGGTCCATAAGAAGAAAGAAGAGGATGTCTCCTTGATACTGTTAGGGAAAACTCAAAAAGGCAATCAAACTTGCCTATTCAAAGTAGAAATTATTCCCCTTTTCAAGCACAATCCTCAAATCCTCCCTTTCCAAAGAGTGGAGAAGGTAGGTGAGTGTTCACACCCTTAGGGGACTTATTGAAAAACATTTTCAAACTTTTGACAGCTCATAAGAAAATCACTCATCTTCTTCCACCAGCCAATCCAAGTGGAAGGGACTTTAACACAAGTAAGAAATGTTCTTACCATTCTGGAGCTCCAGACCACGACACCCAAGATTGTTGGGCCCTCAAGAAAAAGATCCAGAACTTAATAGACGTTTGTGAGATCGTGGTGACAAAGCCCGAACAACCATGTGTTCAAGATTACCCTCTCCCTCAACACAAAGAAGATGATGTTAACATGATTAATAGAGGTGGTGGAGAGAGTTCCAAGTACCTCAAATACGTGGGTGGTTCAGCCCAAACCAGCAAAGATAATTCTAATAAGTGGGATTATTCAGAGTTCCAATTCATGATAGAACGGGAGTTGAAGTCTATTGATGAACATGTCAATCAACTGGCAGAACTGGTGACACATCAGCACCAAGTCACACGACAGTTGTTTAGTCAGGAACATGCAAGGCTCCTCTCCCTGATCACAAAGAATCCACCACAGAACCAAGAGAATGAAACCTTAGAGGAAAAGCTTGCAAGAAAAGCAAGAGCCCAAGCCCATTGGGACTTTTCCAACAAAAGTGAGTTCACCCATTTAGGCCAATCGATGGAAGAAAGCTTGCAGATGTTGATCAATGAGGGAAAAATCACAGCATTGCTACCCCCAGTCAATCCACATTCAAAAGGATTTGGTGCTACCAGGGTTTGTCGGTACCACTCCAATACTCGTGGTCACAACACTGAAGGATTCTGGGCACTTCGTCATCTTATTCAAAATATGATTGACAATGGTGACCTACAAATGGCAAACGATGACACTGTATTGCCTAAAAGTGGAAATACATTTCCTCTAGGATCGCGAAGATGGAGGGAAATCATAGCAGTCATATCCTCTAAGTGCGACCTAGCTGCAACACCCCTTACAATTGAAACAATGAAGCTCAAAGGAGTTGAAAACCTTTTGAAGGTGGCTGCACCGGAACCACTGATATTTCTATTTAGGCCGCAGTATCCTATCACCAGCCTTAAGAAAGTCTCATGTAACTATGGAGAGGTTGAAAGATTAACATCAAACACCACTGCTATGGTATCCAATGAAAATCCACTATATCTCCCTCAACGAGTGATGAAGCCAGTCATCAGATCTAAGGGGAAAGGGCCCAAGGAGAAAATCGAAGAATTCTTCCGCAAGATGGGACATAATGAAGCCAAGGTGGTGCGAAGCTTAAAAGAAGCACCTTAACATATATCTATTCTAGACTTGGTATTCTCTTTGGAAGATCATCGGAAGGTCTTAATGAAGATATTAGAAGAAGCCCACTTGCCAAACACGGTGGATGTTGAAAAGTATTATCATCTTGTAGATCACATCTTCAACAGCAATGTGATCTCCTTCACTATTGATGACATACCCTCCGAAGGGACGGGTCATTGCAAGCCACTGCCCATAGTAGTGATGTCTTTCGAATATGTAGTCGGAGGTGTGCTAATAGATGGAGGATCATCCCTAAACATCTGCCCATATGCTACATTGGAAAGAATGAAGATCAATCCCAACCGGATTCGAAGTAGTGACACAGTTATCAGAGCCTTTGATAGGTCTCAACGAGATGTTGTAGGAGATGTTAAATTGCATGTTGAAATCGGTCCACATATCTTCTACATATCCTTTTAAGTGCTCAAAATCACTGCAAGATATAATTTACTGCTGGGAAGACCTTCGATCCATATGGTGGGAGTCATCCCATCCACTCTTTATCAACAGCTCAAGTATATCATCAACAGTAATCTGGTCACTGTCAATGCTGAACCATAATATCATGTCCAAAGTGATATGCCTCTAATCAGTTTCAATGAAGAAATTGAGTTTGTTAGCTTCCAAGCCCTTGAGGTGAGCAATACTCACTATCAACTCATCGGGGCTCTAGCTTTGAAACCTAGATTTTTCGCTGAGGTAATGTCAGCCAGTCAAGAGATGATATCCTTGGGTTTCTAACCAAGACAAAGGTTATGAAAGAATTACCAAGGAATCAAAAGTCCAATTCAAATTCCCGACCTGACAGGGAAGGCTGGACTAGGCTATAACTCTGGGCCAAGCCATAGGAACCCGCAAAAGCATACATCAGTTCTTTCATCTACAATTCTATTGCTTAAACTTACAGATGCAGATTCTGTATGACATTTAAGGAAAATTCCTATTTTCGCGGAGGGTATGCTATTTCCTATGCTCAGACTGACTAGTGGGAAAGAAGTCCTAATTCCAAACCCAGACATTGAGGAAAGGAATCAAAGGCAGAAATAACATATACAGAGATGGTTATCGAAGATGTACTTCCTGGTGCATACCGAGGGTATGAACAAGGATATCTCAAATGACGACTGCTCAGATGTCATGGTTATTATTCAAGAGGAGGAGGATGATAATCGCCCATTCATTAAAATCGTCCACCAGGACTTGACCCTCGGAAATTGGAGTAACACTCCTTGTATTTTCAAAAGGTAAAAAGGGCAGAAAATCCCTATGCCCTATAGATATCATTAATTACTTATTTTGTTTCATAGTATTAGTAGTTACTTTTGTCATGCCATACTAACACTTTGTATGATCAAACAATTTCATATATTAAGTGAAAGAATTTTATTTTCAGGACTCTAGAGCTAGGTTTGCCTAAACTACTGATAAAATGCAATTCTTCACAAAGACTGCAACTTTGATGTAAAGCTGGACTCCGACTTGATGGAGATTGAGCATGAGGACTATGTGGTGCCTGAGGAGATCAAAGAATGGGTCAAAGATAAACCCAAACTAAACCTTGGTCAAACCACCTCCTTTAACCTCGGAACCTCAGAAAAACCCAAATAAATCTAGATTGGCATGGACTTTACCCCAAGCTAAAGGAATGACATGGTTGCGTTATTGACCTGATTCCAAGATGTTTTTGCATGGTCTCATGAAGACATGATCGATTTGTTAACTGATATCGTCATTCATCGCCTGCCCATTAAAGAAAGATTCAATCCAGTCAAACAGAAGCTTGGACAATTGACACCTGAGTGGAGTTTGAAAGTTAAGGATAAAATTATGAAATAATTTAAAGCCGACATCATCATGGTATCAATATACCCTGAGTGGTGATGAGTGGGTTTCATACCTACAAATTGGATTCTTATTTGGACTAAAACGGTGTTTGTTCCGTCTATTTTTGTTCAGTTTACTTATTTTTGTGATTGTTTTATGATTAGGTTGCATTATGTATTGTTGGTGGTGTATTGGTGGCAATGTGTCAAGATTTGGCAACAAAAGCAAGAAGTCAGTTTCTGCAGGATTATACCCCGGGAAGTGCCTAAAGACAAATAAAACCCCAGCAGGGGTGGGGGCGAGAGGGGTGTCGTGTGCAAGAGACAAGACCCCATGGGCAAGCTATTACAAGTCAAAAACCCCCAAGGCGAGAAGTGCGTAGGTAGAGAATGAAGTAGTTGGTTGTGATTCTAACTCTACAGAGGCTTGGACTGATGAACTTTGGTATGGAATGGGACTGTGTTTGGGCGTCTTTTATCTACTATTATATGACTTATGTTGGGGAGAACACAAACTTGAATTTTACAACAATCAATTAGCAACTTGGAGCCCTAATTGAGAGAAGAACAGTGGAGGAGCAGAGCAAGGAAACGAGATTCACGAAGATTGTAGAATTGAAGACAAAGAAGGGTGGTTTTATACTATTCTATTTCTTTAATTTAGTTCTTATAATTGGGATGATGAATTCGTTACTTTATTCAGTTTTTAATTCATTCATGATGAACTAAATTACTAATTAGGCTTGCAATGGATCTTTTGTGTTAAATGATGATTGTCATGCTTTAATTTCAGTTTAATAATATTATCTATTTAGTTCATCTATTGTGATTTATACTTAATTTATGAATTGCTTGATCACCAATTTTATGTGGATTTGTATGGACTCGAGAGATGATGTATGAATCTAGACCTAGTCACAATAGCATGTTTTCTTGAATTCCGCGTTGTGATGGAACTTTTGGTGAGTGTTTAGGATAGAGATATACCTAACATCACATGTAATCGGATAAAGAACTTGGAATTTAAACCTTATTTGATTTTAATTCATATAGAGATATAGTGAATTAGTTAATTAGAGTGTTTAGCTTAATTTTATCAAATTGTGGATTTAAGTTAATACGGTGTTAGTGCATCGAGAGATGGCTAATTCTACTTTAGTGTTCTTGATTAATGAACTGATATAGTAAATTAAATTTGAAAAAAGTGTGATAATCAGAGTGAAACTTAAAGTGAAATTGTAAGCCTAATTAATTCTCCATTATCTACTTGAAATGTATGGTTATTCGTGTGTTGATTTATTTTGATTTTCAATTGTATTAGTTTTTATTAATTACAATCTTTTATTCGATAAGTTTAATAAAATTAAAATAATATAAAAATAGTAATTGTTAGATTAAATTTCATACTTGTCTCTGTGGGAACGATACTCTATTAATCATTATATTACTTGTTGACCACGTACACTTGCGTGTTGAGCATATTTAAAACTTACCCAACAAGTTTTTGGCACCGTTGCTAGGGATCTTTTTCTTTTTATTATTTCTTGTTTTTAGGTTCTCTGACTTAGTGTATGCAAACTCGGTCTAAGAAGCCAGACTTGCTTCCTTATGAGGACAACATCGAACGACGGTTTCAGTGACTCAATAAGTGAATTACGAAAAACAAGGAGAACGTTGATAAACAGGAAGAAACAATGGTTGCAAAGGATCAGAAAGCGCTGAGGGATTATTCTACTCCCAGAGTCACTGAGATTCAGTCAAGCATTACCAAGCTTGCGATTGTTGCAAATAACTTTGAGATCAAGCCTAGGACCATACAAATGATATAGAATTCAGTGCAGTTTGGGCTATTAGTCAACGATGATCCAAATCAACACTTAGTAAGCTTTCTAAAAATTTGTGACACCTTCAGATACAATGAGGTGTAGGATGATGCAGTCAGGCTTCGCTTGTTTTCGTTCGCATTGCGGGACAAGGCGAAAAGTTAGTTACACTCACTATCGCCAGGGTCGATTACAACTTCGGATAACCTTGCTTAGAAATTTTTGGCCAAATTTTTCCCACCGGCGAAGACTGCGAAGATGAGGAATGAGATTACTATGTTTGAGCAGCAGCATGGGGAGTCATTGTACGAAGCTTGGGAAAGGTACAAGGAACTACTTAGGAAGTGTCCAGACCATGGACTACCCAAATGGATGAAGATGAACACTTTTTACAACGGGTTGAGTGGTAATCTCTGAACAAGTATTGATGCAGCTTCTGAGGAGCTTTCATGGCTAAGAGTTATGAGAAAGCGTATGATCTGTTAGAGACGATGGCGGCTGACAACTACTAGTGGCCCACAACGAGAATGACACAACCTAAGGTAGTTGGTGTGATAGATTTTAATGGGGTGACAGCATTAGCGGCATAGATTTCAGTTTTATCAAAGAAGATGGATGCTCTTACAGGTGCACAGACTCAGCAGGTTGCTTATGTTTGTGAAATGTGTGTGGGGGAACATCCTATAAAGTAGTGTACCAATAACCCAGCAGTGGTACAGTTTGTGGGTAGATATAATAGAATTTCACAGAATGTGTATCAGAATGCCTATAATCCGGGGAATAGGAATCATCATGGAGTAACAACTAAAATCAGCAGGCTCCATGATCATCTTATCCTCCCGGGTTTCAAAAGTATCATCAACAAGCAGCTCCGCATCAAGAGAAAAAGACGGATTTAGAAGAGATGTTGTTAAAGAACATATCGGGTAACGAGGCAACAATGAAAACACAAGGAGTAGTAATCAAGAACTTATAATATCAGATGGGATAGCTTGTGTTAGAATTGAATAACATGCCTCAAGGGACTTTGCCTAGTGACACAAAGAAGAATCCGAAGGAGAATCATGAACAGTGTTAAGCAATAACTTTGAGAAGTTGAAAGCATCTTGAGGGGCAGAATACAGAAAATTTAGCAAAGAAAGATGTTAAACAAGGTGAAGACAAGTTGGTAGAAGAAAAATAGGGTGAGGACAAGCAAGTGGACAAGAGTTAACCATATGTTGAGCTAGTTGTTTATCCTCCACCACCATTTCAGCAAAGAGTGCAAAAACATAAATTGGATAAGCAATTCTCTAAGTTTTTCGAAGTTTTTAAGAAACTTCAGATTAATATTCCATTGGCAGAAATGTCTAGCTATGCCAAATTTATAAAGGGTATTCTGTCGAGGAAGAAGAAATTAGAGGACTATGAGACTGTGGCATTGACGGAGGAATGCAGTGCAATATTATAGAGAAAGTTGCCTCCAAAGTTGAAGGATCCGGGGAGTTTTACCATTCCTTGCACAATTGGGAATATGGCCTTCAACAAGTGTTTGTGTGATTTGGGAGCAAGTGTGAACCTTAGGCCACTATCAGTATATACTTAGTTGGGTTTGCCAGCTCCAAAGCCTACAAACATATCACTACAGTTAGTAGATAGATTGGTGACTTATCCGAGAGGGATTGTTGAAGACATCTTAGATAAGGTGGATAAGTTCATATTTCCAGCAGACTTTATTATTTTGAATTATGAAGAGGATAAGAATATCCTAATCATCTTAGGGAGGCCGTTTTTAGCTACTGGAAGGACTCTCATTGACGTTCAGAAAGGGGAGTTAACAATCAAGTTACAAGACCAAGAAGTAAAATTTAATGTGTTCAAAGCCATGAGGTTCCCTATAGATGACGAATAGTGTTTTCGAATGGACGTGATCGACAGAGTGGTTAATGAAGACATGGTTAGAGGTTTGGTCAGGGATCCATTGGAAAATACTCTCCTGGGAGATGAGGACTTGGATGATCCAAAATTCGTGGACTACTTGCATATGCTGGATTCTTTATCGAGTGTAAGAAAGTTTAAGGTACCATTTGAGCCATTACATACAGAAGAAAAAGAATCAGCATGAATGAAACCTTCACTTGAAGAGCCACCCAATCTTGAGTTTAAGAATCTTCCTAAACACCTCAGATATGCATTTTTGGGTAATTCTAATACTTTACCTGTTGTTATTGAATCTGCTCTTAACGAAGAGGATACTTAGAGAATACAAGTCTGCAATTGTGAGAACCCAGGATAATACAATAGACAACAAGTTTAGATCAACAACTGTGCGGAACAAGCAATTCATTAGAAGAGTCAACTAGAGCATGATGTCTACTATCTTCTATGATTTAAAAGTTCATCATCAATATTTTATCTCTGTAACACAACTCAATAAATATTTCACATCAACGAATTATCCATGCACTACCACCAGTACAAAGTACCAAATAGACAACACTTAAATCACAATATTTTTTATAAAAACGTTGTGGTATTTTTTTATAACGTTTTTTAAAAAAACGTTGTAGATATATATACAAAAACGTTATCTATTTAAAAGGGTATTTTTTTGGTGTTAACCAGATAACATTTTTTTTAAAAACGTTGTCTATCAAGAAAAACACGGAGCTTTAAAAAATCTCGCTGAATTACTGAAAACTTAAATAATAAGTATCATTGTTATCAGTATTTTGCCCAAGCCCATTCCCAGTGTCCAGGCCAGATCTGAAATTTCTCAGCCTTAACCAAAGGATTCTCCCTCGCGATTGCCTTTCTCCCTGCCGCCTTGAAATCAAAGGCACAACCGTGCTGTTTCGGGTACCTGTGAGTCCCACAAAATGTCATCCCACACCTGCACGTGAAACCCATCAACCCGACCCTCTTCCGGCACGCTGAGCACCGGTTTGGTCGGACCATCTGCTCTGCAACTGTCTCTATCGTACAAACCAACCGATTGAGAGAAGTTTCTGACAAGGACACCGCCAATGAAGACGGAAAAACCACCGCCGGAGCTGGAGACAATTAAGGGTTCGGGTAGTGGAAACCTTTGGGTTCGGGCTGCGATTTTAGTGCTGCAAATGGAAACAGTCGCTGCTCTTTGATCTTCTATCGAAGTTGCACCGTATGAATTTTCCAGATCCATTATTTCGATACCAAGCTTACTTGATTTCGCTCGGTTCTACACCAAATCTTGGATTAAGGTAATACTTTACTTGATAATATATAGTATTTGATTATTGTAGAGTTTTAGGTAAAAAGTTGAATTAAGTTGGTTTGTATTTAACCTTGGTGGGTAAAAGTTGGATTATGCTGGTTTTGAGCTTGAAGGGAGCATAATATGATAGTTCTGGTTCAAAAGGTTGACTTGGATCTTAGATTTTTCTATCCAGTTCAAAATTTATGTTCTATTGGAAGGCTAATTGGGTGAAATATATCCCACTAGTTCACCCAATATACCCTCTTTTCTTGCAGAAGACATATATACTTTCAGTTGACATGTTAAAACTATAGTCTTAAGTTAACAATTGCTATTCATGTTAACATGTCTAGTGGAGGTTGCCTCCTGTGCCATCTTTGCAGAAGCATGAAACATCCCCAGGTAATACAATATTACATCTTAATTTGGGGACTTTCCCTATTATATATCAGTTTATTGCTGGTAAATCATTGTGGAGGACATATATTTTGGTGAATTTGGAGAACATAACTTAGATACTCACTGGATTTTTGATTCGTTAAAGAAATAATTGCTGACTAGACTTTTGAGAATTTACCTGTTTGTGATATAATCATGAACAACAGTAGTTTGCAAGACTTGGTGATGTTTCTGTATGAGCTTGAACTCTATAACTAATTACCTGCACTGGGCTAATGATTTTCCAGGTCAAAATGGAGATATTCGATCACCAAAGAGAGTTTGCACTGATTGAAGCATATTAGTAGAATGGAATTCCTTCACATCACCACTGAAGGATCACTAATGTTGTATATATGTTTTGAACAACAAAGTAAAGGTTTTTGACTGGTTGAGGCTTAAATTGTGTTGATAAATTGTCGGGATTATGGTCTCTCACTTTTGATTGAATTCTTAGTGGATTTTGGTCTTGGTACGAATTATTCTTTTAGAGAACTACTGTAGTCTTCATGTTCTAAATGATTGTCCTGTTTGCTAATTCTATTTCTCTCTCATTCTAATCTCAGGCGAAGGTACTGGTCTGCTTCGTCTCCACAGTACATATCGTCATGATCTAAAAATATATAGCTCAGATGAGGGTCGTATACAGGTATACTTCTGAAATATTTATGGGTTTATTTTTATGTGTTTGAGCACTATCATGTTGTGCTCCTAGTGTTTACTTGTATTTTGATCTTTACATTAGTTTATTATCATATGAGCTCTTCTCCCACTTGTGAGCAACTTGTACATAGCTTACCTCAGACTTTCATGTTGTGTATGAGCTGAAACATTGATTAAATATTTACTGACAGATGTCTGCGGCTGCCTTCGCAAAAGGCCTCCTCGATTTAGAAGGACAATTAAGGCCAATCCTAGTTTGTAGCTTGTTCTCAAAAATTTTGTGTGTTTGTTGACTTGTACTTTAGATGACTGACATGCTATATGCTATCTTCTAAAGGTTTCACTTGTCAGCAAGGACTCCTCTATGTTGGATGGACTTGATAATGCCAGTATTGAGATGGAAGAAGCTAAGGTTTTTCCTTCTCCTACCGCATTATGTTGCTATGCTTTTATATAAAGTAGTATAGCAAAATTATAAATCTGGTTATAGATACAACACTGTCAAACTATTACTAAGTTGGAGTCAGTTGAACTGTTGGAATTTTGAGATGTATGATGACGCTATTTGCCTGTTAATATTTTTGACTCATCTTATTTTGGGTGTCATTAGATCAAAAGATTGGCACAGCGTTATAATTAGGATGTTTAAAATTATTCTGTAACGGCAGTTTTCTTATATTATCCCCCCCAAACTTTCGTCCGAGGCTAGGTTGACTGACATAATTACCTCTGGATCAAAGACAGTTCATAACAACGAATCACCTGCAAAACCTTGGATAGCTGATGGGGCTGGACTTCCTTCAAATGCTTCTGAACTTCTCCCGATATTGGTAAGTCCTGATATATACTGCTTCTCAAGTAGTTTTTCAGACATATATCACTACTCTTAATAACAAATTGTTGTTCCTTTTGCAAACTTCTTTCCAAATTGGTCAAGGTTTTAATATCTACTGCCTGTTAATATAACTTTGTAGGTTCATTTCACTATTTATTATTTTAAGAACTTGCCATGGAGCCCTGAAATTCTAGTGGGAGTTGTTCCTGAGGAATACTCTATATATCGATACATCTCTATATAGATATGTACTAATCTAATCAGCCAGTAGTTCATGAAGTCCTTGGATTATCAAAACATTGTTGAATGCTTCTTATTAATATCTTCTTTAATTTTCCTTGGGAGTTGCTGAATGTTTAATTTATTTCTGGGGATGACCATGCTATATGCAATTCTAGCCAGGTAAATCTGTTCTTAAACACTAATTAGCTTGATTTTACTAGTGGCTAAGTTGACTTTTTATCTCTTCTTGATTTGGTTGCAGTCGATCTCATGCTATCTTCACTATCACATTGGAGCAAATGCATAAGCTCAACTCTGGCGATAGCAGTCCTAATGGATGTATAGGTGAAGAGTATCTATGTGCCAAGTTGTATTTAGTGGATCTTGCTGGATCAGAGCGAGCTAAGAGGACAGGCTCTGATGGCATGCATTTTAAGGAAGGTTGGTGGAATTTTTTTTATTTTACTTCTTCATCTGACAATGTACTCAGTCATTACAAAACTGACATAGCAATCTATCCTGTTCAACAGGAGTTCACATAAATAAGGGCCTTCTTGAGCTTGGAAATGTTATCAGCGAACTCAGAGATGAGAAAAAACGGAAAGAAGGTGTTCATGTTTCATATCGTGACAGTAAACTTACTCGGCTTTTGCAGGTTTGCCTCACTTCTACAGTTTAAAGGTTCAAGTAGCATAACCTTGTGTATACAATTGTGAATTTACTCAGTAGTGACAAGGTTATGAGCTTATGCAGTTTAAGCAACCTACCCTCAACTTTTGTTTGCAAATACCCCCTCTCCTATCAGTGACCTGAGTTCTCCACGCCCCGATCACCATCACTTAGCACTTGGCAGTTTAATTGTTTGTTAGCAACATTTGTTTCATGTTTTTATACTTTTGTATTAATTTATTTCATGTTTAATCTAAGTTCTTGTATACTTGCAGGATTCTCTTGGTGGTAACAGCAGAACAGTAATGATAGGCAAGTCTTGTTTGTTTATGTATATGTTGTTATCTACAGGAAGTTGCTATTATGGTGATGGAATTATACCCATTATAGTTTCTGATTACTTGTAGGAAAGAAAGTGCAGTTCTCTAGGTATATCTTACTGATTTTCAATTATAATTTCATTTCATTTACTTGTAGAATTGTTGTGCGTGTATTTAGAAATTTCAGACTTTAGAAAGGAAATGTTAGGTTGTTGAGCAGTGACAGTGAACTGAAGGAACTTCTGTCTTTCCATAGAGAAGCTAAAGGCCTATCTGCCATGGATGGTTTAGTGTTTTATTGCATATTGGATTCTGTTTTTTTATCTATGCTGCATATTAAATGCCAAGTATTCTCTTTCAGGTTTGTCAAAAGCTTTTAGGGTGGGAACTTGAGCCCTAGGAAACAATTTTAGTTGGGGCTATATCTGGTGGGCTAGCTTCAGTTACTACAACTCCTTTCATATGTCATTGTCTGTCATTCTAAACCAAACTGGGAAACTGGGATACCTGTTCACATGTCTCAACAATGGGGTGAGGTGAAATACTCTGTCATTGCAAACCAAACTGGGATCAATTCAACAGCATTGTCGAGGGTTTTTTGCACATGCTTAGGTAGTAGCTTAATTTTATGGATAGTTTGGTTTATTTTGTGGATTGAAAAGTGAATTTGAGATGTATATATGGATAGTTTAGTATATATTTTGTGGATATAGTAATTTGAAACTGTAAACGAATGGTATTATTGGGATGTATTTTGAATGGTTGATACATTTTGGCTTTAAATTTAAATGAGAATTTAGACCTTTTAGTTATATATCATGATATTAGTATATTGCAGGTGCATTGGTAATGTAGGTGAATTATAACTTTTTTTTTCTTTTTTTTAATCTACAACATTTTAAAGACATTGTGTAAATGTGCTTAAGCGTTATGCGATATCTTAAACAACATTTTATCCAAAAAGCGTTGTGGAATCATACCTTCTACAATGTTTATAAGCATTTCTAATTTTGGAAAACAAATCTACAATGTTTTTTCCTAAAAAGCGTATATGTATTATCTTAACTACAACGTTTTTAAAGCGCGTTGTGTAAAATGTCAAATAGACAACACCCTTAACCACGACGTTTTTTTCTCGATTTGAAACCACAACGCGTTTTTTCAAGGCGTTGTCTATTCTTTGCTTTTGTAGTAGTGTATGCGGTAGAGGATATTCATTAGTATCACCGGTGGTCATGATCATCCAAACATTTGTCCATCCATGCATTCTACGGTAGAAGAGGATTTTTACCACATCATTTATACAGTAAAAGATCACGAGTTATGATTATACCAATACAAAATTTCGAATCATAATCATACCTAATCAATAGTTATCATCTATGCACTACTGGACAAAAAGATGACTTTCACCATGATATAAGCGTGAGGATGTTGATAATGATATAAAGAATCGATCAAGTGAGATCGAGGATAAATATTAGATATTTATAATTTAATTTATCCGAGTTCAAGAATGTCCAAATTGTCAACATGGTAATTAATTGTGGAGTAAAATTCAAGAATGAATTTCATGTATCAAAATAATTTGGATGAGAAAAAAAATCAATTTTATAAATGAATAGTACCAAAGTGAATATTATTGAATGAAAAGTATCCCGAATGAATAAGTACCCGAATGAATAGTATCCCGAATTAATAGTATTCCAAATAAATAGTACCCCAACATAAATAGTATCCAGGCTATTTCATAAGAAAGTTTAGACCAATAGTGAAATGATCTTAGATGAAGCACAAACTATTAAGAATATTTCACTAATTTCAAGGGTTTCACCATTTAATAATAAGGTTATGGAAACAAACAATAAATTAAGTACCATGGTTTATTAAGGTTTAAGTCCACTAATAGCCATCCTTATTCCTCCTTATGATACATGCTCCACCAATAATCACTTCTCTATCAAACTACCAATGAAGAGATGAAGATTAGTAGTTTAAAGGTTCATTACCTTTGAAGTGCAAGCTTTCTTTCTTCTTCTTCTTAAATTAGCAAAGTCTAGCTTTTATTTTTCTCTCAATATAATTGCTAAGATGTTGGTGGAAATTAACAAAGCACAAATGGCAATCCAAGCTTCTTATTTATAGATTTTCAAAGTGAGGGCATTTTGGTCAAAAACCCCACCTCCTTATTATTCTCACCTCCTCAACTAAATCCTATCTCTTTCTTGGCCACCAAGTTGGCCAGCCATGACTCACCTATGGGGGGCCCACATGGGTTTCCACTTGGGTTCTTCTCACCCGGTGACCCATTCGTTTGATCCACGGGTCTGGTTCTTGGTTTGGGCTTATATTTAATTAACGTTGGGCCTTACATTAGGCTTAAATATCTTATCTTTGGGCCTTAACAAGATTGCACTTGGGCTTGCCCAATTCCTACACAAATTATATTAGTCCATTACAATTGGCTTAAGCTTTTTAACGTATAATCCTCGTGTTATACTCATATACTAATTCGTATAATCATTCATCATATACTTTAGACTATCTTTCGTATATACTTGTACAATACTTCGTATCATACTTGTATTCATTACCTCGTATAACACTTTCTTATTATACGATTGCCATTCATTCAATCTTTACTTTCCATAACATTCTCGGACTTAGTACGCAGTCGAAAAAAATTGTGTTTGTTATAACTGAATTATTATTACATAATCCATCATTCCTTATCATTCTATCATTACGTATTTCGCGAAAGTTCAAAAATAATTCCCGAGCAGAAATGGATGACTAGTGTTTTTTGGAGAATTTCTCGGAAAGCTTTTATTTTCGTCTTGAAAATTCAAACACCTTAATTCTATCATATAGCCAGAATACTACGACATTATTCCACTTTTAGGTTATAGAATAACCTTCATCACGCTTACTCGTTTTAAATAACATATATTATAATTTTATTCATTATTTATTCAAATAAAATTATTTTACATAATATCCGATTTTCTCGGTTGTTACATTCTTTCCCCCTTATAAGGATTTTGTCCCCAGAATCTCGCCACAATTTAGTTAAGCAACTGAGGGTAATTCTTCTTCATCTTTTCTTCAAGTTTTCACGTTGCTTCTTCAGCATCGTGGTTCTTCCATACTACCTTCTTTGAAGGTATAACTTTATTCCTTAGAACTTGCTTTTTTTATCAATGATTTGCATTGGCATTTCTTCATACATCAAGTCTTTCTCAATATGAATAGGCTCTCGTATTCTATGATGTGCTTATAATCCGGATTATAAGTGTTAGGTTTGTAATATTCATGAATGCAATCAAATTGCATAAATAATAAAACGATATAAAAATCGAGTTTTAAAAATTTTACAAACCATATACCGGATCACCCTTTATGCACAATTATTAATTAAGCGAAAAGATAAAGAATAAAATCATACCCTTGAAGATCGAGCTTCCTCAAGTACAAGTTCACCTCCAAATCCTTTCGCGTTCAACTTGAATTCAAGGGTTTGGTTCCTTCCTTTGATCAAGCGTTAGCCACCCAAGTGTTTGGCCTCTAGAGGTGATCCACCAAGGAAGAAGAAGAATTCAAGAAGATGGGTGTTTGGCTAAACCCTAATTTTTCTATCTACATAGAAAAGGCGTACTCTCCGACCATTGGAATTATAGCGTCGTGCGTGATATACGTTATAAGACTCCTCTTATAAAGATATCAAGTAACCTATTAAAATAATGTATTATTTAATTAAACCCTTTTAATTAAAGGGCTCCCCTAATCTTATTAGGGATAATTAATTAAACTCCTTTAACTAATTTTCCTTCTTAATCCAATTAGGAATAAATGAGAGTACTTATATTAATTCCTAAACTCTTTTAGAAATTAAAATAATAATAATAATTGTAATAATATTAATAAGACTCCTCTTATTAATTTATATTTAATATTTCTAAAATATTAAATAATAAATATTAAGCTATTTAATTTATTCTATCACCATAGAATAAATTAAATATATCTTTATATTATTACGATTATGCCATTAACTTCTTAAATAATTATTCTTCCTTTTTATGGTGTGACCCTTTAGGTTCTCCATATTAAAGGTTGTGAATAAATCAATTAGAACAATTCTAATCTTATTTAAATAAATAAATTAAACAATTAATTTATTTAAATAAATAATATTTATTCTGATAGGGATAAGCCTCCCTAGCGATCGGCGACTTTCCAGGATAATATAGATTTCAACATTAATCATAAAATAACCTTTGAGTAAATAGTTCTTTGTACAATTCAATCCTTCCACCATCTGATGTCCCAATTAAATATAAGACATGGAATTCTTCGTCGAAGTCTTATTTTATTTAATTATATGTATTTCGACTCTTAAATGCACAACTCCAAATAATACAAATTAGAAACTCCTTTCTAATTTCATTCTGGCCAAGGACTAGGGTTGTCATTTATCGAATCACATAGGACATTTCTCTTCTTTTAATAGAAGTGGTAGATTCTTTATTGATCATACATTATCTCCATGTACAACTTATTATACCCAATCATTCCTTTGATATACCCTAAGGGTCTTAAGAAATAAGTCAAAGTATAACTCATCATACACAAGATACTATGATGATCTCAAGTCAAGGATCACTTGACTACTATCACTACGGGAATTCCTATTGATGAACAAGTAAAACTCCATTAGGTATTCCTTAGCGAGCCAACGCGTTCGATGAACTTATTCTCTAATAAGCACCTACATACTTGCTTTAGTGTCTCACACAAATGATCATGAGATCAATCATCCTCATCCAATGAAGCAAGCAACGTATGCACCAATCTATCCGGATTCACTAATCCCCAATTAAGTAATCGATGATTGGGAACTATTTTAGTTTTAAGCTTTCAAGAATTTAGATCTCATTAGAATGATCATCATCATTATTCTAAAAGCATTGCTTAAAACTATGGGTTTATCACATATTATAAAACAAAGATCATGTAGATAATTAAAAGCTTTTAATAAATTAATACTTTTATTAATAAATGAATAAGATTGTTACAAAGTATATGCTTTATCATCAAACATGATTGGCTTGTGTGCATACTACTTTCAATCTCCCACTTGCACTAAAGCCAATCGTCGTGGTATCTCATACTCTTCTTCTCTCTAAGTGGCGATTATCTTCTTTAACATTGGATAAGCTTTAGTTAATGGATATGTAATGTTGTTCATGAGAGTCCACTATCTCTATAGTGATTTCCCATCTTTCAATGATTCTAATAATCAAATGAAAGTGCCACAACACATGTTTAGATCGATATGAGACTTAGGAACTATTCTAGTTACGTAATGAACTTTTAATCCAAACAATCAACTTGCGGCTTCATTTATAGCTATATACTTTGTCTTTATCACTAAACCGGCAACTCTTTCTTTGTTTGGAACCTTTCAATTCAACGCACCCTTTGTTGAATAGCGCTTTACCTTAAAGTGGATTTTTACGTCATCTTAGTGCGTCTCGAAAAACTTGAGTCTCATTAAGCTCTCTAGTTTTAATTTAGACCCACCATGAATATGATCACATCCTTAGTGCGGTTAAGCACTTTAAGATGTTTTTCTTGACTCATAGTGAACTTCTCCATAATATGGTGATCGACATCAGGTCTTGTACATTTCATTGCATACATGATTGTCACTCATCGACCTCTCTTTTCGTGAGTCTATGGGGACTATTAGGAGAGATACACTCCATAGCTCATCAACATGAGACAACTCTTGGAGTTTGCCATGCTAAACAACTTTAGCATCAAATGAATATATGTTCCTTGGGTTAAGTCGAGCATCCTTTTAAATCTATCTATATAGATTTGCATCCCCAATCTTGATACTCTTCCCAAATCATTCATGAAGGAATGTTTGAACAACTTTATCTTTCTTGATTGTAGCATTGGTATGTAATTCCTCATCCGTAGTATATCAACATATAATACTAGAAATTTCAAGACACTCATCCCTTGACCCTTTTTGTACACACTAGAACTCTTACCTCATCGTATGTAACTACGGATCATCATCTTACATGATGCGTACCTCATCATCATCATCCATGATGAATCCATACCTCTAGGTATCTTGAGCATTATTTCGATTTATGATTCAGTTGTGGTACAATAGATCTATCTACAGGTTCCTCTTATTTGACTTATAGTATTTTGTGGTTCTTGAACTCTTCAAGATCTATTATCCTCCCACTAGCCCCTTCAATGATAAACACATTTATCTTAGAAGGCAGCGTGTTTCGCAATAAACACCTTTTACTAAGCAGGATTATAGAACATATACCCTAAATTTACTTTAGGATGTCCCACAAATCGACACTTGTCAAATTTTGTCCCAAGCTTATCCTTTGAAACCTTTTCACATAAGTTGGACAACCACTTATCTTAACATACTTAAGATTAGGAATCCTCCATGTCCATAACTTTTATGGAGTCTTCAGGTGGATTTTGAGGTTACTTTTTCGTAGATATGTCTGACCATTTCTAGGACATGACCTAGAAGGATCTTTGGAATGTCGGTAAAATCATTATGGATCGCACCATGTTCAAATAGGTACAATTTTTCCTTTCGGATACATCAATCAATTATTATGTATCGAGAGGCGTCCATTATGAGAAAACCATTTGAGATGATCTAGAAACTTATTGCACAAGTATTCCTTCCTTGATCCGATCAAAGAATCCTAATACTTTTGCCAATTTGTTTCACTTTTGAATTCTTTGAACCTTTCAAATAATTCACACTTCAGATATTAAAGAAATACACACATTCAACTCTTTGAATGATCATCTCCTTTTCTTATACTAGTTTGTTCAATTTGCAAAATATATTTTTCACGTAAGTCAAGTATACAAAATCCATTAAGTAATATTCGATTCTATACAAAACATTATTATTATAAATAAAACAACAATTGTTCTTAATTATAATATCAAAAATTTTATTGTCCAACAACAAAATAGAAATAATATTTCTAACAAGAACTGAAATACAATAACAACTTATTGACTTAATAGATTTTCCATAGGCATTGCTAAACTATAAGTTTCTATGGCTAATGTAGCAAATCTTTGCTTCATTTCCCACACATGGGATTACTTATCTATGTTAAATTTTCCACTTACGCTTGGTCCTTCATAAATCTATATTTATGATAACCAAAGTCGGTATCCAATACCCAAGTAGAACCTTGACTTAAAGAAAAATTTATTTAAATCATGAACAAATTGTATTTATGAATCAAAACTCGCTTAAGCTTCTTTTCGTTAGCCTCTCGCAAGATGCTTCTCGTAGTTTCTTTCTAGTGTCCGAGCTTATTGCGAATGGAAGCAAGCTCCTTTGCTATCTGTCAGACGATTTTGTTCTTATTATCCTTTGTTTATGCCTTTCTATTTACCTTCTTTGAATCGTTCTTCCTTTCAGAAGATCCTTTGGCCCCTACCAAGTAAGACTTTATCTTCTTGGTTGGAAAGTGACTCTCAACATTTTTCAATATGTTAAGCAAATCAAAGAAAGTCGATATCTAGCTTGTTCATATGAAAAATTCACAACAATTGTGAAAGGAGTCCGGAGTGAGTGCAAGATCAAATCTTGCTCAACTCTCCATCCATGACAAAACCCGGTTATCCTAATTGATCAATCAAATTGATTATGTTAAGAACTTTTATTCATGACTTATAGTGCATCGGCCATTCTAGATCGGAAGAGCTCTTAGATATCTCGATATTCATCCGAGTCCTACTTTCCTCACCATCAACTACTTGATGTGCAGAATATAGTAGGAGCATCCATAGTTTCATCTTGTGGCGACGCTAGTTACTCGTGGATGCGAGCATGATGCATTCGAGCTAATCGTGCATCATTTTGCCACTTTCTAAAAGTAGCAATCTCTTCCTCGTGAGAGGTTATATACTGCAACCATTGCATGGATAGGCGTGTAAGGACATAAGATAGCTTTTCGGTAGTGAGAACTTTTCTCAATTTCTTAACCAATCCGCTTAATATCGGCCCAATTAAATAACATCTAATATGTTTCGCAATGATAGTAATTTGATATTGTAAAATTCAGTAAATGAATTTGTAATTAATAACATTTTAACATACATTCTTTTTATTAATTACCAAAATAATTTAGGTCTTGTTTTAAATTGGTATCTCCCACTATTTTCTTCAAACTATATTACCCTCACTTATATAGTTCCGCAAAATCTAATTAAAGATTTGCTAGTGAGAATAAGGATCCCATTTCAAATGTATATAGCCTTGTGGTGACACAACAAACTATATATAAATAAATAGGTGAACAACTTTTGTCAATTACATCAACTATGCAACTCCTTTTCTTTTGCCTCTTAGATTATTTTGATCAAGTGGTGGCACATCCGAATCAAATTATCCAAGTTAAGTCCGACCTAAGACTCCATATATTCAAAAGAAAAATATCATCCTTGTGGTGACACAACAAAACAATATTGTTCAATTTTCTTTATAAGCATCAAATGTGATAAATTAACATCTTAAATACTTAATACTTGCCTTGTGGTGACACAACAAACTCATATTAAATATTTAATACTCTATTAATTTTATCATGCTAGAAAATGACGCTCGATATTCCAAATATCTTTGAACGCTTAGGACTTTAATATAAAAATTGAGGGTTTGTTATTAATTTGTCTCATCTTGTTTTAGCGGCAGCACATATATATATATATAAATCGCGTCATATTAATGAACACGCCAAGCATGTTTATATAATATATAATATATATAGTATATAAGTACGCATATATAGAATACTATATTCTACCACGAATTGATTATGGACTTTTATTCTAGTTTGGTTCACTAGAGCCACCAAGTGAACCAAAAGGTCAAACCCTAAGGGTGCAAGAAATAATATTTAAATATAACTATTACATTTAAACCTAGGGCTCCATTACAAGCCGGTCTTCAAGCGCTCCTTGCTCCTCGATCTCCAATTTTCAAAATTAATTCTAACTATTCCTATTACAAAACTATTTAAAATAAATAGAAACCTTGATCAAGTGATCGAGGGAAGTACATAGAGGGAATAGAATTTACATTTAAAAAATTAGAGAAGGCAATACATGTAGATCCCCATTTAATAAAACCCATACATTCATGCATCCAACTAAAATAAAATCCAATCACATTGGTTGATAGTCCATAATCAATCCCATTTATTATCATACACATTCCATATACATCAATAAATAACATTCATCTCATGAATAATAAACATTTAATATATATATTGATATCATTTAATGGGGCAAATTTAGTTAGTATAAAATCTATTTTTGAATCAAAATAAACTCCTTTATTTTAATCCAAATTTAAATCAAAATAAAACTATTTTATTTTAATTTATCAATTTTGAATAAAATAAACTATTTTATTTTAATCAAAATCTTTAATCAAAATAAACTCCTTTATTTTAATTAATTATGGAATCCAATTCCAAGTAAAAAAAACAAAAAAACAACTCCTTTATAAAAGGAAACACGATTCTCTTTTCCTATTCACAAATAAACTCCTTTATTTTGAATAATATGAAATCTTATTCCATATCTAAATAAACTCCTTTATTTAAGGAAATACGGATTCTCTTTCTATTCACAAATAAACTCTTTTATTTTGAATAATTTGAAATCTTATTTCATATCTAAATAAACTCCTTTATTTAAGGAAACATGGAATCCAATTTCAACTCCAATTAGTTATCATGGAATCAAATTCCAACTCTAATTAGTTAGCATGAAATTTAATTTTAAAATTAAAATAAACCTTTTATTTTAAGATTAAAATAAACTTTTATTTTAAAATTAAAATAAATATTTTATTTTAATTATAAAATTAGTAAAATATATATTACATATACATAATATATATATATATATATATATATATTACGATAATATATATATAATGTATAACTTTTGAAAGCGTGAAGCATTATGCATGATATCAATTATCATTCACGTGGGGAATAAATTCTTATCTCCGGTTTCTGATTATCACGCGTGGCCTACTAAAGAATGAAGCACACGGAAACTATTAATCAAGTAATCATGCTAGCTTTAGTTGATTCACTTTATATATATCATATATATATAAATCATGCCAACCTTAATATTGAACATAATCAAGATTTCAAAACAAAATGAACCACGTGGATAAAATCGATTCGCGATATTCTTTTATTTTTTTTATTATAAATTTTATACAATAAAATTATGCCCAATTAAATTGTTCTAAACTCATATCAATATACATATCAAATTAAAATAATTAATAATTACGCATAAAGGTTTGGCTCTGATGCCCTTCGTTAGGTTTGTAATATTCATGAAACGCAATCAAATTGCATAAATAAGCGGAAGCGTGTAAAATCAGAGTTTTAAAAATTTACAAACCATATAATCGGATCACCCTTTATGCAATTATTAATTAAATGAAAAGATAAAGAATAAAATCATACCCTTGAAGATCGAGCTTCCTCGTGTAAGTTCACCTCCAAATCCTTTCGCGTTCAACTTGAATTCTTGGGTTTGGTTCCTTCCTTCGATCAAGACATTAGCCACCCAAGTGTTTGGCCTCTAGAGGTGATCCACCAAGGAAGAAGAAGAATTCAAGAAGATGGGTGTTTGGCTAAACCCTAGTTTTTCTATCTCATAGAAAAGGGCGTACTCTCCAACATATGGAATTATATCGTAAATATGATATCTCATTATAAGACTCTCTCTTATAAAGATATCAAGTAACCCTATTAAAATAAGGTATTATTTAATTAAACCCTTTTAATTAAAGGGCTCCCTAATCTTATTAGGGATAATTAATTAAACTCCTTTTAACTAATTTTCCTTCCTAATCCAATTAGGAATAAATGAGAATACTTATATTAATTCCTAAACTCTTTTAGAAATTAAAATAATAATAATAATTGTAATAATATTAATAAGACTCCTCTTATTAATTTATATTTTATATTTCTAAAATATTAAATAATAAATATTAAGCTATTTAATTTATTCTATCACCATAGATTAAATTAAATATACATGTTTATATTATTACGATTATGCCATTAACTTCTTAAATAATTATTCTTCCTTTTTTATGGTGTGACCCTTTAGGTTCTCCATATTAAACCGGTTGTGAATAAATCAATTAGAACAATTCTAATCTTATTTAAATAAATAAATTAAACAATTAATTTATTTAAATAAATAATATTTATTCTACAATGAGAGGATAAGCCTCCCTAGCGATCAACGACTTTCCGGATAATATAGATTTCAACATTAATCATAAAAGAACCTTTGAGTAAATAGTTACCGTATAATTCAATCCTTCCACCATACAATGTCCCGATTAAATATAAGACATAAATTCATGCACAAGTCTTATTTTATTTAATTATATGTATTTTGACTCTTAAATGCATTAACTCAAATAAAGCAAATTAGAAACTCCTTTCTAATTTCATTACGCATTGGCCAAGGATTTCTACGGGTTGTCATTTATCGAATCACATAGGATATTTCTCTTTTAATAGAAGTGGTAGATTCTTTATTGATCATACATTATCTCCATGCATAACTTATTATACCCAATCATTCCCTTTGATATACCCTAAGGGTCTTAAGGAATAAGTCAAAGTATAACTCATCATACACAAGATACTATGATGATCTCAAGTCCAAGGATCACTTCTTACTACTATCACTACTGTGAATTCCTATCGGCTGAATGACAAGTAAAACTCCATTAGGTATTCCTAATGAGCCACGTTTAGTGAACTTATTCTCTAATAAGCACCTACATACTTGCTTTAGTGTCTCTACACAAATGATCATGAGATCAATCATCCTCATCCAATGAGCAAGCAACGTATGCACCAATCTATCCCGGATTCACTA